>CM076584.1:110119452-110460980 GCA_034641835.2 Pinus albicaulis | reverse complement strand
CTAGCCTTAGGGATTCGAATCCATGAGATAGGGATCAGTTTCACCTAATCCCAAACAAGAATCTCAAGACTAGGAAGACCCAATAATTTGCCTCTGAAAGAGAGGAAACTGATTCATTTGACCTCTAGAGGACTTATCTGATGTATCTACCCTAGATAAAAAGAAAAAAATGAAATTTACATTTATATTGACCTTTTACATCAGTAATTTCTCATTTCCCAAGATAAAAAGTCAAACTAGAGTGAAAATCAAAAAAATGTTGAAGACTGTGAAAATTGCAATTTTCCTGGCAAAAGCGCAGCGCCATGACAGGAAAAAATACCTCTTTTGCAAGAAACTTTTGGAAACCTTCCCTGTGTCCAAATCAGCTCCACGTTAGCTCATTAGAAATATCACTGAGTTTAGTTTCCAAATATTCCTCCATTTTCCAAAATGGTGCCCATTTTCCCTGTGAAAAAGAGAACCTCCCAAGACTGGTAAAACCGCAGCGCCAAGTTAAAAAAGGAGGCAAAAACATGAAAATTTGGTGGTTTTTTGCACTTTTGAGGGACCATTTCTCCTCAAAATTTTCTGAAACTTGTTGGGTTGATGTATTCATTATTATTAACATGATGGTGGTGGCCCTTTGTCCATTGGAGGCTCCAAAAAAAAGCGCAGTGCCAATGGCGCTGCGGTTTTGGCAGATTTTCTATGTGCCAAAATTGCTCAAAAAACCAAAAATGCACTAAAGTGCGAAATGTGCCAAAAAATTTCCAAAATTGTTAGGCTACTTGTTGATCAAGGGCTTGAGGCATAAAGAGACACCTTAGCAAGTATGTCTAACCTCTCCTTCTCCTTTTGCTCAGTCAAAGCTTGAATTTTTTCATGCACTTGTTTGAGCTTGGCCCTTGCAATTTTGTTCCTCATGGCGTAGTGCTTCGCCATTTTCCTCTAAATATCACTATCCCTTTTGGCCTTCTCTAGAAAACTCTTTAGATGAAAATTGGCTCTATCAATCCATGACTATCTATCTCTGGTAATCTCTAGAGCAAGCATCTCACTTGGAGTGAGCTGCTCTGCCAACTCAGCTTCTCTCTGTCTCTCACTGGCTAGATATCTCTTTAGCCCTATTGTCTTTGGTCTCTATCTTGGAGGCTGATCCTCCTCATCATAAATCTCACCAAATCTTTCCAAGGTCTCCTCCAACAAGGCTTTAGCCTTTTCTACCTCTTTCTTTTCTTTGATGGTCCTGACCTCATCAATTATTTGCTTAGTTTTCAGCTACATATTTTCTTGCTCAAGAAAATCAATCACATACTGTGATCTGTCAAGAATAGTTTGAAGTTTCACTAATATTTTCCTCTCTTCTTCTTATTACTACACAGGTGATTCTATCCTCATCCTCCTCATCAAGGTCAATCAACTGAAACTCTTGCTCTGTTTGATGTTTATCCTCCTACTCCTCAATGATTGGCTCTTTAGCCTTTTCCTTTCCCTTTTCCACCTATTTTGCTGATGAAGAAGGCATGGCCCCTTTCACTCCAAGTGAATAAAACACATGCCCATGGACTCTCTGATAGGTCTTGGGAAATGGCTCAACATCATTCACATTAGCCCAAGTTGCCTCAATGTCCTTCTCATTGCTTGATGCCTCAGTATCATGATGTGATGATGGTGAAAGGTTATGAAAACCTGAAGAAGTAGGATCAACATAAAGTGAATGCATATGACTAGGTGATGATGTATGAGCAACAGGCTAAGATGGAGAAGTAGATATCAGAGGATGAGATGATGAAGGGATGCTCTTCTCTTGCTAGCTAGGTGGGGTAGTGAAAACTTCATTTTCAAAGAATGTGTCCCATGAAATATTCTTTTGCTCAAAATGATGCATGACTATCATTTTAATGAGGGAATGGTGAAAAAGACTTTGCATTTGATGATTATAATCCCTCCTTTGTACAATGTATGCCATCTTGTCAATGCTATGGGAGAGATCGTAGGGTATGTGAAGAATTCTGACTCTAGTGAAGTGCATGAGGAGTCAGATATGGTATGAATAGAGTCCAGAAAACCTCCCCTCACAAGTGAAGTACTTCATGATTATTTTCATCATAGGGACATACCAATCAAGGAGATGAGAGAAAGGGAAAATGGTTTTCTTGTTATCGTTATATCTAGGTTTCAGATATGGTTCATAATAGCTTAGATCAAGGTTTCCCTTTTCAAACCATTTCTCTCCCACATTAGGGATCCCTATAGCCGCTGAAATGGACTTAGTGGACATGGTAAAAGTAACCCCAGCAAGAGTGACCTACCTATCATGAAGATTTGTGATGAACAACCTTGTCAACACAGGATGATACTGAATCTGCTGCAATTTACCACAAAACTAAAAATAACCAACATGTTTAAAACAAGACATAGTGAGAGGAGAATCCATGAGTTCCTTTGTGGTTATTGGTTCATATCTATTTATTTTCCCCTATTTTTGATCACTTCTCTTTGGTGTTTGTTCCTCACTGACAACTCTGTCCTCCTCTTCGGACATTTCGAAATTGAAGGCTTTTGGAAACCCTAGGGTAAATGGAATGAGATGAAGGGAATGAGAAATGAGATGGCTAGCATATGAAAATGGAGGGAATGAGTGTAAATGAAAACCTAGGTCTATGAAAACCCTAGGATTTAACCATATGTATGACTGATATGTATTTTAGGGACATGAACAGAGATATGGAGCATGAAAATGAGATGGAAATGAAAATTAGGGTTTCATAGGCTACAAACACTTCAAATATTTAATGGAACACAAAATATATGAGAAGAGAGGTGATTTAAGTTTCACTTACTGATTTAAATCGCCTTGGAGAAGTTTGTGAGCATATTTGATCTTGATGGAGGTGGTGAAACTCTTCAAAACCCTCACTGTGAAAACACACATCGCCCTGGACAAAAGCACAACACCAAGACAAAAGCCTAGTGCCACTCTAAAAAAGCACAACACCAATGTATTTTGGTCTGGTGTTTTCGGGGAAAAGCGCAACGCCACTGGGAAAAAGCGCAGCGCCAAGGTGCAAAAACGCAACACCTTGAAATTTTGACCCAAAATACTCAAAAAAATTGAAATTTCTCCTTTGCTGGAAACTCTTGATGGCTAAATGGTAACAATGACTTACTTTGAGTTGTTTGGTAGGGTTTATAGATTTAGCGGATTTGAAATTTCAATTTGAATGACCCACTTTTCTAATGTTCACTTTTCCTTTAGCACTGATACTCTTTAAACCTTCTGACTTTTTGGCATTACAGGTTGATCTAACATGGATTTTGGCTTTCTCATAGGATAAGTGCATATTTGACTTGGGATTGAATTTATTACATATGAGAACATAAAATTACATTTTGAAAAATATAAATAAATTACATATTGAATTTTATATCAAAATGACATTTTGATATAAAAATAATTAAAATGAAAAAAAAATAAAACTTTTAAAGTATGATAATTACATCACAATGATCTTATATTATTCCCTCTCATATATGTGTTGACCTCATCTGAAATGAAGGAGTGACCTTGAGAAATGTAAAAAAAACTTAATGACCTAATGGGATTGTTTTTTACCTGACTTTGGAATGAGATTTTGACTTTAAAGACTTCCAAGTGAAAAGAGAATTTCCATAGTTGTTATTATGCTCAAGGGGACATGAGAATGAGTGAGCCAATATGAATCTCAAAGGGAATGAAGCTGATTGACAAGGAAAACGACTAGAAGAACAATTTTATATCATGACCTAATGGAATGATGGAAAATTTCTTCAGAATGGGACACCTAAGATGCACATGCAAAATGTGTTTTGATCCCTGGTGGAAGTATGAAAATACTGACACTAATAGTCCTCATAGACAACCTTTCTTTTTTTGCGACTTGGGAACCCAATCAAGTCTTTGAAAAAATAGTGTTGTGTCTAGCCCAAATTCTCCCTTTATTTGAAACTTCTTTGTCCATCCCTTATTGCAATCGTAGGCTTGCCTCATACAAGTAATATTATTAAATTATCCTAACACACTTCGTCCATGGGATAGTTTGAATTCACTAATAGTTCCTGGCAGATACTATTATTCTTTCGTTTCCATGCACTTTGAACTAGTTCTCCCTTGTGATGTGTTGAAACTCCCCAACACTCCTCTACATGCATTGACACTATCTGGCATGTTTTAGCACACCTTTTCATTCATTGGCATGCCCTGACACTCCTTAATTACCATGTCCTCATAGCTACCCTTATTTGTTTTTATACTTGGGAACCCAACCAAGTCCCGCCTTGACTACAACAACTTGTCAAAGTTTCATTTACTACAACTATACTATGCATTTTTGACCTAAGAATGGCTTCTAAATCATCTTAGGCTACTCATGTAAAATATTAAATCATCCCACTTAACAAGTTACCAAGTAAAGGCTCATGTCTGACCGTGGCCATAAAACAACTAAGCAACATAGTTTACATCTTGACATGCCATAACACCTAGAATTTCTAACAATCCCTTGCCACTATGTGGCACATGTTAGCATCCATTTCATTCCTTGGCATGCTTTGAAACACCATAACACACCCTGCATTCCCTAACACACCATACATTCCCTAACACACCCTCGCACTCTATTATGCCTTGGAATTCCCCAGCATATAACTTTTTCCCTCCCTCCTTAACACACGTGGAACTCACTGACACTCCCAATCACACACTCTTTTACATTAATTTCTGTGCATTTTGAACTAGTTCTCCCTTGTGTTTTTGTGGCACTTCCTTACACTCCCTAACACATATTGACACACTCTGACACTTATCACATCTTGGCATTCCATCTTGGCACTCTCTCATTCCTTTGAAATACCTAACATACCTTGTCACTCCCTCCTTAACACACCTAAAACTCACTAACAATCCCAGTCACACACTCTTATTCATTAATTTCCATGAATTTGAAACTAGTCCTCCCTTGTTTCTCCGTGGAACTCCATAACACTCCCTGACATGAATTGGGACACCCTAGCACTTGGCACATCTTGGCATGTTTCCCTGGCCTCTAGCATGCCACTCCCTCCACTATGATCCTCCTCGCTTTAGCCATAACCTTATTCCACTGGGTGGGATCTTGGACATTATATGTTGGGGGAATTATTGCATCTGTCATGATGTAATCTATTATTTTATGGTCATCTCATACTCCCTCCATGTGAATATTCCTTGCAACAAAATTTGTGGTTCCTTCTAGAGCATAATCATTCATGTGTTCAGTGGAAGCCATCTTTTCAGTCCTGAGAAAACCTCCAACATTTATATTGAAATTTGAACCTCCTCCACAAACTTTGAATTCTCTTCTCTATTGTGATTCTAGCTCTGATACCATATATAATTCCATGTAGATTCAAAATGCTAATGTAATTTACTAAAAAAATATATTTGAATCTACTCTATTCATTTATGGAAAATAAAATCACGTTGAGAAGTGTTAGCCCCCTAATTTTCTCTCTTTTTTTCCATTTTCCCCTTCCTAAATCATAACCATTTACCATTATTTTACCTCTTTTATGCACCCTCATCTTGCAGCAGTCCAAGCACGGTGACATATTTCCTATAAACTTTATTTTTCATATTTTTAATTCAAATTAGCATTAATTAATTATTTATTACATGATTTCTTACTTTTAATCACTCTTTGTAACTTATCGATATCTCCAATGTTTATTTGGTAGTTAGAGTACTTACCGTGACCGCTGATCCTAGTGTAGGATTGGATCTTGCACTTTTGCCAGCACAGAAAATCCTTGCAGCAGATCCGAACCTCCTTGATCACTGTCTCTTTTTGAGCAGCTTCATCCATGACAGCAAGATCGATCCAAAGGCAGCCGAGACCGAATATGTGAAGGACAAAAGCTAGAGATTAGCTACGACCAATTTTGCTAACTATCTAATTTTGAAGAGCAAAAAGCTAAATTCCGCATTTGGTTATGTAATCGGTTGAATTATCTATTTTTGCCTTTATCCAAAGATCTATATAATGTAGAATGTAAATAGGACTAGAGGCTAAGTTTTTTGTAATGTCACCAATTTTTATGGGACATTAATTTTTGCCATTCTCATATAGAAGGTAAATAAAATGGGTAGGAGACCCATTCATTTGATGAATATATAATAAAAGTCCTCTTGGTATGAAGGAGGATCACTTTTGGAGCTCTATTTCACACCTCCATGTGTGAAAAGGGGCTTATGCAAGAAGGATAGGCCAGGTTTGACCAAGTCAAAATGCACAGTAGCATGAGGTGGAGAGCACATTGTGGGCCAGCGCAGTGGGATAAGGAGGGAAACTTCTAGAGGAATGAAACCCAAATGAGTGGGGTTCATTGAGAGAGGTCTCAAATTGCTTAAAAGGACGGAAGGTTTCCATTGCAAAATATGTTGAGTATTATTCATCTCATTGTCTATTCAGACAAGAGGGCATTCTTTGTTGTTCAACAAGAATTTCCAGAGGAATTCCTGTTTAGGATTCCTTCCCATTCTTGAGAGGCCTCTTTAAGTTTGATATTCATTCTCCACATTTCATGGCTCAAGGCCAAAGCTACTATCTCCATTGACAGCGTTATTATTGTTCAGGAGTGTTGCTGCATTGAAGAGAGTTGTAGTGGAGGACATCTACACCACTTCTGGAGTTGATTTTCAGAGGAAGGGAGACCCTATCCCTTTGAGGACTTAGTGAGGAAGATTTCAGAGCATCATTGCAGATTTGGCATCAAGGCCATCTCATTCTCTTGCCCCTACAACGCAGTTCACCCAGTGGCTGCGTTATTTTCTTGAGAGCATTTGTAGTAGGGCTCTTGTAGAGTATTGGAGGGAGAGATATTTAGTGAAGGGATCAGCCTTTCACTTTAAAGATCCATTGGAGGAGGCACTTTCATTTTGAGCATCAAATTTAGCCATATCCATCCAATTCTATTTCTGAGTTGATGCAGCTACCCAGCTACTCTGGCATTTTGTAGATTTTGTGTTCTATGATCAATCCTTCGAGGATTGATAGGAGGTAGCCTTTGGGAGTTGATATCTTCACTCCTAATGTTATTTTGTAACATATCATTGTATATCTATGAATTTGGCATTTGTAGCTGGCATTTTCTCTTTAACACTGCGCTGTCATAGCTAGGACTTATATATGCAGCAAATTTTCTTCATGATTTATGTACTCTTCTCTTGAGGGTTGGCGTTGTGCATCTTGAGTATCATTTCCCTCAAGATTTTGTATACATATGTTTCTGCTATGATTATAATGAGATCGCTATGGATTCCTCTTACATGTTTATGATTATGTGTCACTGCTATTTGTCAAATGGTGTATTTTCTTATTGCTGTGGCTCTATCTTGAGGTATTCTCAATAGAGTAGTTTTTCCTAATAGGAAATCTCACATAGCTATAGACAGAGTCTATGAAGGGCCAGGTAGCCTCTGGATCTCACCCTCTTTTTAGAGGTGACATATCCAAAAAATGCCCCCACAGTATATCTCTGGAATATACTTGTGTTATTTCTGAAAAAAAGGGACATTATAGTTGTATCAGAGAACCTTTATTAGCTCAGCCTGTGGCCCTCAAGCCCAAGAAAGAGGAAGAAGATGATGATGCAGAAGATGAGTTTGATCTCATCTATTTTAAGAACAAAGGAGAACCTCCCCAAGGAGAAGAAGCAAAGAGGAGAAGAGGAAGGTCCATGCACTTCCTATTCTCAAAAAAGAAGTAAGCATGAGATATTCTTGGATCATCTGGTTCTAAATAAATACCTGGATGAATATAAATCCCATTCTACAACATTTAAGGAAGCTACAACATTCCCACAGTTTATTCAGAAGAAGGAGGAGAGAAGGTCGTGCAATAGAAGAGAAATCAGAGACAATAGGTTTCTATTGTCTACATTTGATGGGGACACTTCAGCTAGAGCCTGGGTGAAAAAGCTAAAAGCCTTTTTCTTGCTACATCTAGTGGTAGAGTAAGAAGCAGTGGAGATCGTAGCGCTGCACTTGGAGGGTGAAGCCTCTGTTTGGTGGATCAAACCCTTGGTCCATTCAAGGGTAAGCTCTTTTGAAGACTTTTCTCAAAGGTTGATTCAAACCTTTGATGGGGAGAGGACAAAGGAAGAGCAACATTTTTAAGCTATGGAGGAGGCAGCTATGGCATTAGAGGAGGAAAATACTGTAGCCACACAAGAAGACCCCAGGATCCATCAAGGTATGAGTGAAGTTCCACTTTCCATTTCAATAAACAACTTAAAGAATTATGGAAATTCATCTTTAAAGGTCCCAGGATCTACATCTTTTTCTATTCCAGAGCACCATGATTACACTACGCTATGCAAAGGGTTTAAGGAAGAGATAAACCCTCATCCTCAGGCACTTTTGATGAGTCTCATTCAGCCCTTGAAGTTGTGAGATGAACCATTGGAGGATGAAATAAACCATGGCACCTTCATGATAAATCAGGGAACAAATCTTGAACCGGAGGATGATTTAGCTGCTACACTATTGGAGGAACTATCAGTGTTGTAAAACATAGGTGGAGAGGAGATATTACCTCCATCACAATTGGATCCCCATGGATCCAACATAGCCATGGGTGAGAGATATTTTCTAAGAGGTCTCCAAGGAGCTGCATTTCAGCCTTCCATGAAATGCAAAGGGGAAGATATGGCTTGGGAGAATGGTAGCCCTCATGGGAGGAATACCAAAGGAGGAAAAAGGAGAAGATATCCACAAGGAGATGAGTGGGTGTGGATGAGAATAAAGGGGCTGATTTTCCACCTGCAAATATATGATACCGGGTAGTAAGAGGCTTGGTTTCACTGGCTCCTCTTGAAGGAGTTTAGCCATCACTTGGAGCACTCTTTTTCCAGGAGGATGGAAGTAGAGGAGAGGTGGCAGGATGTTTGCATCATTGGGTAGAAAAGAGCAAGGATACATGGAGCTGATATGGCATATGTATCAGTCATGGTACCTTCATCACATAAGGTACATGATGTGAGCATAATGAGGCAACAAGCTCTTGGGTTTCTTGAGCTATCTTGGAGAGAGCACAAGCAGATTTGATCTCATATGATTTATGGTGTTGGAAGAGTGGAAGAGGGCACTCTCATAGTGCAAAGGGATTACTCTTTGGCTTGGACTAATCAGGAGGCATTTCCATCTTGGGAAGAGCTTCACACTTGCAGCAGCATCACCAGAGATGTTCTTGGCAAGGAGCATGTCAAGAAACAAACATTGGCATGGGCAAGAGCCTTTCTGCATGAGCTAGCAGCGCTGACACTTGGGAGGAGGATCATATACATAGATCCATATATCATCTTACTTCTAGCTTATTTGAAGAGTATTGTGTTTACATTTGTTGATCTACATGCTCTTATCCTTATGTTGCAGTGCATGGCTCCTCAAAAGGGAAGATTTTTCATGTTGCTCCATGACCAAAATTGGGCCAGACCATATGATGGAGACAACCATATTTCACATGGCCTTGGGCAAATGTTTTTCCATTATACACATGATAAGCTAATTCATATGATTAGCATTGTACTTCAAAATACTTTTCCTTGTACATTTCTGAAGCAACAATTTGAAAAACTGCGCTGTTGCTGCTTGGGAGACTGTTGGTGCCATCAAGCATCATGTAAAACCATCAATACTTCCTCCATTTTGATGATGAGCATGTTTCAATTTGCTAATATTTTCCATATTATTATTGGGAGCATGATGGGTGAATTGACACAAGCTGAATGTGTACTTGAGGGGAGATGATTCCCATAGCTTATGCATGGCATGTTCTAACGGGAACATAAGAAGATACATGGTCACCCCAGCCACTTATTTTATTTCTTTGGAGGTGGACCACGAGTTTGATGATGATATCCATCCATTATATGTATATGGGCATGTATTTGATTTTGTATTGTTGATTCACTCATCTATTCACTATTCAGTAGTAGAAGTGAAATTTCCCGCGCAGTACTTGCCATGTTACTTTCTGCAGCTGCAGTGGATGAGATTGCGTTGTAGCCCTATGAGAAAATGTTTGTACCTTGCTGCACATGATATAACCTACAAAAAACATTTAATTGGGGTATTATATCATGATCATGTCCTACTCATCATGGATGACATACTTTGGGCCAACTAGATTTTCATTGATGGAGGAGAGATCCTTGGAGGATTTCTCTTCATATTTCCACTTGGAGGCAATACATCTTCAGGCCTTGATCAGCACACACTCCACACTAATCATAAGTGGAGGAGAGGACAGCATAGGGTGAGCTATGGAACTTTCCATATTCAGATTTTCAACCCACCTTCTTTTCTGGAGCTGAAGGTGGAGAGAGTTTTCTATGAGTTGCTATGTTTGGAAGCAGCTCATGTTGTATGGATGATTTCTTGGGGATGGGAGATTCATATGGGGATGATGAGTCCCACTTTATATCAGATCTCATGCCTCAAGGAGGCCCTTAAATATCCCATTGTTTCCTTCATGGATATTTTCTTCTACATGACAGCTATTTGGGGATGTTCACCAAAGGCTAGATTGCATATGTTGGAGGGACAACTTGAACACTTGATTGATGATATGGAATACTTTCCTTGGAGGAGTTTATCATTAATGGATGCTACAGGGAAATTAAGTTGAAACAAATCAGTCTTTCCTAGTACTTTCTTGAGGACAAGCAATCTTTGAGAGGGGAGGACTGTAATGTCCCCAACTTTTATGGGACATTAATTTTTGCCATTCTCATATAGAAGGTAAATAAAATCAGTAGGATACCCATTAATTTGATGAATATATAATAAAAATCCTTTTGGTATGAAGGAGGATCACTTTTGGAGCTCTATTTCACACCTCCATGTGTGAAATGGGGCTTATGCAAGAAGGATAGGCCAGGTTTGACCAAGTCAAACTACGCAGTAGCATGAGGTGGAGAGCACATTGTGGGCCAGAGTAGTGGGATAAGGAGGGAAACTTCTAGAGGAAGGAAACCCTAATGAGTGGGGTTAATTGAGAGAGGTCTCACATTTCTTAAAAGGAGGGAAGGTTGCCATTGCAAAATATGTTGAGTATTATTCATCTCATTGTCTATTCAGACAAGAGGGCATTCTTTGCTGTTCAGCAAGAATTGCCAAAGGAATTCCTGTTTAGGATTCCTTCCCATTCTTTAGAGGCCTCTTTAAGGTTGATCTTCATTCTCCACATTTCATGGCTCAAGGCCAAAGCTACTATCTCCAGTGACAGTGTTATTCTTGTTCAGGAGTGTTGTTGCATTGAAGAGAGTTGTAGACATCTAAACCACTTCTGGAGCTGATTTTCAGAGGAAGGGAGTTCCTATCCCTTTGAGGACTTAGTGAGGAATATTTCAGAGCATCATTGCAGATTTTGCATCAAGGCCATCTCATTCTCTTGCCCCTACAGCGCAGTTCACCCAGTGACTGCGTTATTTTCTTGAGAGAATTTGTAGTAGGGATCTTGTAGAGTATTGGAGGGAGAGATATTTAGTGAAGGGATCAGCCTTTCACTTTAAAGATCCATTGGAGGAGGCACATTCAGTTTGAGCATTAGATTCAGCCACCTCCATCCAGTTCTATTTCTGAGTTGCTGCAGCTACCCAGCTACTCCGGCATTTTACAGATTTTGTGTTCTATGATCAATCCTTCCAGTACTGATAGGAGGTAGCCTTTGGGAGTTGATATCTTCACTCCTAACGTTATTTTGTACCATATAATTGTATATCTATGCATTTGGCATTTGTAGCAGGAAATTTCTCTTTAACACTGCGCTATCATTGCTAGGGCTTATATGTGGAGCAAAGTTTCTTCATGATTTATGTACTCTTCTCTTGAGGGTTGGCATTGTGCATCTTGAGTATCATTTCCCTCAAGATTTTGTATACATATGTTGTTGCTATGATTATAATGAGATAGATATGGATTCCTCTTACATGTTTATGAGTATGTGTCACTTCTATTTGTCAAATGGTGTATTTTCTTATTGTTGTGGCTCTATCTTGAGGTATTCTCAATAGAGTAGTTTTTCCTAATAGGAAATCTCACATAGCTATAGACAGAGTCTATGAAGGGCCAGGTAGCCTCTGGATCTCACCCTCTTTTTAGAGGTGACATATCCGGAAAATGCCCCCACAGTATATCTCTGGAATAGTCTTGTGTTATTTCTGAAAAAAGGGAGATTACATTTTGATAGTAGAAGAGAATAGAGACGCAGTCAGTGAGGCAGTAACAGGTTGCTGTGTTTTGTTATCACCTGAATCTAGGTTGGACGATGTAATAATGTATGTACTTACCTCATTTAATTAATAAAAAGCAGCTCCACCTCGTGTTTCCCAAATTGCATTTCTGTATTTGAGTTGATGAATTGATTAAGGTACTAAGCAGTGTTTTTATTTAAAAGAGAAACACACTAGTTGGCTAGGGCCCAGCCAACCCAGCATATTTACCCCATTTCTCGTTTTCCTGTAATTTTTTTTTACATTGTCAAGTGTGATTTAATTTTAAGCACATTCATTCATTTTTGAGTGAAAGCGGATCCGTTGTGTGAAGTAGATAAATTTCCTTTTCCTGTAATTTCCTTTCCTACACTTGATTTTAGATTGGTTTTCCTCCGCCTCGTCCAAGCAGGAGAGATAACCCTACACTAGTGCACGTTGGTGTGATATCTCCTTTTCTGCAATTCTGTTTGATTAGTTTTCCCTGCCTGGTCCAAGCAGGAGACATGAACCTGCACCAGTGCACGTTGGTGTGATGCAGCAAGCCTTGTTAGTCTACTTCCTGAAATATTCTTTCTTTCATTAAATGCTTATGACAGGATAAATTTATATTGATTGTTTCTTTATTCCTGCACTCTGTTAAGATAAAAAACATTCACTTTTTATGTGTGCAATTTGATTTAACAGTATAATAGCACTTGCAATAATTAAGAACTCATTTTAAGAATTAAATGCTAACTGTAGGAAGCTCTGATCCGGTGCAAGAACTAGTTTCTTGCCACGGGATCTGAGTGCTTTGAACCTGGAAAAGTTCAAGCCATTGCATGAAGTAAAAATCATTTAGTAAAGACACCATTTATACCTTCTGCATAAATCTCTATTCCTACACTAGTGCAAGCAGACTGCGAAAGTGCAGGACAGATTAGGGCAAGAAGGAAATATCTAAAGGAGCAGGTTTAAGGGCCCATTTGATGAGACTGCTAAGTGTCTCTTCTATAGGAAAACACACACTCAGTAGTTAAAAAATAATTAGCTAGATTGATTGCCTTTTATCTTTAATTCCCTCTTGCAAATGCATTCTTCCTTGTTCCAGTCTTAGATTATTTTGATGGTTCAAGTTTCCTTTTTATCTTTTATTTTGCAATATTTTGCAATATTTCCATTAAAAAAAGTATGGATTTATATTAGGAAGATTCATACCATCTCTGGCATTGCATGTGCTTCATCTCTAAGTTTACGGATCCCCTAAATTGACAAATTAAGTGTTGAGGAGTTTTATTAAGTGTAATTCCCGCACCCAACATTTTGGTGTCATTGTCAGGGACATGATTTGATTTGGTAATAATTTTCTAATTATCCTATAGAGGTAATTGTTGGAAATATTGTCATTGATGGCAAAGGAGATAGCATAGAAGTAGAGAGATAGCAAAAGAATACTGACAAGGAGAACATTAGACATGAAGAAAGGCAAAGAGAGATAGCAAAAGAGGCAGCAAAGATGTAGAGAGGTAGCAGAGAGGCAGCAGAGACCTGCATAGAGCTAGAGATATCTGAAGAGATGTAGAGGGTCAAGAAGCTGTGAAGAGGGCCATTTCAAGAAGGAGCTCAACAGAGACAGGACCATTTGATTGGAGATCTGGAGTTTTATAGTAGTGAGGTTGAAAGGGCCATTTAAGTTGAAGGGGTTGTTTATATATCCTTGAAAAGACTGAGTAAATGTAAAAATGAATTGATGGGATAGAGAGATCTAATTATATGGTTGATTATATGGTGGATTGTGTGATTTGAGATGAAGATTGGAGTTTTACAGAAATGACACATCAAAGGATAACTTAATTGCAGAAAGGCTGGAATAAATAAGGCGGAACTCTGAACTGAAATGCAGCATCACCATGAACAGAGAATAAGTATGTTAGAAGGTTTAACTAGGATGGAGAATCATGAAGGGAAGAAACAATGTAGCGTTGAAGAACTGAAGAAATGTTGTGGTGAAGGGTAAGACCGAGCCGGTTAATAAAATGAAGTTGAAGGAAGAGTTATGAAGAAAATGTGGGTTTCAATAGAACTGTGCAAAGGAACATTGCACTAAGTTTAGAAATGGAACCATGACTTGTGAACAGTAACAGCAGTTTGGAAAATCAAAACTAGTGTGTTTGCATTTTTTAAAGTGGTAAATGGAATTCGAAATAAAAATGCGATACACCTCCACGCTCGACACGTGGCGTTGAGTGGTTTTAAAAATCCACCCATTTCACATTATTTTTTGAAGTTAAAGTTCATCTCAATTAAAAACGCAATATTTCATTTTGTTCATTGGATCATCGAAGCGGGCGTGACAACTCCTCAACCGTCAAATGGCGAGGTGAGTTATGTTGCGTGGTCCCGAATGTTTGTTTTAATTCAAGTCGTGGTATAATGTTTGAAAGGTATTTTGTACGTGTCGGGGTTGATATACATTGTAATGTTAGTGCAAAGGTGAGCTGTCAGCCCGAGGACGTTTACATACATTGGGAATTGATGTAGGTCAACATTACATATGTTAGTTTTAAGCCAAGGTCAAAGATTAAGAATTGCGAGTTGATTTATGAATGCGTTATAACGATTGGATTATGGGGTATATATATATATGTTATGTTGACGAGCGCATGTGAATATTGTCCAATACGAATTGTTAAAGTGTGGCCAATATATATATGTGGTGGAAGGAAGGAGTATTAAGCCCAAGGTTTAATATAATTGATTTGCATTTCATAAAGTGTGGCTGGAATAGTGATAATGTTATTGGTAACAATTATGCTTTGACATTATTGTATGAGGAAAACTGAAGCGACCAATATATAATGCATTTTAGTATAAAGGCGAAGGTTTATGTTAACGAAATATATATAGTTTGAAATATACTGTGGGCCAGTCATTTATGATGTATTATGGTTATAAAAGTGTCGTAAGTCACTAATATATTGGCTCAAATCAAAGTTTATAAAGGCAAATGTTAAACGGAAATTCACACAGAAAGTGAGAGCGAAGACTTAGTGATATATGTTGCCGGAAAATAAGATGAAAAGGGTTATACTGGTCCAACTATTGGTATGTTGAGTTTTATATGTATTTGTGGGTTGCACTATTATCTCGAAGTAAAATAAAGTGTTTGTTGGGTTTATTAGAAGAGCATATTATATGCTTTATTGGCTTTATAACCTTGACTATAAGAAGCCTCTGCATTTATTTAATTTTCCAACAGATAATAAGAAGAAGCTGCATTTTTTATATACAATGAGAGTTTGAGAGTTATTGGGGAGCTAAACTTGTAAAACAAGTATATATGCAGCAGATACACAACTACAGTGAGCTTGGAGAATATGGGTCTGATAGAGGTAAACATAGATTACAGAGTTGAAGAGGTGTGCGGAGAAGGGATTCAGAATTGCAGAATCAGAATGAGAAATGCACAGGAATGAAAATGTGAGTTTGTTGCTCTATGGCTGCAGAAAATTCAAGCTCCCAATGAACCAAAACTGAATGGGCTAAATAGAAATTCTTATTGTAACTGAAAAATGTAAATTTTTTAATTGATTTCATATTTTTTGTGATGCAAAGGAAAGTCTCCAGAGGAAAAGAAATATCCCACTGTAATATGAAATTTTTACATGTTGTTATATTTTATGAATGAGCTGGACAAAGGAATGAGAAGGTAGAAGTCAAAGAGTCATGGTTGTACACTTCAAATTCCCCGTGGAATACAAACAGTCATGAGGTGAACTCTATAAATGATATCAAATTGATATGCTTAGAGAGGTTAGAGAATGCAGAAATGAAGCAGTGAGACAGAGAAGAAGGAGGAGCTGATAGAAAATCTGAGAAGTTGTAGAGATGATACAGGGCAGATATGAGGACTGATGGACAGCAGAAAAGAAGGAACAGAACAAATATGATATCCAGGTATATCAGTAAATGTTTTATTTTGAAAGAGTGAGGAAGTCAGAGCTTCCCTATCAAGCTGTAGCTTGATAGAAGTCAGTTGTAGCTTGCTGAGGTAGGAGCCTCCTGTAGGTTGGTGCCTGCAGAAAATTGATGGGAGTTGGAGCTTCCTTGCAAGTTCTAGCTTGCAGAATTGAGGTAGGAGCATCCTGTAGGTTGGAGCCTACAGAAAATTAGTGGTGAGATGGAGTTGGAGCTTGCCTTTGCATCACAACAATAATAAGATGTGGTTTTCTCCCTTTATGGGTTTCCACTTATACCTGTTGTCTATATGCACGATGATTATGTGTTGATTCTCTATATTTATTCTGCTTAATACTTATTGCTCATTTATTATGATTGTTGTTCCATTGTACATTAAGCTGATCAAAAAATGATGATGTGAAGAGTATAGAAAGTGTAAATTAGTTTAAAAAGAAAAGTTTTAAAAGTCCATGAATGTGTTAAACTGATTCACCCCCCCAATCAGTTTAACTAAGGGTTCAACAATTGGTATCAGAGCCTCTTCCTTTTGTATCAGTTTAACAATTGAAAGGAGATCCTAGGTCCCCAGGATGGCTAGTCAAGAAGGATGCTCAACCAATAAAGTCCCTTTGTTCACCGGTGCAAATTATGCCTTCTGGAAAATCAGAATGAGGACATACATAATGTCTCTAGGAATAGAAGCTTGGGCTGCTATGGAATTTGGATATGCCCCAAAGGCGACTGACTCAGAGAAAGAAGCAAAACAAGATTTTGTAGCTAATGCAAAGGCCATGAATGCACTCTTAAATGGACTGTGTGAGGCAGAATTTATCAAAGTAATGCACAACAAGATTGCCAAAAAAATATGGGATACACTAGAAAACATCCGTGAGGGAGACGAAAAGGTGAAGACAACCAAACTTCAAGTCTATAGAGCCAAACTTCAAGTCTAAAAGTGAATGATAATTAAGACATTTCCAACTTCTTTTTAAAAGTTGCAGAAATTGTGAATAACATGAAATCTCTAGGAAAAACCATAAAAGAAGCTATAATTGTTCAAAATATTCTAAGATCTCTTCCATCCAGCTTTAACCCCAAGGTTTCTGCCATAGAAGAAACAGATAATTGGGAAACTTTAACCATGAACCAATTAATTGGAAATCTAACGACCTATGAGATGAGACTGCCACAGAGGAAGTCAAATGTGAGGGAGGCAGCCTTTAAGACAGAGAAGAATATTGAAGAAAAGGAAGATATATGCTCTTGCTCTGATGAAGAAGAGGCCAAATTGATCAAAAAATTGGATAGAGGCTCAGGTAAATATAAAGGTAAACTTCTATTTAAATGCTTTAACTATGGAAGAGTTGGAAACTATGCTTCTAATTGTCCTCATAAGAAAACAAATAATCAGACTCAAGAATCAAAGAAAACCATATCAAAGAACTGGCAGAAAGGGAAGAGATTCAATAGAAAATATTTCTATGCTCATCAAGACAGCAGTGCATCTGAAGACTTAGATGAATCCTCAAGTGAAGAAGGAACCTCCGAATTTGTATTGATGGCTATAGAAGAGCTTGAAGGATTCCTTCTAGAAGATGAGGAAGAAGGTGAAGTTGATCTTGAGGGGGAGCTAAGAAGTGCCCTGGAGGAAATTGACAGACTCAAACTAAAGTGCAGAAAACAGAAAGACATTCTCCTCAAATATGTAAGAGAATAAAAAAATTTAGAATTCCTCATTCAGTTGAAAGTAGAGCTTGAAGAAGCCAAGAAGGTAGAAGACATTTTACTTAATCAAATTAAGGATAAAATTCAGGAACAAGAGAAATTGGAAGTAGTATGCTTGAGGAAGAAATTAGAAAACACCCAAAGGAAAGTGTCAATAAATACTCCTCAAATGACAAGCTCTGATAAGTTGAATGAAATTATAGATGCTCAAAGATCTCCTCTGATAAAAACTGGGATAGGCTATGAAGGGGAATCAAGAAAAGGCAAAGAAAAGGAAAACAAAAATATTATTTTTGTAAAAGCACATAAGGATAATAAAGCAGCTCAGAAGGTTCCTACAGAATAAGAAACTTGCAATGAAGTAAACAAAAACCAGAAGGAACCTCAAATGACAAAGAATGAAATAAATAAACAGTCAACTGAAAAAGGGTCATATACTCCTGAATATGTTAACTTTGGAAGCTATCAAAGGAGATTCTTCCCCCCATGAAAAATGCCACCTTTTATGGCTGCCACAAACTGGGACATATTGTTGCATACTGTCATACAAGGAGAATCGATTCAAACCAGCAAAGAATGCAAATAGTGAAAAGACTTCCTCAAGCAAATAAATGGAGAAGACAACCCTTCATCAGGTATGCAAATTGTTTTTATGGATACTGTTTTTACTGTAAGGAATTTGGCCATAAAATCATAGAATGCAGAACATATGGACAAAGACTTATGTTCAAAACCTCAAGGAGGTTTATGAATCATGGAGAATTTACTCGTACTCATAATTCTACTAAAAATATGATCAAATGCTGTGTATGCCATAAAATTGGACATATGTCTTCCAAATGTCCTCTCAGAGAATGTGGCCCATCATCTCAGAAAAGGTACCAAACAAAAGGATGCATGCAGTGGAAAAAGAAGGTGAACAAATGTGACCTGGCTCTAATAGCTCAAGACTTGAAAAGCCAATGGTATTTGGATAGTGGTTGCTCAGAGCATATGACTGGAGATAGAAGCAAGTTTATAACCTTTGATGAAAAGAAATCTAGAAATGTTACTTTTGGCAATGATAAAGCAGGGAAAATCAAAGGAAAAGGCTCTGTCAGTCTGGATAATGGCAGAGGAAAGGCCCAAGATGTACTATTTGTGGATGGGCTGAAAGCAAATCTGTTGAGTGTCAGTCAAATGTGTGATAAAGGCTGTGAAGTTCTTTTTAGAGCACAAGACTGTGAAGTAAGATCAAGCACTACAGGAAAGACCCTGATCAAAGGTGTTCAAACAGAAAGTAATGTCTACATAGTGAAAGAAGAGAATGAAGCATGCCACCTTAGCAAACTTGAGGAGTCATGGTTATGGCATAGAAGATTGGGACACCTTAACTTCGACCATATCATCAGTCTGAGCAAGAAGAAAGCAGTCAAAGATATGCCAGCAATAAAGAAGCCTTCAAATACCATATGTAAATCTTGCCAATTGGGCAAACAGACCCGCACATCTTTTAAGACCAAAGATGAACTATCAACAAGTAGGCCACTTCAGCTTGTACACATGGACCTGTGTGGACCTTCAAGAACTAAAGCACCAAGTGGAGAATCTTATTTCATGCTGATAATAGATGATTTTTCCAGAATGACGTGGGTAGCATTTCTCAAATATAAATCTGAAGCACTTGAGAAATTCAAGATATTCAAGGCATTGGTAGAAAATCAAACAGGATGCAAGCTAAAGTGCATCAGATCAGACAGAGGAGGTGAATTCACAGACTATGATTTTGCAGACCTATGCAATGAGCATGGGATAAAACAACAATTTACAATTGCAGGTACACCTCAATAGAATGGAGTGGCAGAGAGACAAAACAGGTCAGTACAACAGATTGCCAGAGCCATGATGCAAGAAAGTAACATTCCCCAAACCTTCTAGGCAGAAGCAGTACACACAACTATGCACATTCTTAACAAAGCACATTTAAGACCAAACAGTGACAAGACTCCTTAAGAATTATGGCATGGTCAACCAACATTAATCAAGCACTTTAGAGTCTTTGGAAGCAGGTGCTTCATAAAAAATAATGATGAAAAACTGGGAAATTTTGATGCAAGAGCAGATGAAGGAATATTTCTAGGATATGCATCCAAGAGCAAGGGGTACAGGTGCTACAAAAAAACACTACATAAAATTGTGGAAAGAATTTATGTAAAATTTGATGAAGATCTACCAAACAGAACAAGAAGTACAAAATGCAGCAATCCTCCAGAAGATAATGAAGAAGAAAACCAAGAGAATGATGAACTGAGCCAGACAACAGAAGATACTGAATTAAACTCAAAAGGTCTTTCAAGACACTCAAAAGAATCATCCAGAAGACCAAATCATTGGGGACAAGAGTGTGGGAGTCCAGACAAGAAGACAACTTGCTGAATAGACATAAGAAGTACACCTAGCCATGCTATCTCAAATAGAGCCAAAGAAGTTCGAAGAAGCCAACAAAGACAAAAACTGGGTAAATTCTATGAATGAAGAGCTGGACCAAATTGACAAGAACAATACCTGGGAATTAATTCCAAGACCCACTAGGAAAAATGTCATTGGCTCAAAATGGATATTCAAGAATAAGATGAATGAACAAGGGCAGGTAATCAGAAATAAAGCCAGACTTGTATGCAAGGGATATTCACAAATTGAAGGTCTTGATTATGATGAAACATTTGCCCCTGTAGCCAGAATGGAAGCAATCAGAATGTTTTTGGCCTTTGCATGCTACCATGACTTCAAGGTATATCAAATGGATGTGAAGTCTGCCTTCCTGAATGGAGATCTAGAGGAAGAAGTCTACATGGAACAACCTGAAGGATTCTCTTTAACAGATAAACAAGACTATGTGTGCAGATTAAATAAAGCCTTATATGGGTTGAAACAAGCTCCTCGTGCATGGTATTCAAGGCTGGACAAATACTTGCAAAAACAAGGTTTTAAGAAAGGTGGAGTAGACAACAATTTGTACATAAAGGCTAATGAAAATGAACTCCTAATTGTAGTAGTATATGTAGATGACATCATGTTTGGTAGCAACAAAGAGAAGTTAACAAAAGAATTTGTTGAAGAAATGAAATCAGAATTTGAGATGTCTATGATTGGAGAGCTCACCTTCTATTTAGGACTTCAAATTCAACAAAAGAACACAGTAACATTCATCTCACAAGAAAAATACTTAAGAGAGATGTTGAAAAGGTTCCAAATGGAAGACTGCAAACCTGTGTCAACTCCCATGATCACTGGATGCAAGCTATGTGCTAATGATGGATCTGCAGATATAGATCAAAGACTTTACAGATCCATGGTAGGAAGTCTACTATACCTAACTGCCTCTAGACCAGACATTGTGTTGGCAGTAGGACTTGTGGCAAGATATCAAGCAGCACCAAAACAAAATCACTTACTAGCAATCAAGAGAATATTCAGATATCTACAAGGAACTGCACATTATGGGCTATGGTATCCAAAAAGAAAAAGCTTCACTTTGACAGCATATACAGATGCAGATTGGGCCAGCTGTGTGGATGACAGGAAAATCACAAGTGGAGATGCATTTTATTTGGGAAAAAATCTAGTGGCATGGCTAAGCAAGAAGCAAACTTCTATCTCTCTATCTACATCAGAAGCAGAATACATAGCAGCAACAGCATGTTGCACACAAGTAATGTGGATGAAACAAACTCTCCAAGACATGAAGGTAAGCATTGATGAACCTATTTCTATCAAATGTGACAATACAAGTGCAATAAGTATATCAAAAAATCTTGTACTTCACTCAAAAACAAAGCACATCCCAATAAAGAACCACTTCCTTAGAGAAAAAGTAGCACATAAAGTAGTGAAATTGGAATATGTACCAACAAAGGAGCAAACAACAGACATATTCACAAAACCTCTTGCTAAAGAGCCATTCGAATATCTAAGAGACAAACTAGGGGTAGTGCCTGCAGATGTTACTCTCTGACATGAAAAGAAAGCATCATTCCAGGGGGAGATCAGTCAACAAATATTGTCACAAAAGAACCAGAGCTAGTAAGCCAGAGCTAGTGATAAATGCATGGAACAGTCGAGCTGCATGGAACAGTCCTCAAGATCAGTTTTATGGACAGCAGCTTTGGAAACCACACTAGACTATAATAATCCTTTACAATATGTCAAAGGGGGAGGAAAAGAAAGCATCGTAAAAAAGGGTATTCTAAAAGGCAAGCAGAGGAAGTGTGTTGCCATCAATGCCAAAGGGGGAGACTGTTGGAAATGTTGTCATTGATGGCAAAGGAGATGGAAAAAGAGGCGGAAAAGATGTAGAGAGGCAACAGAGACCTGCATAGAGCTAGAGAGGGTCGAGCAGCTATGAAAAGGGTCATTTGAAGAAGCAGCTCAGCAGAGACAGGGCCATTTGAAGAAACAGGGTAGAAAAAAGAAGCAGCCCAGGCAGCAGAATATACAAAGAATACAGAGAAACAGAGAATATACAGAGAATACAGAGAGAATATACTGACATGCACTGCCTGTGCACTTTCATGCACAGTAACTGAATGCAGAGAAATGGTCATTCTGAAACAGTGGTTGTGTAGGAAACAGTGGTTGGATGATTTCTGTATGAATGGCTTTGCAAGAAACTGTGTATGAATGGATTTATTTCTACATTCCTTTGATAGATAAATGGAAAATTGTGGTTGAACCCTATGTGTATTGTGTTTAAACTGGAAGCACCAAGGTGAATGACGAGGGGTTGTTTAACCTTGGTTTGTAGTTATGGAAGAAATGGCGTGGTTTCATAACGAAACCTTAAATAGATGCGATGGCGTGTTTTATCTTACAAGAAACCCAAATCAAAAGAACATGTAGTTAAGAAGCAGAGTTTAATGATAATAAAATGTTAAAGAGCTAGACAAAACCTTGAGCCGGAAAGGAGCGGAACCATGACTTGTGAATAGTATAAGCAGTTTTGAACCAATAAACCAGTGGTATCGCGTAATTTTTAAAGTGGTAAGTGGATTTCACGTTTCAAACGCGATATAGTTATTTGATTGACGCGTGGCAAAAGTGGTTAATCGAAAACCACTTTTATCGCGTAAATATTGAGAATTATGTACCGTGCATCTAATTTGCGCGATATTGTGCGAGGACCGTCGGATTGAGGTTTGGGGCGCGATAAGTCATGCACCGTCAGATGCGAGAGGTATATTAAACACTGGGGTCCAGTTCATCACGTGGAATTGGAGAAATAACTCTCGTGCATCTAAATCGCGCGATGATCGTCGGATAACAATCCAATTGAGGTTTTTAGTGCGACAAGTTTATAGCCATCGGATGTAAAACATGTTGTGGGACCTACACTCAATAATAGGAGGCCAAGTATTATGTGAATTTTGGTGTATTTTGTGTGTTATAATAGTTAATAAATGGGCAGAAGGTATGTTATAATGCATTGTGGGCCCGAATGTTTGTTTTAATTCAAGTCATGGTATAATGTTTGAAAGGTCTTTTGTACGCGTCGGGGTTGATATAAATTGTAATGTTAGATCAAAGGTAAGCTGTGGGCCTGAGGACGTTTATATACATTGGGAATTGCTGTAGGTCAACATTACATATGTTAATTTTAAGCCAAGGTCGAAGATGAAGAATTGCGAGTTGATTTATGAATGCGCTATAACGATTGGATTATGGGGTATATATATATATATATGTGTGTGTGTGTGTTATGTTGTCGAGCACATGTGAATATTGTCTAATACGAAGTGTTAAAGTGTAGCCAGTATATATATGTGGACGAAGGAAGGAGTATTAAGCCCAAGGTTTAATATAATTGATTTGTGTTTCATAAAGTGTGGCTGGAATAGTGATAATGTTATTGGTAACAATTATGCTTCGGCATTATTATATGAGAAAAGTGAAGTGACCATATATATAACGCATTTTATTATAAAGGCGAAGGTTTACGTTAACGAAATATATATGATTTGAAATATATTGTGCGCCAGTCATTTATGATGTATTATGGTTATAAAAGTGCAGTGAGTCACTAATATCTTGGCTCAAATGGTTATAAAGGAAAACGTTGAATGGAAATTCACACAGAAAGTGAGAGCGAAGACTTAATGATATATGTTGCCGGAATATAAGATGAAAAGGGTTATAGTGGTCCAGCTGTTAGTATGTTGAGTTTTATATGTATCTGTGGGTTGCACTATTATTCCGAAGTGAAATAAAGTGTTTGTTGGGCTTATTAGAAAAGCATATTATATGCTTTATGGGTTTTATAACCTTGATTATAAGAAGCCTCCGCATTTATTTAAATTTTCCAGCAGATAATAAGAAGAAGCTGCATTTTTATATACAATGAGAGTTTCAGAGTTACTAAGGAGATGAACTTGTAAAGCAGGTATATATGCAGCAGAAAAACAATTGAAGTGGAGAGTATGACAGAAACTGAAAAATACACAGGGCATTTTACAGGAATCAAAATGCAGGAGAATATGCAGATCAATTATACTACAGCAGCAGAAAAGACAAACTCACAGAGAGCCAAAAACTGAATGGATTGAACTGAAATTATTATTGTAACTGAAAATGTAAATGTTTTAATTGTTTTTATATTGTTTGTGATGCAAAGGCAAGTCCGAAGGAAAAGAAATATCCCACTGTAATATTGAAATTTGTACATATTGTTATATTTTTTATGAATGAAAATTTGGACAAAAAGAAAATGAGAAAATGAGAAAGAAAAATTGAGACTATTCACTAGTAAATCCTGACAGAATAAAAAACGATCATAGTAAACTCTATAAATTATATCACATTGATATGCATAGAGAAGTTAGAGAATGCAGAATTGAGGCAGAGAAGATAAGAAAAAGGAGGAGATGAAAGAGAAACAGTGAAAAGTCAGAGATGATATAAGACATATAAGAAATTTTGAGGACAACAGTGAAGAAGGTACAAAACAGAGCTGATATCCAAGGTAAATCAACAAGTGTTTTTATTATGAAAGAGTGAGGAAGTTGGAGCTTCCCTATCAAGTTGTAGCTTGATATATGTCAGTTGTAGCTTACTGATGTTAGAGCCTCCTATAGGTTGGTGCCTGTAGAAAATTGATGGGAGTTGGAGCTTCCTTGTAAGTTGTAGCTTGCAGAATTGAGGTAGGAGCCTCTTGTAGGTTGGTGCCTACAAAAAATCAGTGGTGAGAGGGAGTTGGAGCTTGCCTTTGCATCACAACAATTATAATATGTGGTTTTCTCCCTTTATGGGTTTCCACTTATATCTATTGTCTCTATGTGTGATGTTTATGTGTTGATATGGTTTATCCAATCTGCTTAATACTTGCTGCTCTCACATTAAGTTTTTTGTCACATTATCTTAATACTTGCTACTCACATATTAAGATTGCTCACATATAAAGTTGATCATGAAATTAAGTTGTAAATAAGTTTAAAGGTCAGTTTAAAAGTCCATGATTGTGTTAAACTAATTCACCCCCCCCCCCCTCGCTCTCGGTTTAACTAAGGGTTCAACATCATGTTCTTTGGTTAAGAACATCCCTGACACATCCTCATCCAAATAGTGAATGAAATATTCTTGAAATTCAAGTTGTGTTTCTTCCTCATCCACTATATTTTGTTGAAAGGGAGGCATAACTTGTTGATCAAATTGGTTTCTATTGTCCCTTGATCTCTGCTGATTTTGAGGCCTACTAAACTAAGGATTCCTAATCTGTGTTTCTTGTTATGCAACAGGTAGGGGATTATTACCAAGAGCAAGCCTATCCATAATCCTCTACATAGTTTTAATCATGGTGTATTTTACATCAAAATATGAGGACGATTTTTCTTCTTATTTTAATCTATATTTTCCCATTTTGGACCTCTTTGTTGCATCCATATTTACCTAAACCTTTACAGAATCATTTTGTAGGTAAGATAAAGAGGTATATTATCTCTCCCTTAGTAAAATAGAGAAATCATGGATAAAGGATTTAGCATAATGCAATTGGGCAGCTCTTGGGGGAGGTTTAATGTGAGCAGGGATATAATTATAAAACTTATTGAATCTTTTGGAGAAATCATGAACTGACTCATTTGTGGCTTTTTTCAAATTATTATATTTAGTCAAGGCTTGAATAGGGTTCACTTTACTTCCCCACTTTCTCAAAAATTTGTCTTCTAATTGGTCCCAATTATGTAAACTCCCTGGGACTAAGGATTTGAACCGTTTTCTCACCTCACCTATGAAACTCTGCACAAACAGTCTCATTTTTATATCTTCATCATCCACCTCTTCTAAGTCAAAAAAATCATTAAAATAGTCAACATGCTGCTCAACAGTAATATCTTTGTCTCCTCCAAAAGTTTTTATTCTAATGGAATACCCTTCTGAAAGGTCATGGAGTATGGCAAGTAGGACAAGATGAGCATACCTAGCTAGACCTGCAGGAGGAGGAACTCCAACCATAATGGAAATGAATGTACTACTTGAAAAATCAATGGAAAGAGTAATATTTTGACTAGGAGAAAAGGCAATGAATGAGGATGTGATGCTAGGAGATTTTGAGGTGGGAATTTGTAGTTTAGAGACAAAATAACTCCACTCAGGAAAAGGGACAACAGAACTTCTTAACAAGAAATTAAAAGGATCAAGTTCTTTCAATTTTCAAATGACTCTTGTTCCAATGATAGTTCTGATGTGACAGTTTCCCAAAACCCCTTTTTTTCTTCTTTTGACACAAGATATGATGTATCAATTCCTAATATTTGTAGATCTAATATAATTTCAGTCAATTCATTATCAGATTTAGATCTAAAAATAACTTATTCTATCTTTTCATAAAAAGATTTGTCTTCAAAACTTCGAACAACCTCGGAGGGAAAATATTAAACTCTTGTAAGAAATAGATTGCCTGATTTTGCTGAGCTTCCAATACCTCTGAGAATTATTTCTAGATTATCAACTATCTCAGGTGGATTATGGTCTAGATTTCTCCTTGTATGAATCTTCTTAGAATCCACCTTTAAACTGATAATATCAGTGGAGTCACCAAGGTAGAATGTAGTCTTGAATTGTTTTGACCTCATGCTACCTTCAAGAGTTCAGTAGCTTATATTGAGCACAAAGTTTTGGGAAAATGTAGCTTTAGGCTCCCAGAAGATGCACCAAAATTTTATCACCAAATTGGGACTAATTGGGATGTTCAATAGTTAATCTAATGTAACTATTTCAAACCACTTGGGGTTGGAAGTTAGCCCTTCCAACTAAAGAGTGCTCTCTCAAGAAACAAAGTAAGATATTCAATAATCAAGCTTAAAATGAATATGGCCAACACTTAAATGTCTTTTAGATGATTTTTTGCAGGTGAAAAATGAGTGAGGGCTACCATTAGGCATGGAGTTAGTATGGAAACTCTATTACATAAAATTACCATTCATGGAAGCTGAGGCATATGATTTCTTATGTATTTGTGTCCTTTATATTTTGAATGTTATCTCAGCTTGCTCAAATCTTTTGAATTCATAAATTATTATGCTCCAAATTCCTTTATGCATCTTGTTTGCAGTCAGAATTGTTTTATAAGAAATCATATGCCTCAACTTCCATGAATGATACTTTAATGTAATTGAGTTTCCATACTGACTCCATGCCCAATGGTAGCCCTCACTCATCTTTTGCTTGCAAAAAATCATCTAAAAAAAATTTAAGATTTAGCCATCTTCATTTTAAGCCTTCTTATTAAATATCTTACTTTGTTTCTTGAGAGATACCTCTCTGGTTGGAAGGGCTAGCTTCCAACCCCAAGTGGTTTGAAATAGTTACATCAAATTTATTTTTGAACAACCCAATTAGTCCCAGTTTTATGATAACAGAAGTTTTGGCAAAGTTTCTACAAGAAATGATTCCTAATGGCAAAAAGGTAGTAGCAGAAACTCATGATGAGAAAAAAATAAAAGTTAATCATGATTTCATAAACACTAACGTTGGATTGAAGACCCACCATATTCCAAAGATATATATGAGGAAGTTTGATGGCAAGGATCCTGTAACATTGATACTAAATATGGAGCAATATATTGATCTCCATAATGTGTAAAACACACAAAAGGTACACATTACAACTTTATATTTAGAACAGAATACATTCGTATGGTATCGATTTCTTTGCTATCATAAATAAATTGTCACGTGGTCAATTTTTACGGAGGAAATGATAGCACATTATGAGGATACAAAGATCAACACCTTCTTTATCCAATTGATAAATCTCAAACAAAAGGGTTCAATAGTGGAGCACATTGAGGACTTCCACAAATTGAATATAAGGGTAACTAATATTCCAAGGGAACACATGATTGATGTCTTATGTTATCACTCAAAAAATGAAGCATCATTTGACAAAGTTAAATAGGTTCATGTGTCAAAAGTAGGGTTGTAGGATTCATTTTTTATAATTCTTGGTCAAGGAAAATTTTAAATATTTCTTGTTTAATCTTACCCTAAGGTCTAAACCCACTCATTTTCAAATCCCCTCATCTCACATCACTCATTATTTTCTAACAGAATTTAATTCCCAAGGTTTTTATACCAAAAATGTCATTTTAGCCAAGAAACCACAGTTTCGTAGAGAAATACACTACGAAATGTCACTTTTCGCTACGAAACTTCTGATAGTTTCGTAGTGAAAACACCCAGATTTGCACTGAACTCGCTAAAAAAGCGTGTTTTCCTGTCTGTCTTGTCAAGTTAGATGTTAGGTGTTAGAAAATCATTGTGAAAGGGTAAGTTAGATACCATTCGAGTCATGGAGGGATAAAAACCAAGGTATATGGTCAGTTCTGAAGTCATCATCACTAGTTTAGGTATGTATGAGTCATCATTGAGTCATGAGAAGACATCAAACTTTAAAATATTTCCTCATTCAGTAATTTCTCATTTCTTATTCCTTCTTTGCGTGATATTGAGCTCTGGAGAGCTATTGCATTAAGCCAAAGTTGTGGCTGGTGTTTTCAAAGGTTTACATTGAGCACTATCAAGAGAGGCTGCAAACTATCAAGCGAGGCTGAAAATTATCAAGTGAGTTTGTGAAGGCATTAAAGAAACCATGGCAGAGAAAAGAAGGAAAAATAAGGGTGGCCAATGTCTGAGATATGAAACAACAAATATAAATTTTATCAATGAAGACACAATAGCTGTAGAATTCTTCAAAAGGACAAGTTTCTTACAGTTTTGTGAGAAATTACAAGGCTGCTATGTACAGGTTTCCAAAGAGTTTGCTTTAAATTTCATTGGAATAGCCACCAAAGTGGGAATTCTTAATATTTTTATCTCAACAAAGGTTATTACTACAGCTACAGGGATTCCAAGAGGACAAGAGAAGTGGTTCAAAGCAGTGTTGCGAACATCGCGATTAAAATGCGATTTTTTCCGATTTAATCAACGATTTTTTCATTTTTGAAAAAATAGCCAAAAAATTGTAAAAATCACCAAAACATCGTGAAAAAATCGCTAAGGTTTTTTCCAAAATGAAAAATTTGCGATAAAAATTGTAAAAATCGCGACAAAATCGTAAAAATTGCCAAAAAACCGTCAAAAATCGTGGATTCTTTAAATACTTAAAAATTTGGAAAATAAAAAATTTAATGTTTCCGATCTTTTCCCGATTTTTACGATTTTTTCTGATTTTTTGCCCTCGCTGATTTAATCCTGATCGCGATTTTCAAATCATTGGTTCAAAGGTTTCAAGTTCAACATGGAGCAGTGCAAGGACTTTATGAAGCCTAAAAACAGTGAAATGGATCTCACCAATGCCATTCCTAGGAGCTGCATGAAGGACAACTACTCAAAATTGTTGCTCATCATCCAAAAGTATTTTACTTGTGAAGGGAGATACCATAAAGTCTACTCATATCATTTCAAGCTACTTCTACACTTTACTAGTAATATTTCCCTTGATTTGCCTTTCTATTTACATAAAAGTTTGTCAAAAATGGCAGATAAGGTCCAAGAAAAATCTGAAGGGAGTGAGACTTCATTGTTTCAACATGGTTTAATGAAACTACTGGTTTTAGATGAACTCCAAAGGTTAGGCAGAAACTGGTCTTAATTTTTTTTTGTTAGTGGTTTTGAGTTAGATGCTCTTACTCCTTCAAGAACTCCTAAACCTAAGAGAATTACATCACCCTTAGTAGCATAATAGAGTGAACCATTGGTTGCAAAACCAAGTGAACCTGCAAGGGTAGAACCAAGTGAACCAGTCATGAAGGAAATACAGAAATTGCAGAGTTTTGATACACCAAATGTCCAATTTGCAAAACAGAAGTAAAAAGTGGTCAAACCTGCAAAACAAAAACAAGCTGTGAGTAAACAAAGAACCAAAAGGATGACAAGGAGCCAAAAAGTGGCCTTAGAAGAGAAAAAAATTTCTGTAGAAGATAGAGAAGTAGCTAAAGGAAATCTAGAAGACATATTACATGCCATTAACATAGAAGAAACTCCTATAGTCCAGGCTAAGGACATAGAGGAAGGTGGAAAGAAGCTAAAAAAGGCCAAATCTGTAAAGAAACTAGAATTTGAAGGAGAAGATGCAGGTTTCATGTTTCAAGAAAGAAAGCCTATGACAAGGCATGCTAGAAAGCTATTAGAGAGAAGTAAATAGGTTCAGCCACCTACTGACACAGTCCAGCCACCAAGAGACATCATTAACCTTTCATCACCTGTAGAGAAAGATACAGTTAGAAAATCAAAGAAAGGAAAAGAGAAGGTGATGGAAAAAATAGAGTTTCAACTCCTTGAAGAACAATTGAAGCTGGCTAGTCATGAAATTGTTGTTATGAAGAAAGATGCAAGGAAAAAAAATATAGAGAAGCTTTAGTTTGAAAATATGAAGGAAATTTAGGAAGAGTAGGTTTACAGTGTTTCCAAGACTCTAGATACACAACAACTTATCAAATAGACCATTCCATTGAGGAAAGAGGTAGAACATGTCAAGAAAATGAACACACATTTCAAATCCACCAATAGAAAGTTGAAATATTAGGTTAAGGACCTCCAGGAGTAGCTCGAACTAAGTCATGAGGAGTTAGATCAAAAAGGCCTTAAAATGACAATAGTTGAGGAGCCAATTGCTCAACTCATCATCAATGAGGAAGAAACCCCTCAAGAGTCATAGTGTAAGTTGGTTTATGGTTTTGAATACTAATGGCATGTTAGAAAATAATTTTTTTCACTTAGAAGGAAGAGTTTTGAAGTTATACAAAATTCTGGATTTTTTACTGTTTTCAGCAGTTTCGTATCATTCCTGGGCTTGAAGAACAACAGAACGCTGCGAAACTACTGTAGCTTTTCTTTTTTCACTTTGAAACAGTTTTGGGATCTTTAAAGAAGTGAAAATTGTATGGGAGATGTATTAAGGGTAGAATGAAAACCATGTAGAAGTGAAAAAAGAACCAAAAACATTGATCGCAAATGGCATTTTTACAGGCCATACGAAAGTACGCTCGCGAAAATTGTCTTACTTTCGTAGCGTACCGTGTTGGAGCTTTTATAAATGTTTTTGGGCATATTTGTATAGCCGGATTTTATCCAAGTGTTCAAGGAACATGACAACAATTATTCAACACTTAAAGACCATGAAATGAAGACAAACTACTGTGCCCAAAGCATTCAAGAAGGTGAAGATCGCCTTTTCTAAAAAAATGGGGTTTGTTTCAGCTTTAGAGGAGTTCAATTAAGAGGTCATGTAGTGATGAGTCCCATCACCCATATTCAAACATGTGAAAGCATATTTGTCAAATATGTAATTGTTGTTAGAGATAAGGTTGTTAAATGTAATAATGAACAAGCTTGAGTCCTATTAGGAAAAGGACTATCAATTAGGATAGTTGTCAATTTCTCATTAAATATATGTTTTTTATGGTTATGCAATGTGTCATTAGGGTAAAAATTAGATGAATCTAGCTAGAGTGCATCATCCTACATGTCAAAGTCTATTAAAGGGTAAGAGGGTCAGAATTTGTCAAGGGTTGGAGATTTTTTGGCAACCGTTAACTTTTATGTAAATTGATTGTTTTCGCATTACGCAGACTTTTTCTTGACCAACCTAAGATTCTAATTGAGTTTTTAGTGCCCATATTATCTATGTTTTCGTGTGTACCATTTTCTGGTTTTCATCTTAATGGCTCGTAATTCATTCATGTAATGCACCGACTTTTATAGATGAATTGACTATGTGATTACCTTCCGTTCATGTGTGTATGTACTTCTACTAAAAACTCTTACCCGCTCTGAACTTCCATGTCATGAACTTACTAATGAATCACTAAAAGTGTTCACTCCATAATCCCAATGTTTTCATACCGATACTATTTTTAGCTCATCCATTACAAGCAAGTTGTTTTCCAAGTAGAGTTAGCCATCTAAATACATATTTATTCAATATCATTAACCTTGAGAGATCCTCTCTACATTGAAGAGGCTAAGCCTACCAAAATATTGGTCTAAAATAGTTACATGAGATTGTCTAATTAGCAACTTATTAGGTGAAATTTGTGATAACATCTTCATAGGGACTTTAGCTGATAGCATCTAACATGAGGTTTTCTCTTTGGGAACCCGATTCATTGAAGAATACATTTAGGTTGGCAAGAATAATTGAAAGAAAATTATGGCAACAAGGAAGCCTACCACTCACAACTATAAAGATGGAAGTGCTGTTACTCCTAGACTTCCACAACTTACAAGGTTGACACCACAAGAATTGGAAGAAAAAAGAGAAAAGGGCTTTGATATAATTGTAATCACAAATAAAATTAAAGGTCATAAGTGTGTTGAGAAGAAACTATTTTAGATAGATTGTGAAGAGGAGGAAGAAAATGAACAAGAAACTTAAAATAAGAGGATATACACTAGGAACCAACCATGGAAAAAGAAGAATGACCCGACCATATCCCGTAATGCATTGCTGTGAATTAACACCTCAAACTTTCAAGATAGAATGACATATGATAATCTGGGTAGACCTACAATCCTCGGTTTCAATTTTTTCAATCTCAATTGTGGTAAAAATGTTTCCAAAGGTCTTGCCTAATATTCTTCACAACTTGGGAAACCTCAACATATCCCATTGACCGGCCAATTTAAATAAATCTCTCGAGCCGAGGTTTCACAATCTCACTACTCGATTTCCTTTCTTATTTACTTATCAATGATAGAAATTGATAAGGAATACTTTAGTCCAATCTTATATTAAACCCAAATAATAAGACTTTCATGCTATACATATTAAACCCTCGCATTTTAACTACGCACCTAAATCACAATTCATATGGCCCCCACTTCGCATATTCAAACATTATATGCATGCTACGATATATCAATGTGTACATACGGCCTTCTTCAAAGTCGTTGGAAGAGTTATAAATGTTCAACATCGAACATACCTCTATTAAACCCTACGCATCTTTAACAACAATCGATACATACATACGCATGGGCCCCAACGCTAACGGTCGTCTCCATCCAACGATGGACAAATACATCGCACGGCCGTATGATTCGACGGATATCGCCGGGTTAGATACACAAACAATAATGTGCGATGGCGCATGATGAAAGCGGTTTTCCAAATTCGCCTGGGACACGTGTTGCCTAGCGTATGGAATCACTCTTATTTCTTGAATACCGGCCACCACTTCAAAGGCGTGCGATCAAACTTTCTACCACTCCAAACCACGTTCATTTTTTACACTTCACGGTTTTGGTTCCCGCTCAAGGTTCCGTCTTAAAGTTTAACTCCAAACAAACGTGTCTCCTTTCGCGCTCGCTTCAACCCAATACATAGCTTTGTTCCTCTACCTATTCCAACACTACACGTACTGCTCATTATGCATACTAAACAATGAAAATGGAATTGATTCCAATTGATTCTCATCACCAAAGGTCAACACGTACCCAACCTAAAAATTGAGCTCGAAGTGATCCAATCAACTCCACCGTATTACTATCACCCTACAGAGTTCATACAAACGCAGGTTCAAATTGTAGTCAATAGCCGACTTGACGTCAATTCATGGGTTAGAACAAAGTATCCATCAAACCACCGAATCATAATCAACTAATTACACAGAGCCCATTATCCTTCACCAAGAAACATATATACATTCACACTCTAGATTTAACCCGACCTTATTCACATCGATTCTCCCATTAGATACAGAGCCTCATTCATAGCTCTATCATTGTGGTTCAAATTACATTCAACAGATATTCGCTTGCGAAATTCGAGCCACTTACGCAAGAAATCAAATTGAAAATTCACATACGTAACTAAATCACAATGCACATGACATATCGAAAAAATTATTTCTCATTAAATGAATTCTCTTACGTACTCATTATCTCGCTTGTGTTCCTTAACTCTACGGCCTTTCATTCACTATCCCGATCTATGTAGCTCTCTACGGTGTACAAAAGGTGTCTATATGCGGTGTCCCTCGACTCGTCATAGAGGGTTATTTTTTACACAACCGCAAGGGACCGATTCAATTCCAAGATGACTCACGTACCCTTCAACTTCCTACAGCTCCAAATTATATTAATGCTTCCTATGCCCAATCATTCAAAGTAGTTACATTTTCCTCTCTAATTAACTAAAATAACTCAATTATGAATAATTACATAGGGAAAAACATGAGATCTCCTTTATGTTTATTTATGTACAAAGTTGTTCCTTTGAGCTCCACGTCCTGTGACGTACCCCCTCAGGTTAAATAGTTCAGTGATCTCCTCGACTATGTGCTTCATCTTTATCTCGCCTAGATCCCATAATTTGTTCTGCACCGACCATCCGTTGCAAGGTTCTTCTTTCGCATTCCTCCTAGCTTCCAAACTTTATGTTGTAGGCTTCAATGTGCCGTACCTTTACATCCTCCGTCCGATTTGCTTATGCCGCTACTTTATACTTTCCGTCACTTTTTCTCGCCACCTTTATCATAAATTTTCTTATAAATCTATTTTCCTCTTGATCCAATGTGTCCTTTGATTGCCGGACACCACTTCTTGATTTCTAAAACTTCCGCTTGTGTCTATATCCCTTTACTTCTCCAGCTTCATCACGCTCTAGTCGCCACCCTATCATCCATGCACTCTGCTTTTGCAACAAGAGAAACTTTCCCGATTGTCATTTATGACAAATTCCCTATCCTCCGTCTTCAAGAATTCTCCCAAAGATCACTCCAATCAGTCAGCCGTTCGCCATTTCACCTTCTTTTCGAATGTCTTCAAGAAACATTCTTACCATCATTTTTCACCCTCATGTGATTCATGATTGTCTCTTTGGCCTCGGGGTGACCCATTCCCATGTGACTTGAACAAAAATTCATAAAAAACAAAGGTTAAAAATCCCATACGAAGGTATGCCCGTACTTTTCCGCGTGTATACGCGAGTCCATACACACTTTTCCGCGTATGCCGTTAAAATCATTTAAAAATATATTAAAATTCCCTATTTTCGGGTCAAGTTGATGGTTACCCGCAGTTCAACCACTCCCAAAGACGTGGCCAACTATTTCCTAACCGGATTGAAACTACTTTGAGGGAGTATAAAAGCCCTCATGTGCATGGCCTAAGGGAGAGAGAAATTTATAGACATTATACTCTCGTTGGAATCCCACCAAGTCTGATTTCCCGTGCCTCCCGCACTTTCCCGCATTTTTTACGTGAAACCCTTGTTTCCCCGGAGATGTCTAATGGGCCATATGTCATCTCGGTAGCACAAGTTCAAAGTATCCTAGCGAGAGGCAGGACTCGATCCTGACGATGGTCTCGTTCAAGATCGTGGAAGGATTCAAAGATCTCTCCACTCTTTATTACCGTACATGCTGCTCGTAATGAAGAAGAACCATCTTGTTCTCGAATTCACGTGTTAATATCTGGCCAGATATGTGAAAATATTATTATTTAAGCATTTATTATGGTTTATATGATGCTCACATCGATTTCACCGACATTTAGGATAAATATATGTTTTACAACTAGATTTTCATGCACGTTTTCTTGGTTTTCAGTTCATGAGGAAGAAGGTTGGGGTTTGGACTCAAGGATCTACATCAAACATAGGATTACGGTGAGTTCTACTATCGATGTTATCTAGGTTTTATCATACAAGTGTGGTCAGGTGAGTCCTTCTTGAATAGCATGCTCCCGATCCGTGGAGGTTTTGACCCAACAAACCTCTAGGAGTTATTTCAAAACACTTTGGCCAAACAAATCTTCACTACGCCGCAACTCCAATTCTCAGCATCTCTTCTTCCCCGTCTTGGCAATCTTCAAACAATTGCCTCCCTTCTTCTTGATTGACTCTAGCAATCAAACTAAGTTCTATAGCCACTATATCTTCATCTTCTATCAAAGTAAAACTCTATTCTTCAATGTTGTAGCAGCCTCCAATGTATCACATACAATCTTCTTCAATCTTCTCTGGCCATCCGAACAAGCCAATCTTCGCTACCAATAGCAACAAATTCTCTATCCATGAGACATGATTATCTCATCTTCTTCTAAATGCTCATCCTCATTCTTAAATAGCTCCTTTTCTTTTTTGTATCATCCGTAGGAACAACGTATTTGCTTCACATTCTGCAATTCCCAACTCGAAATTGAGGTTTTTCTTTTGTATTGAATCCTGATTCAGCGCATACTCTCTAGTACTTTCAATTTCCATTCCATGGTTTAAAATCTTCCATGTAATTCTCCTTCTCCGTCAATTGATTTCCCCATGCCGTCAACTTATCTCCATCATCAACAGATCTCGCATTCATCAAACATTTGTTAAACAAAATCTACAAGGCCTCGTAGCCTTTCCTTCTCTCGTCAACATCTCGCATATTGTCCCAACTTTCTTTTCTCCTCAATCACATTAGAATGTTGATTCCAATTCTTCAAACATTTCTCGAGACTATCACTAGTCTCTCTCCGCACCATCCTTCAAGGATGTCTTTATGCTCTAGTCTGTGAAAATGAACTTCTCTATCTTCAATCATCTCTCCGTCCTTACAATCTGAACACCTTTTCTCTCGTGGTTCCGTCTTCTCGCTCCAGAACACTTAATTCATGCCACAATCTTACATCTCATCACAATCTTCTCTATCTCATTGTCACTATCTTCTCACCTCTTCCTTAGAATGGAATTTTGATTTCCCATCCCCGCAAGGACTCTAGCTACCCGTCCATCATTCTCCACATGGCCATTTAATAAATCATCATTATTATTAGCATTAGTGACAAATTTATCTCCACCAAACTCTCCATTGAAACAATCTCTTCTATAAAATAAGGAATTAATGAATTCTCCCGCCGCAATAGTTCAACTGCTTCCTCTTCATTTGCAAGATAATCATCATATCTTGCTTGGCAATAGTCGTACTCTTCATTCATCACATTTCCATCATGTGAACTACCTTCATTAACACCGCATTCACACACAACCGTCGATGAAAACATAAGACCCTATGGTCTCACTGGTGATTTGATCACCAAATCTTCCTCATTGCCTCCAAGTCTCTCATACATTTCAAAGATTCTTCAATGGTCTCTCGCTTCAACTCTCTGCTGTCCAAATTCCAAATTTTTGGCCAATATCACAAAATAAATCCTCCGTTTCCAACGTGTGGGAAAGGCACCTTTCTCCAATTGTGCATGAAAATCTTCAAAACATGTAGTCAAGCCCATTTTCTTCTTCGACAACATCAACATTTTGTTTTTTCTCACGTGTTTTTCTCGCAAACATACAAAATGTGCCGATAAGGCTCTTGACCCCGGGTCCCACTTGAAGTCAGCTTCCAAGTCCTTCTCCGTATACCAATCACTCGAGTATTTCCTTCTTCTCTCATCATCTCGCTTCCTTATTCCTTAGTATCCTCTCGTCACTTTATCTTCCTCTTCTTTCATGAGCCAACCAAATCTCTCTCAAGCTTTCTTCTATCCTCGCTTTCGCATGTTGAAATCTTCCCCGATCTCAAAGAATTCCTTCCAATATTCTTCATTTGTGAGTTCCTTCTCATGCCAACTCGGTTTGGCATCTTTCATCATTCTTCTCAGGCTTCTCCTCTCTAACTCCTATAATATCCGTAGTCCGCTATGGCCTTCGTACAATTTCTTCTCTAGAGTTCTTCACTCACAAGCCGCACTAAACCCCGCAACAACAAGCTCTCTTTGCCGCAACTTACCTCACCAATCCCTTCCTTCCGACCCAGATTTTGGCAATTATCGGGTCCCTCACCGCAACCTTCTCGAGCACTCTTCGCTCTCTAGGTCACTCGCAAATTTCTCAAGAACATCTTTGTTCTTCCTTCATCCAACCTTAGTTGGGAATCTTTCCAAAAATTCCGCCACACTCTTTCTACACTCCGTAATCCCTTGTTGGGCTCGCTATCGCTCTAAAAGCCTGTGATTTGCTTCTACCGAGATTCTTTCCTCACTGCCAGACCTTGTATTCTCGTAAAACAAATTCTTCCAACTAGAGTTCAAATAAGGCTCGTTTCATCTTACCTCTCAAGATCCCGACCGATCTTGCTTCTCCTTTTCACCCGCACGCATCTATTTGTCGCAATCTTCAAGACACTGTCTTCAACCTGCATTCTGCTCATCCGGAGACCTTCACCGCATATCAAAATCAAGTTTGCAAATTTTCCGTCAACAAATGTAAACATCAAATGTTTTTTCTCCGTTTCAAGACATGTGCAACTTTTCAACGAGCCAATTAAATTCTAGTTCGATACCACTTGATAACGGTGTGACCCACAATCCTCGGGTTCCATTTTTCAATCTCAATCTCTCGTGTAAAATGTTTCCAAAGGTCTGCCCAATCTCGCTTCACAACCTCCGGGCAACCTCAACATATCCTATTTCCGGGATCAGCTAATTTAAAATAAATCTTCGAGCCGAGGTTTCAATCTCACTACTCGATATCTTATTTATTTACTTATCAATTTCATAGAAATTGATAAGTGAATACTTTAGTCCAATCTTATATTAAACCCAAATAATAAGGCCCCCGCCATACATATTAAACCTCGGTCTTTTTGCCCACGCACCTAAATCACAATTCATATGGCCCCCACTTTTCATATTCAAACATTATATGCATGCTACGATATATCAATGTGTACATTACGGCCTTCTTCAAAGTCATTGGAAGAGTTATAACAAAACCAACTAAGACCGAACATACTCTCATTAAACCCGTACCTTAACAACGATCGATACATACATACGCATGGGCCCCCAACGCTAACGGTTGTCTCCATCCAACGGTAGACAAATACATCGCACGGTTTAGATGATCCGATGTATATCGCTTTGGGTTAGATGCACGAAAAATAACGTGTAATGCAGGTACGATGAAAGCGATTTTCCAAATTCTCTCTGGGACACGTGTCGCCCAGTTGTATGGAATCGCTTTGATTTCTCGAATAATCGCTTACCACTTCAAATGCGGTACAATTAAACCGTCGGTTCACTCCAAAACCACGTTCATCGTTTATACTTTCACGGTTCCGATTCCCGCCTCTGCAGTCTCATTAAAGTTCAACGCCAAAAAAACGTCTCCCTTTCGTGCTCGCTTCACCAACACACGCCTTCGTTCCTCCGCTCTATTCCAACACTACACATCTCGTTCATTATGCACTAAACAATGAGAATGGGAACTCGATTCCAATCGATTCTCATCGGCTCAAGCTCAACACAGCTCCAAATTGCAAATTGAGCTCGAAGGGATCCAATCAACTCCACTTTATTACTATCAATTTACGAGTTCATACAAACGCAGTGGTCTCGAATTGTAGTCAATAGCCGTACTTTACGTCAATTCATGTAAGGTTAGAAATGTAGTATCCATCAAAACCACTCGTAATCACAATCAACTAATTGTCAGTAGCCCATTATCCTTCACCAAGAAAACGTATATACATTCACACGAGATTTAAATCGAATTCATTCACATCGATTCTCCCATTAGATACGTAGCCTCATTCGGTGAGCTCTATCACGTGGTTCAAATTACATCTACCGTATATTCTTTCAGAAATTCGAGTCACTTACGTAGGAAATCAAATCGAAAAATCTCACATACGTAACTAAATCACAATTCACATGACATATTGAACAAATTCTTTCTCATTAAATTAATTCTCTACGTACTTTATCTCACTGTGTCTTCAATCCCCATGTACTTTCTTACTCACTATTCCGATCTATGTGTACTTCTCTCAGGTACATGCAAATTTATATGTGTCCCTCGACTATGTCACGCAGGGTTATTTTTATACAACCGCAAGGAATCGATTCAATCTTCGATGACTCACGTAATCTTTCAACTTCCTACAGTTCCAAATTAGACTAACGCTTCCTATGCCCACTAATCATTCGAACAAATATATTTTTCCTCTCTAATTAATTAAAAATAACTCAATTATGAATAATTACATAGGGGAAACAAAAAATGAGACCCCCCTTATGTTTATTTATGTACAAAAAGTTGTCTGCCTAATGCCCCTACATCAACATATCAAGAAGAAAATTGTAATAGTGTTGATTGATTCGAGTAGTACCCACTCTTATTCATTGTAAGGTAGCCAAGCAATTCGGGAATTGCTTCCTATACCCAACACCAAGAGTGTCAAGTGATGGTTGTAAATGAAGGAAATATAAATTTGTCTAGAAAGTGCCATAATATAAAGCTAACCGTGGGGAATATGTATTGAATAGTCCAATGTCTCCCATTCCAATGGGTGTGGTGCTGATGTTGTACTAGTGGAGTACAATGGTTACAATCTTTTGGAGATGGTAGCTTTTAATTTAAAAACAAATCTTGAATTTTTTTTTTCTAAGGAAAGTGTAGAAATTATACAATATGCATGTATTTCCTAGATTCTCCTTATATAACAATTATATGCCACTATTAAATACATAATCACTTCTACAAAATCTATGAATTTGGAAACACAATCGCCAATCACAATATCATGAATAAAGATCAATCACACATAACACAAATAATTTACCGAAATTTAAAAGCTAAAAACCCTAATTATCTTCTATTATGTATTATATCATGGATCATGAATCAATTACATACAAATCTCTAATCCGATAGCTCGCACATGAGCTAACTATATCACACTATCATACAAAATTGGCAATTTCCTTTAGCAAAGCACGCTCCAAATTTCGCCGCTCTCCACGCACAATCCCCGACAAGAAAGAAACCTTGAATGATTGATTCTTACTTGCCTTGATCGCGTAATCCTCAGGCACATCCAATGTGTGTGTGGCTGCATGTGAAACCGATAATGTCACAACTAATAGTCAACTTTTCCTTTCACCTACATCTCAACCGGGTCTCCACCGATTTGACATGCATGAAGTTAATAGTAGTAAACATTTATTTGCATTTGAGGCTACTCAATTGTGAATTAATTAATAATTAATTAATTTTGATCTCTCACTAGTGTATCTTCAACTACAACTAGCACAATCCAGTTTAACTCACTTAACTCGAGTTAAAATACTTTACAACTTTCATAACCGCACTTCAAACTCACAACTTCGAATAACTCCACTACAACTAAGTCCACTTGCATGTCCCACCAACCAACCTCTAACTCAAAATTCCTTTAGAAAACTGATTTTGCACTTCAGCTAACTATTTCCAACTACTCTGAGAATAGACATTGTTTATTGTCCAACTAATATTATGGATAATAATAGTCGACATATTCATAAATAGACATGAAATCTAAGTAAATATAACTCGTACATGCATCTATAAATGGAATTTTCTCATGCATCTATAAATATACATCCACCTAAAAACAAATTTCTATGTGGGCCCCAACTAGTGTAGGTGCTTAATTTTTTTGGGTGTGGTGCCCGATTTTCATCCCGATTCAGAGATCCTTGTTTTATCCAGATGTATACCCCAGAAAAATCGTACACCCTCGCAGGGGGGGGGATTGTCCCCCCCACAGAGCCTCCCTGGGGGGTCCAAAATAATGGTTCCCCGGCTGGGGCTTCGAGGCGTTATTCTCGAATAGATGTAAAATTTCCTTGTGTGCATAGTTATTTCTAGTCAATCTCGGGTCGTTCATTAGGGCTGATGATCTCACGTGTTGGTGTTAGTTTAGGTTTTTTTTCCTAGAAGGAAACCCCTCACTTGTATGAGGGCATTGTATTGCGGCTGCATATTGTATGTGTATTCTCGTAGAGAAATAGATAGGGAGAATGTGAAAGAGAACAAAGGATATTACAATGAATCTCGTTGTAGGTTGTGTCTCTTCATTTTGTTGGATAATAGAAAGGAAGGATTGGCTGCTCAGGTGGACGTAGCCCAAACTAGGTGAACCACGTATATCCGTGTCTCTCTAGTTTTATGTGTTTTCTCGTATATTTTATATGTTGCATTGTTCGTAATATATAATTTTCTAACAAATGTACGTAGCCGAAGGTCTATTTGGATGATAAACTCGGCGAGGAAAGAAGGTTCCCGGGTTCGGAGGAGAGTAATGGCGTAAGATGGTAAGTTTAGGTCGAGAAATTTAACGGCCAAAATTCCCTCGCCGTGGAAGATGCAGATGGAATATTATCTATATCGAAATATCCGTACCTACCTATTGAGTGGAAAAACAAAGAAGCCGACGCTATGACGTACGTGTTTAATGGGAGATACCTCATAGAAAGGAATCCTGGAATAGTACTACTGTACTTCGCAAGATCGATAGCCTTCAATATTTCGATGAAAACAACAACAGAGGGTTTGATTAAGGCATTGGTGAAATTATATGAAAAACCTCGGCCTCAACAAGGTATTTTTATGAAACATTTATTTAATATGAAGATGTCAAAAGGTGGATTCAAGGTGCATCATTTAAATGATTTTTAATACAATTACTAGTCGCTTAAGTTCTCAGAGGGGGTAAAATTTCATGGTGAAATTTAGGCTCTTTTATTTATGTGCTCATTGCTAGAAAGTCAGATCGTATTTATTATGGCCATTAGTAACTCTATCTTTTGGATCTAGTACTTTAAAAGTTTGATGATGTTTTTGGTGCTATCCTTAACGAGGAAATGCGGATTTGTGTACATCTTGCGGACATCGAGTAATGATTTGAGTGCAGAGTCTAACTAAGAAGAATGGAAAGAGGAAAGAGTCAGATATCGTAGTAAATCAAGGAAAGGCAGATCCAAGTCTAGATCGGGGATAGTGTGCTGAAATGCGTAAAGAAAGGACACCTAAAGAAAGACCGTAGATCTCGAAAGGGAAAATAAGAAGACGCACAACAAGAAAACAATCATGAAGAAAATGTGATGATGTGTTACAAGATTCTTTGATTCTTTCTTTTCGAAAATGGTACCGATTCTTTGGTTGTAGATTCGTGTCCTCATTCCACACCCAATAAGAAATATTTTCATGAGTATGTTGAAGGAGATTTTGGACAAGTCCGTTTGGGTGATGATAAACCCCGTAAAATTGTTGCAATGGGTAATGTTCTTGTAAAACAACAAGAATGGAAACAAATGGATATTAAAGAAGGTAATGCATGTTCCAGACCAAGAAAAAATTTGATTTCAACAGGCGCTAGGCGGTGAATAAGTCGTGTGACAACTTTCATAGATGAAACTTGGAAGGTCACCAAAGGATCCCTCGTAATAGAAAAAGGTGAAAAGGTTGGACATTCTATTTATGCAATGGTATTTCTAACTCTCGTTAATGCTTTAACTTCCAAAGGAGCAGCATGTAGCATTATGGCATCATAGGCTTGGACACATGAGTGAGAAGGGGATGAAGATTCTTCACTCGAGAAATTTGCTACCGAGTTTCAAGAATGTTGATTTGATTTTTGTGAAAATTGCATTTATGGAAAAAAAGAAGAGAGTTAGATTTCTCCGAGTTGGGAAAGAAAGAAGAGCGAAAATTAGACTTGTGCATACGTACATGTATGGGGACCTACTGGTATCATCTCTCGGTGGCTCTCGTTATTATTTTGCATTTTTATTGATGACGCAACTAGAAAAACTTGGATCTATTGTATTCGTAATAAATTCGATGTATTTGATATTTTCAAGAAATGGAAATCTTTGGTTGAGATCGAGATAGAAAGAAGTTGAAGCATTCATATCGTACAATGGAGGTGAATATTGCAGCAAAGAGTTTGATAGGTACCGTTCGTAGCATGAAATTTGCAGTAGAGAAGATAGTCTCAAGAACACCACAAGAAAATGGTGTGTCGAAAGGATGAACGTAACAATCATGGAGCGTTCAAGGCATGAGATCGCATGCGGATTGCCTTTACAATTTTGCAGATGTCAGATAATGTCATTTATCTAATAAACAGAGGACCTTCAAGTTCCTGATGGTGGTATTCCAGAGGAAGCATGACAAAGTAAAAAGGTAAACTACTTTTTAAAGCTCATTGTGAGGCCTTGTCCATATTAATAAAGAAAAACATAACAAAGCTTGAGGAAAATAAAAGAAAATGTACCTCTATTGGATGTGGTGTTAATGATTTGGTTATCGCTTATATGATTATGAAAATCACAAAATCATTAGAGCAGAGATGTAATATTCAATGAAAAGGTATTGTATAAGAATCCGGCTTGTAGGAAAGAAAATGTGAAAAGGAAATAAAGAATACACAGTTTTTGACATGAGATCACTCGTAAAAAATTAAAGGTGCCTAAAAATAATAATAATCAACAGCCACAAGAATAACAACCACCACACCTCCGATGCGGATGAAGTGGCGTGTTGATGACCCGGCCGTTGCGCAGCTCCCAACGGTCGCATGGTATGCCCACATGGCCTCGTGCATTAATCTTAAAGGAATTATCACGCCTCAGTCGACCTCGCCCGTAGTTATTGACCTGGCGCCGCCGTATATGGCGGTCATTTGGTTGATGGCCCTCACTATGGACGGAGAGAATGACAGAGGAAGCCATGGGAGAGTTCGACTCCCCCGCGCGCTAGCCGATTTCCTCCTCGGTTATGCCAATCAGCCCAAAACGCATCGGGCGTTGATGTTGCATTCGCCCGGCTGGGAGACGCTACCGGAATTCACTTCACCAATGTGCCCCTTCGGCGTCGTCTCCGCTCCGTCTCGGCGTCCTCGACAAGCTTCTGCGTGTGTACTTTGATCTCCTTTTGATTTCAATTTGCTCTCCTGTCGTTGTCCCTCCGCCTTCCGCCACTAGCTCTTCCGTCGCTCGCCTCAGCTCGCACCACCCCGGCTGTTATCCCCTCCGCTCTCGCAGTCTCGACCCTCCTTTGGCTCCGCCTCGCTGGCACCACCTTCTCTCCTCTCCATGCCTCGCTCGAGGAAGTGACATGCGCCGCTTCGCGTGGAGTCACGGTCAGTTTCCGTCATCCCTCCTCCCTCGCTCTCTTCTATGAGTTCTTCTTCAAAAGCGATGAACCCACTCCTCCACCCGCCCCGCGCAAAGGCGGCGCAGGACGTGGCGAGGAGCCGAGAATTTGCGCAATGCCACTAGTATGGCGCGCGTGCATCCCAGGCCGTTTCCACTATCCCACTCCTTCGACCCTCCGCGCTCCCCGTCAATCCATTCTGCCTGCCCTTAGTGCCCTTCCGGTCAGCCCTTCCTCCCGGCCCCGTTGGCTTCATCCTAGTCGCCGCATCCTCTCTCCCGGGCAGAGGGCATTTGGGGTCCACCATCAGCAGCACCTGCAGACCGTTGCTTATGCTTTCACCGCACTTCTATCGACTCCATTGTCACAAATTTTCATAACTGCTCTCCTTCGTGAAGAAATCCCCCATCCTCGCTCCCCGACCGCCCCGCTCCTCCCTCTCCCTCGCGCCCTCGCTCCAACCTCCCTCTTTCAAATTGGGCCGCTTTCCGAGGCCGAGAACCAGACATGAAGATTGATAGCCGGCTGTGCATGAGGCATGCTGAAATACGACGATGAATATGGATGCAGAGTTGTTGGAGGAGCCGATGTTCGCAGCATGATGGCTGACTCCTGTGCGCGTCAAAGAATCTCTCCAAGTCTCTTGCTCAATTAATGTTGGAGCTTTTGTGTTTTACTATCTCAAGAGTTTTCGCCTTGCTTGGTTGATAGATGTTTTTTTTTTTTTTTATGTTATTGTCTCTATGTCTTGTATAAACTTATGGCCGGTTTCCTATCATGGGCGGCTCGACATTTATGTTTAAGGGCCGTCTTCCCACTATGGGCGATCCAGTCTCTAAAGAACAGCTTTGCTGATCAACCACAAATGCCTGGGTTTACAGTTAAATGTGCGCTTAAAATTAGCATTTTTACACTTAATAGAATTAGTCTCACTTAGAAAAATAAAACCACCACAATAGCAACAAAATCTCAAACACTGAAGTGGTGTCAAAAGATCTACTGTGATAAGTAGACCCCCGAACCGATACTCTCCTCCATTATATTATTTATTGTTGACTGATTCTGGTGAACCCGAATGTTATGAAGAAGCAATGCAGGTTGAAAGCAAGAAGAAGTGGGAGCTATCCATGGAAGAAGAGATGGAATCCTTAATGCATAACCAGACTTGGGACTTAGTCAGGTTTCCTACAGGTAAAACTACATTGTAGAATAAATGGGTTTACAGGCTGAAGGAAGAAGATGGAGGAAAACAGAGGTACAAAGCTAGACTTGTGGTGAAGGGGTTTTCACAAAACAAAGGTATTGATTTTGATGAAATATTTTCTCTTGTTTTTAAGATGACTTTAATTAGAACTATTTTAAGTCTTGTAGCAGCGGAAGATTTACATCTCGAACAGTTAGACGTAAAGACAACATTTCTCCATGGAGATTTGGAGGAAAACATCTATATGGAGCAACTAGAAGGATATGAGGTCAAAGGGAAAGAAAAATTAGTGTGCAGGTTAAAGAAGAGCTTGTATGGCTTAAAACAGGTTCCAAGGCAGTGGTATCTAAAATTTGACAGGTTTATGTCTGAACAAGGTTATATTAGATGTCACTTTGATCATTGTGTTTATCTGAAAAAAGAAAAATGATGGAAGTTATATTATATTGTTATTGTATGTATATTACATGCTTGTTGCAAGGTCTAACATGCAGGAAATAAATGTGCTCAAAATAAAATTGGAAAATTCCTTTGCAATGAAGGATTTGGGAGCTGCAAAACAAATCCTTGGTATGAGAATAACTAGAGACAAGAAAAATTGCAAATTAGCATTGTCTCAGAATGAGTACATACAAAAAGTGTTGAAAATATTTAATATGCAGAATGAAAAACCAGTTAGTACACCTTTTGCAAGCCATTTCAAACTTAGTAAGGAGATGTGCCCCAAGACCCAAAAAGAATTGGACTATATGCAATGGTCTGCACAAGGCCTGATATTGCACATGCAGTGGGAGTTGTAAGCAGGTACATGAAAAATCACATTGGATGGCAATGAAATGGATTCTCAGATATTTGAGAGGTACCAAAAATCAAGCATTATGCTTTAGTGGTTCAAACATTGCTCTACAGGGATATATTGATGCGGATATGGCAGGTGACAGAGACAACAGGAGGTGAACTACATGATATGTATTTACTGTAGGTGGAACAGTTGTTAGTTGGGTTTCAAAAATCCAAAGTATTGTTGCACTTTTAACAACAAAAGTAGAGTATGTTGTTGTTAGAGAGGCTAGTAAAGAAATGATTTGGTTACAAAGGTTTATGGATGAATTGGGTAAGAATCATGATATGGGCACATTATACAGTGATAGCCAAAGTGCCAGTCATGTTTCAAAGAACTCAACATTTCATTCCAGGACTAAACACATATAGCTCAAGTACCATTTCATATCGTCAGTATTGGAAGATGGACAGTTGAAGCTGGAAAAGATACACACTAGCCAGAATCCTGCAGATATGCTAACAAAAGTTGTAACTAGGGACAAACTAAGAATATGCTCAGTTTCAATTGGTCTTCAAGGATGACGATGAATATGAGAAAAATCCAGGTCCAAAGAGGAGTCATTGTCCAGCAAATGAAGCAGCGGTGGTGTTGCTACAATCAGTCTCCAAGTGAGAGATTATTGGGTGTGGAGCCTGATTTTCATCCTGATTCAGAGATCCTTGTTTTAGTCGGATGTATACCCCAAAAAAACTTTACACCCCTACAACGGGGGGGAATTGTACCCCCCACGGGGTCCGGGAGGGTTGACCCCCCGGCTGGGGGGTCCAGGAGCCAGCGGTCCCCTGGCGGGGGTTTCGGGGGAAGCACCCCCGAAGATAAAAACAAATGTAAAATTGCCTTGTAAAAGTATAGTAATTTCTTTTAAATCTGAGTCGTTCATTAGGCAGATGATCTCATGGTAGAATTTATGTTTAGTTTAGGGTTTTTTTCCCTAGAATTCAACCCCTCACTTGTATGAGGGCATTGTATTGCGGCTACATATTGTATGTGTATTCTCAGAGCGAGAAACAAATGGGGAGATTGTGAGAGAGAAAAAAGGATATTACATCGAATTTGATGTAGATTGTGTCTCTTCATTTTGCTGTATAATAGAAAGGAAGGACTGGCTGTTTGAGGTGGACGTCGCCCAAACTGGGTGAACCACATATATCTGTGTCTCTCTAGTTTTATGTGTTTTGTATGCTTATGTTTTCTGCATATTTTGTGTGTTGCATTGCTATGTAATATATAATTTTCTAACAATTTTCATTAGGATCAAGGATTGTGTTTCTGGATGCTAATTTCACTGTTTCTTGTTGCAATATTCAACACTCCCTCTCAAAAAATAAAGGAATGTCCTTGCATGCGACATGCAACTCCATGCATGCAACATGCAACTCCATGCATGCGACATGCAACTCCATGTATGCACCATGAAACACTTCTGAAACTGAATAGCCTCCAAATAACTGAATTAGTATAATGCATCCGCCATCAAAGTCTTCTGACTTCTGCTAGCTACTGCACATGTCTTCAGGAACTACTGTGCTGTTGACACCTGCATCCATGCACTCTGCACTTGTTTCCAACTCTGATCTACGCTCTAGTATCTGACATTGCACTTTGATTTCATGTCCTCACAAAATCTGACTACATCAATCTAACTGATCCTGCTATTTCTACTCTATGGGCTCCTAGTAGCCAAGTTCGATTCATGAGATCCACACCATCTCAATGAATCCTGCCCAAAATTTCTTCTTGGGATTATTCATGCATTTCGCCCCACCTCTCACCTAGTGGTATAGCTACATTCACTTCCTCTACTTATCTGGCTTGAAATTTCTCTGCATCAGTGGTTGCTCCCACTCCATGATCCTCATCTTGTGGTTGCTCCACATCTTAAGGTTCACTCTTACCTTCATGCAAATCTAGCTCCCTCTCAAGGGTCAATTGCATGGGTTTATCACATTCCCCATGGTTGGAAGTTCTGTAGAAATCACATCTACATAAATTATATATATGTTCTTCACACGAATCCCAATCTTCTTGACTTGCTTTGTGGCTTTATGCCGAAGGAAGGCTTTACCTTCACTAAAGACCACATCATAGCCTTTTATCTTCCAACATTGCAACTAAAAATAAATTTTTCGTTAAGCCTGGTATATGCATTACATATTTTAAAAATAAGGGTTTACCTAAGCAATAGTACAAATCCTGGTAGTGCTATGCCTTTTGTCATCACCCATTTCGAAATGCATCTAGAGGTCCTTCTCCTCCAAGCTACTAAAAATTTCTCTGTCTCCCATCATGTGGAAGGATGCACCACTATCCAAGTACCACATCGAACTCATTGCACTTGACACCATGCATGCAATAAGTGAGAATTCAAGTTTAATTTGTGAGGCAAGGGCCTCACCAGCTGCAGCTCCAACATCCGTCTTGTTCTTCTTCTTTTGTGGACAATTTGTGGCAATATGTCCATGCTCATGACAGTGAAAACACTTCAGTTTGGACATGTTGTGCTCCTTTCCATCTTCACCGGAATCATATTTAGAATGGAATTTCTTCCCCTTCCCCTTCTTCGCCTTGGCAGCCAAAGCAAAATCCTCTTCATCATCATGCTTTGATGAAGAGCCATCTCTAGTGCTCCAGCTAAACTCCTCCTGCACTAGATTCAACCACAGTCATTCCCAATTTGAAATATTTATTGTCTGTTGACAGAGTATTCATAACTGTGCCAACTCTTAGGAGTCATAAGAGAGCCAAACTCACCAAATTATCATCAGTGATAGTTATTCCTACACTCCCAGGTTCATCCCGACATTGGAAAAACTTTGTTAAGTATACCGGAATAGTGTCATTCTTTTCCATATTTATCTTCCTGAGTTTATCTTTAAGTGTCAATTTCCTATGGTCATTGCTACTTTGGAATAGATCTTTCAAAGCCTTCAACATAGCATATGGTGTGGCTTTATGTTATGAAACTAGCTCCAAAAATAGAAGAAAAGAGAGATCAATGCCTTATAAATTAGCCACTTCAAGGGGGAAACCTCCAGTACATTACATAAATGAACAATTCTTGGATGATACAAATGACCAAAAACTCCTTCTATATATAGGAGTCCATGGGGTCACAATATAATCCTAGGCGACCTAACAATACTAATGTAAGGGAACAATAATAACAATATTGGGGTTACAGGGGTATAACAATAATAATAAGGCAGTTACACTAACAACAATAAGGGACTATACTAGTAATATAGGGACCTAACATGCTCCTCTCCTTCAAAAAAGTGTTCTCCTCAATGCTTGAGTAGATCCAAATGCTTCTATATAAAATTATCATCCTCCCACGTAGAATCTTCAGTGGGTAAGTTCTTCCATTTGATGAGATACTCTGAAATTGATCGATTTCATAGCTCTCAAGTTCTTGTTTCCGTGACTGCTTCAGGTTCCAATATGATTTTTCCTTCCTCATCAAGTTCTGGCAGTATTGTTTGAACTGGAATTTTGTCCCCTATAACCTTCTTTAAGCATGAAACATGGAAAACTGGATGCACTCGCGAAGAAGTAGGAAGCTCCAATTTGTATGCCATAGCACCAATATTTTGCAACACCTTGTAAGGACCATAGTACTTTGGCGATAATTTATTATCCTTCTTAGCTTTCCTGAGGGAAATTTGTTTGTATGAATGTAGCCATAAAAATACCCAGTCTCCTACATCAAAAATTCTCTCGCTGTGATGTTGATCTGCCTATTTTTTCATTTGATTTTGTGCCAAATTTAGGTTATCCTTTAAGAGTTGGAGAACTTCTTGTTGATGGTCGATGCGATCTTCCACTACTTGAACCTTAGAATTTTATCTTAAATAAGATGTGATGGATGGTGGATGATATCCATAAAGTGCCACAAATGGGGTCATTTTTGCTGCAGTATGGAAGGAAGTGTTATACCACCATTCAACGAGAGGGAACCACTTGACCCATTGTGTTTTCTTATCAAATACAAAACAACGAAGATGTCCCTCCAAACATTTATTCACTATCTCAGTTTGACCATCGAATTGAGGATGATAAGATGAACTATGAGATAGTTGAGTACCCAAACAAGAAAATAATTCTGTCCAAAAATTTCCAGTAAAAATGGGATCTTTGTCACTTACAATAATATTTGGGTTTCCATGTAGCTTTTGAATTGTTTCCATAAATGCAGTAGAAACTATACTTTCTTTAAATGGATGAGATAATGCACAAAAGTGTGCATACTTGGTAATTCTATCAAATACCACCATGATGCCACTCTTTCCTTCAGACTTAGGTAAACCTATGATAAAATCCATTGAAATATCCTCCCAACATTGACTTGGAATGGATAAAGGTTGTAGAAGACCCAGGGTCTTTATTGTCTCAACTTTATTTTGCTGGAAAATCAAAAATTCCACAACCAACTTTTGAATATCAGATTTAAGGCCATCCCAAAAAAATTCTTTCTTCACCCTGTTGTAAGTTTTTAAAAATCTTGAGTTTCCTCCTCAAGGAGAAGTGTGCAATTCCAAAATAAACTTTTGTTTTAGTTGGGAATTCTTGCAAATATATAAGTGATCTTTGTACCATAAGGAATCATTTTTCCAACTAAATGTATCATATGTACTAATATCTTGCTGCAACTTTTGAATGAGTTTCCACGCTTCTTCGTCCTTCTTCCATTCATCCCTTGCTTCGATTATCCAATCTAGTTGGATAATAGAAATGGCACAAAGCAATGCTTCCACCTCTTCATCCTTCCTTCAGAGTGCATCTGCAACAACATTTAGCTTCCCTTTTTTGTAGATGATTTCAAAATCATAACCCAACATCTTTGTGACCCATTTTTGTTGCTCTTCTTAAGATATTATTTGTTCCAAAAAGTGTTTAAGACTATCATGATCAGTTTTTACCTTGAAGTGTCTTCCCATTAGGTAAAATATCCATTTCCTTAGTGCATGTAGTATTGCCAACATTTCCTTCTCATAAATAGTTTTTTGTAAATATTGTCCTTTGATTGGATGACTTTCAAAAGAAATGGGCCTTCCTTCTCACATTAAAACAGAACCAATTCCATTTCATGAGGCATCACATTCCACAATAAAGGTTTTGTGAAGTCTGGCATAGCTAATACTGGTGCTAGGCACATTGCCTCGTTAAGATGTTCAAAGGCCCTAGTTTCTTCAGGATTCCATGAAAATGCATCTTTCTTCAACAATGTTGTTAGAGGTGTTGCTATTCTCCCATAATTCTTAACAAAATTGCGATAATACCCTTTTAACTCGATAAATCGAAAAAAGGTGAAAATGATTTTTTTTTAACTCCTTTTTATAGTTTTTGAATGAATAAAATATTGTATTTTATTTATTTTTCACTTTAAAAGGCTATTTTTAGATATTTTTACTTCTTGGAAACATTTATGTGTAATATTTTGAGTTTTTGTATAGGATACATGATTTTTTGGTGAAAGGAATTATTTTGACGTTGACTATACTTTTATCACTTTTTCAGGCTCTTGAAAATTACGGAAAAGCGAAACCCTAGAGTTCTCTTTTAAGCCCTTTTTAGACTCTCTAAATATGAAAATATTGTTGAGTACTTGACTATTCGAACTCGTTAAAGTAAATGAACATTCGTCCTTTCAGTATAAGTTTACCCCTTTTTCGGACTGAAATGGACTAATTACGAAAAAGGTATACGTTGACTAATCATGGTCAATAGAGTTCTCTCTTGTATTATTTTATCCTTTTTCAAGCTTGAGAGAATAAATTTATGAAAAATTACAACCACATAGTTTTCTTATGTTTTTCTTATGACTCCATAAAACTGAAAAACACTGAGTTTCTCCTATACTGGACTCGTTAAAATTTAACGGTAAAGGACCTGTCGATTACAAATAGGACCAAACCACTCCTTCTTAGGGTTCAATTTTAATACTAATATGGACTCATATAAAGGATGAGATTACACAAACAAGCAAATGGTATCCTCCTCATGCTTGTCAAAAATAAAGAGGTACTTTCCAGTAATGGTGGGGGAAAAAGAGAGAAAAAGAATCCAGTTGTAACCCTTGTTTAAAAATTAGCATGCCACTCTTGAACACGACACTTTGTCACACTTGTACCTGGGTTGGGAAATCTTTTGTCTAACAGTTAATCAAACCACATTGAAAGTCTTCATCTGGTTTCTGGCTATTAGCTTTAGGTCAATTTCTCCCAAACGATATGTAGTGTCGTTATGTGTTCAAGAGACAGTTCAAATAAACCATTCATTGCAAACATTTGTCTCCATTTGTGTTGACCATACCTGAATCAGTCCTTGCAAAAATTTCTTCAAAACTTGATCCTATGGTTTCGTTTCATGGGATTTCCTACGACGAATCACTTTCTATCGATGATGGTTCATCATCTAGAAAGTTGATCTAGAATCCTATCAGTACCTTGGGATCTGCATGCCCTAATGGCAGGTTTGTCACCTTCTACGACAAGTTGTATCACTGACCTTCGATCGAACGATTCTATGAGTGTTCAACTGCAAATCATTCATTCACACTTCATAGATTGTACTGGAGTACTTTGAGAGCCATAGTCATTATTGGCAGTTTCTCTCACACTTGTTAACAATTCACATCATTGACTTGTAATCAAGTGGTTTCTACCATGTTTGAATTCGACACAATCAATCGCATGGATAGAATCGTACTAGTTCAAGAAGCGGAAATCAAAACCCTGGATCTAGTTTCCACCATCCAGGCTGTGAGGATTTTTATTGTTCATGATACAGTAGACTACTCATGATATATGGTTGCGCCCATACTGTGTCTACTCTGATGTAATATTGAAACCATATCTAAGGTTTTGTGAACATTGGTTAGTTTTGATCTGAAAGGGGACCTACCCCGAAATATGATATATATATATATGTGTGTGTGTGTGTGTGTGTGTGTTTGCATTGAATGTTTTTATAGGTTTTTGACCAGTGTGTCCACAATTCAATCCTCGGAATGATAAAGAACTTCACTCTTCTGAACAACCTTAGTCTTCACACTTTAGGGGGAAATATGTTACATGTTATTTTTTCACCATGACATTTGACTATCGATATAGGTCTATCACTACCTATATTGTGCTCCCTTAGAAGTCAAAAACCCTAATGTTCCTAAACCAAGTCTTGGAATTGGAGAAAAGCCCATTAAAACCCTAAAAAGTCTACCTCCGCACTTTTTCTAGCCTTTTCCTGTGGGTTCGCAAATACTTGTTCTATAGCCCGCAGCAGCCCCCGCATGTTCTGCTACTAAAACCTAAGGACACCCATAAAAATTTGAATTAAAGAAAACATAAATTCTAGAAGCCTAGCTGGGCGAATATTCTCCCAACTAGAAGCTTCTAGAGGTGTGATCAGTTCGAGCTTTATCCCTCCACTCATAGATATTATCCCTTGGTCTATAGAGCTCAAATCCCTTCATGAGAGGAATCCATCCCCCTCTTCATGGAATTGAAACTACCTCCATTTCCCTATAAATTGAGCTCACGTTTCAGTCTCAAGGGTAGACATACATGTTAGTTGCTGAAGAAATTCCCAAGGGAGCATAATCTCTACGCTAGTTGTTTTTGGCATGAGAATGATCACACCCTTATGTCCATAACTCCATGCTGGTATTCAAAGAGGAATACTTGTCAAACTAAAGGAGGAACGATTGTTCAGAACCCCGAGATAAACCTGTATGACATCAAGGCATCAGGTTGGAAGGTTACTATTTTCATTCAAGATAATACATATGGATCTCTTTTTCTAATTGAGTTGTTCTTGTTCTTATTAAATAACATCAATACTTAGACTCCTTGATCACTAAGTTGGATTAGATTTTCTTGATTATTATATGTTGCAGGTGCTTTGATTCTTTTGTCTTGTCTTTGATTGTAGGTTCTACTTACTAGAGAAGCCTCTTTGGAGCGACTAGATAAAATATTGCATCGAACGCTGGATTTCAAGGTAGGGGAATGTCCTCTCTCTACTTATAATAATTATAAATTGCAATTATTCTAGAGAAAAAGGTTTCCAAATGGATGTTTGTTTCTAGATATTCATAGAATACTACGGAGATTTCTCTTGTCCACAAGAGCGATTAATCCGCATAACACCTGTTTGCCAGCGCCTTCATCCCGTGCAACCTAGAAAGGTAGCTACCATAAAGGGAGACGTTGAAAAACTTCTCAAATAAGGCTTCATTTATTCGATCTCATTGATATATTGGGTATCTAACATTGTCCACATGGATAAAAAATAGGGAATTATTCGAGTTTGTGTGCATTACCGCGATATAAATCGTGTATGTCCCATGGATAACTATCCCACTCCCTTCATTGACCAGGTCATTGACGAATGTGCTGGGAGTCAGATTTTTTCACTTATGGATGGATTCTTTGGTTATAACCAAATTAATATACTACCAGCTAATCAACATAAATCCTCCTTCATCTGTCTGTGGGGCACTTTCACATACAAGAAGCTTCCTTTTGGTCTTAAGAATGCTTGTGTCACATTCCAACGAACAATGCCATATGCTTTTCATGATATTAATCACATTGTTCAACCTTACCTGGATGACCTTCCAGCTCATTTCGCTAAGCATAAGGACCACCCGGAACATCTCCGTCAAATATTTCTTCGCCGTGGATGCTACAACATTCAGCTTTATAATCTGCACAAATGTGTCTTATGCGTCGATTCTAGCAAACTCCTTGGGTTTTTCATCTCTAAATATGGGATTCATCTTGATCCTCTTAAGTTTGAAGCTATCATTAATCTCCCCTCCCCTTCCTCTTTACACTAGTTTCATATTTTTCAAGGGAAATCTAATTTCCTGCATCGTTTTATACCGAACTATGTTGAAGTAGCCAAATTTTTCACGCGATTTCTTAAGGAAGGCATCCCGTTCCTATGGGATGAGATTGCCCAAAATTATTTCGATGCACTTGTTATTCATCAGTAATTTTCACTTGTTTAGATGACTATATGCTTTATCCAGGTTTTCTAGAAACCAAATTCAAAGAATCGTTATGTCTTCTAGAAATCTCCTCAGAGAAATTTTTCCACTATCCCTCCTCTCTTGTCTGCTATAATTAGATCAGTCATCCTGTCGAGACCCCTTCCTGGGCTAATGTACCCTACTTTATCCGTGACAATTACTTTTTTCTATATCATTATATCTCTGATGCCTAAGCCCTCTTATTTCACAAATTTTTCTGGCCAAGTTAAGCCAAGTTTTTCCATCTTACTCTCCAACTGCCCCAATCACTATTGATGTCAAAGGTCTATCTAAAAATACCTTTAAAGTAACATAAAGATGTCTAGGTTTATAGGTGATGGTGCATAAGTAGAATATCTAAAAACCCTGCATCTTATTCAAAAACTTTATTTTTAACCATCAGTCAAAATCCCTTTCCTAAAAACCTTGCAGACAAGTCAATTAGGTTTCCCTAGGTCATGCACCATATTTTTTCATACACTACTGTTTCACAGAGAATCAAGGGTAAACTCATGAGAAACAGAGCTGAGGTTGTCATATTTCTAAAGAAGGCGCTCAAAAAAATCTCCAAGGTAGCCCTCCTAGTCCAACAGTGAAATCAACCAAGAATAAACCATCATATCAAATGCATCTCTGTAGGGATGTCTTGATGTTTAGTCTAAAGCAAAACAGAGCCAAATAGAGGCACCAAAGAGGGTTTCAGTCAAGTCATTGGTAGTTTAAATAAAAGGTACAGTGAGCTGGAGGTCACAGGGAAAATCAAGAGTTTCTCTACATAAATAATTCAGAAGATACCTAAAAAAGGTTTCAAAAGGTCATCTACAGTGGTTAGAAGGCACAACAATCCAAAAGCTACTTCAAAGGTCCTGATGTGATAATAAAAATTAAATTACTGCTTATAAAAACCTCTGTGTAAATCTCAAAAGGTCAGTAATATATGAAAAGGCATGGTGCTTTTTGGCAAAAGATCATTAGGATAGTTTTGGGCCTCAAAGAATAACTGGGAAAGGGACAGCTACCCTTTTCCATGCCCCTGCAAACAAGACAAAGGCTGTCAGATGCACCATCAGATGAAAGAAGAAACTAAAACCATTATAAAGAAGAAAGTCACATTGAAGAAGAAAAGCAGCATGGTATGGTTTGTGTGAAAATGCCAATATCTGATTTTTTAACCCACAGTGAAAGATACAAATGAATTAGAAGAATTGGATATCAAAAAGCAGGATGGCTTCTGTGCAAAGTGAGCACCTCCTTAATCAACAACAGAGGGTGAAAAAAAGTTCCTAAGTTATCTTCTAAAGATAAGTGAGAAGCACAAAACTCCACTGGATCAAAATATGTGATTCAAAATCCAAAAGGTTGCAAAATTTGATTTTTAAAGGCACTGAGTGCCATTGCACTGAAAAAAGAAAAAACAAAGTTTGAAAGTTAAAATTTTACACAGAGGCGCCAGTCACATACTTGATTCAAAGAAATGGAGGAAAAAATAGTTGTAAAATTCACCTTTCAAATGACAAAATGCCATCATAAGCCTAATCATGTGCTCGGATGCTAAAGGGAATGATAAAGAGGAACAGTAAAAGGACTGGCTCCAAAAAAGGCTATTGCACTAAAAAGATAGTCAAAAGAAGACAATAGAAAGGTGCAAATCAAACTGTAGGAAATGGGTTTTTGTTCTTAAATCATTTCAAAAAAGAGTATAAATGACTTCAACAGCTTTTCCCCCTTTCATTTCGAATTTGGCAGAACACAGTGCAAAAAATCTCGGCTTCACAGGCACCCTCAGGCAGAAATTCATAGATGATGTGCACCTATAGACAAGAGTTGTGCGCCTGTAGACAAGATCTGTGCGCTTGTAGAGGTTCCCTGTTCAATTTGTCACCGGACGCTACGCGCCTGTAGGGTGACGCTGCACGTTCCTTCTCCCGCTCGGTGTGCAGGAGCTGCCGCCCGACAGCACCTGAAACCTCATGCAAAACCGTGCCCGTTGATGTTGCACTCACCATTTGAAGCTGCCTAAGTAACCGCTACGTGAATTTTCCCACCTGGGAAAACGACGATGCGCGCCCACCACAGTTGTTTTCGCTTGGATCAACGTGCAAAGGCACAACACCGCCCAGAAAAAGCACAACACCACCCAGAAAATTACAGAAAGGCCCAAAATTTGCAAATTTTTTCCCATAAGTTGTTTTTTTCCATGAGAAAATGTTTCAAGGAGTATTCTTCATCATTAGCATCTCCTCATCATGTTTTTAAGTTATAAAAGCGCCAATTAGGGCTGAGGTTGTGTCAAAGACAGCTTGAGGGAAAAATTGAATAGAAATATAACCTATTTCTCTGTTGATCATATAAGCCTGTTGGGAAGTCCAAAACCTCGAAAAAAACCTCTCTCCTCTTCACTTCATCAGCAAAGAAGCCTTTTTGTTTAAAAATTGAAGGAAAGGGTAAAGAAATCACTATGTCTCAAGAGGAAAGTGATGAGCCTCAAAGACCAAGAAGACAGTCTAAGAAAGGAGGGAAGCCCAATAGGTTTGAGCCTACAGACACCAAAGAGCTGATAGCCTCCCCTTCTGTCTTATCTTATTTCCAAGAATTAGAATGTTTTGAGTTCTGCAACAAGGTACAAGAAATCAAAAGCCATCCTCAATTGACAGATTTATTTGCCCCAAGGCTTCACAGGCATAAAGTTCATCTAGCAGGGGTAAGTTTTGAGTTGACCCCTAAAGCTATCTCTAAAGCCACTAGGATGCCTTGCATAGGAGAGAGATGATTTAAACAAAAACATCTTGACTTGATCCATTATCATCCTTTTTCTAAAACCTAGTTTTCAAGCTGTATGTAAAGCCATTTTTCCTTTTTCACATCTACTGGACATGTATGCCCTCCTCATGAAGATTGTCATGAAATACTTTACATGTGAGGGTAGGTTATCTAGAATCTACTCCTATCATATTAGAATCCTCATGCACTTCACCAGTACCAAGCTACTAAACATGCCTTATTTCCTCTACAAAAGCATTGAAAAAATGTCCACCATCATGAAAAAGAAGCCCCCGGCCCAGCAGATGGCAAGCCTATTTCATCACTCTCTTGTCAAAATCATTGTAACTCACCAACTATAGAAACAAGGCATTCCTTGGGAAGCCTTTATTACCCATGATGACTTCACCACTTCATCCTCCATCCCACTGCAAAATGTGCCATCCTCTTCTCAAAATCTTCCTCATACTCCTTCATTGCCCTCCACTGACCATGATTCACTTTCCTCCCATGAATCACTCTCCCAAACAAACCTTCTTCAAACACCTTCCCCTTATAAAAGTGATCCTGAAGAAAACAAAGGTGGTCATGAAGAAAACAATAGTGGCCCTGAAAAGAGCAATGCTGGCCCTGAAGAAAGCAGTAGTGGCCCTGAAGGAAGCACTGATGATCAGGAAGAAAGCAGTATTGGTCATAAATAAGGCAGTAAAGGGGAGAATGATGAGGATAAGGGAGAGGCTGAAGAAGAAGAGGGAAATGGAGAAGATGAATATAGCAAAGGGGAAGACAACAAAAACAACAGAAAAATTGAAGTTAGCTAAGGGAAAGACAACAAAAAAAACAACAAAAATGAAGTTAGCCAAGGGCAAGACAGTAAATACAGCAGCAACGAGGAAGATAGCTAAATGGGAGACAGTCAAAACAACAGAAAAGAGGAAGATAACCAAAAGGGAGACAGTCAAAACAGTAGTAAAGATAAAGATACAAACCAAGAAGAGAACAGAGATTCAAGTAGTGATACCAATGGTGAGGAAGGAGGACAAAATGCTGGGACTCACAGTGAAGAAAAGGACACTAAAAGCCTTACAACAGACAGTGCCAAAGAAAAGGGAAGCAATCATGACAATGACCAGATTAATAAATATGACCTAGAGACAGTTTTCACAGTTGTTTTGAATAAACAAGGAAGTGATGGCAAGGATTCAAGGAATGTTGACAATCAAAACAAAAGTGAAAAGGGTAAAGAAGTGTTCAGTCCTGAAGATGAAAATGTGTCAGACCTAGGCACCTCCCACAATGGAGAAATAGAGTATGACATTTTTGAAGGTCCTCTTGGTGATAAGAGCATAAAAATGTTGAAATTGATAATTAGAGGGACTGCAAATAACAAAGTGACAAAGAGATACACACAGAAAACACTCTTGAAGAAAAGGACAGTCCTAAGGCTATAAGTGATCAAATTGAACAAGCCCAGTTTGTGACACCTCTCATCATCCCTCATCAGAAAGGTGGGATGCATGTGTTTGCTGCCTCCCAAAGGCAAGGGGGCATGCACTCCCCCTCAAAAACAGTGAAAGGTAAAATCACCAAAACAGTGAAAGGTAAAATCACCAAAATAGTGAAAGGTAAAGTTACTCAAACAGTGAAAAGCAATGTCACCAGATCATTAAGGAGCAAAGGTAAATTTCAAAATAAATACAAGAGTGAACTGCCAAATAAAGAAAAGGGTAAGAAGCCCATGAAGGAAAAAGGCAAGAAGACAATGGAAGAATAGGAAGGCAGTCATAAAGAAGAGAGGGAGTTTGAACTCATTCACTTGGACAGTGATAAAGAAAATGAAACAAGGATTCTTAATTCCCTCCTACAAGACCGAGGTGCACAAGTCAAATATTTGGTGGCTGAGCTGGAAAGATCAAAATATCTTATTCATTTCCTACAGATGCAAAACAAGCAAATGAGTGGCCAGCTAGCCATTTATGAAGCCCGAGTTCTCAAATACAAGAGAGAGGCTCAGAAATCACAAGTACAACTAGAGGAGTACATGGGCGACTATGAAGAAGATAATGAAGAATAAGGGCAATCTAGGAAGAGGCCTAAGACTATGGGTCTTAGGAGAGCATTAGAAAAATAGAGAGAGGAGGAATCAACCCAAGCACAACAATTCCCTCTCACTGAGCTCCTCGCCTTAGAAATTGAGCATGATAAAGAATCATGGCTTGAAATGGAAAACCTGCATTTGGAGGCTAAGTTGGATAAGGAAAACAAGGATCTGGGCTTACAGAGAAATATGACTGAGAATTATAAAAAGAGTAATCAGTTTTCTAGGAAAAAACTCAAAACTTCCCAAAGGATGCGCCCGACGCCAAAAGATGGAAAAGTGTAATATCCTAGATCTGGAACAGCTAGCAAGCCATGATTGGAAAATGCATTTTCCAGTAATGGCTGTTACAGGAATTGAAAGCAGGACCTGGATCCCTTAGATCAATGTATCTAAGTCCTAAATCCAAGAGATGACTCCAAAGAAATCCTTCTAAGTGGGTTAAACAGATCTCCCACTCTTAGATGTCCTCTGAAAATGCCCGATGAGGGACTGCAACAAATGTAAGCACATATGATGGAATGACAGCGTTATTCTTATATCTATTAACACATGAAGAGAGATATAGCCAAAAAATAAGTTATATAGCATCTAATGTATACAATATGTGGAGGAATAAATCACTCCAGCTAGGCAATGGAAGCCTTAATGTGACATGTCCAAGAAAATGAGTAAACACTGCTACATGCAAAAAGCTCTGGCTAAAATAACGCAGTTTATAGGAGTTACTGCATCATACAAAATGAAAATAGGATGATATGACAATATCAGCTGAAAGAAATGAGGGGGAGAAAGCTCTCGACCCCTGAAAACACTAATACAAGAATAATGCACAATCCTGAGAAGGATGGGCTACAATACATGTACAAATGGCAATTCTACAGAAATGTCGGAGTTGCTAGGCAGCAGCTGGAACTTATAAAATGTAATAACATGGAGATGGCTGAATAATATGTAAAATCTGAAACAAACCTCCTCCAATGGATCTCTCAATGCAAGGCTGATCCCGACACTGAAGATCTTGCCCTCCAAGAAGCTAGTGTAACCTCTCACTGCAAGTGTGCACTAAAATAACGCAGTATGGAGGATGGACTACACTGTCTATGATGGGATATGTTGGACTTGATGCAAAAATATGCCTGCTCTGAAAACCTTCCTTACTAATCTTCTCGAGGAATAGAAGCTCCCTCCTCTGAAAGATGAGACAAGGAATGGTGTTGTCGAACCCCTCCACTGCAACACCGAGAAACACTACATTATACTTCAGTAGGAATAACGCAGTGACTGAATAATGGCTTTGGCCTTGAGCCAAGATGTGGAGAAAATGAAGTGCAATCCTTCAAGTTGCCTCTCAAGAAGGAGAGGAAATCCTAAACAGGAATCCCTCGTGCTAAGCAGCACTGCAACTCAACTGAACAGTCAGGACTGCAAATATGTCTAAGCAGAAAAATGATCAAATTCTCCAAGATATCTCACTATGGATGCATCTTCCTCCTTTTATTCAAGTAAATGTCTCTTTGCCCTGGACCCCACACATTAGGGTTTCTTCCACAAAGAATATTCCTCCCTCTCAAACTGCGTTGTCTTCTCATGCAAACTGCACCTCTTAGGCAGCGTTGTTGACTTGGTCAAACTTGACCTTGTCCTCATGAAATTGCCCCTTTTCACACTGGAAGGTGCAAAATTAAGCTGCTTCATTAATCCTTTTCACACTATGAAGGATATTATTCCTACTCATGGGACTTTTACCCATTTTATTCACCTCCTAGATGAAATAAACAAAAATTAATATTCCAATTTGTTGCTTGCAAATTTTGGAATATTATAGTCCCTCCTCTCGAAATATTGCTTGTCCTCCAATCAGTACAAAGGATGAATAAAATTCATTTCTATCTCAAGCTATAGCATCCCTGTATGATGATCTCCTCCAAGGAAAGTGATGCTATCTCATCAATCAAGCCTCCACATTGCTCTTCCTCAGCATGCAAGTTAGCTATCAAGCCATCATCATGTAAAGGTGAAATACTCAAGAGGATAGAAAAGTAATGTCTAGAGGTCCCCTTGAGGAAATGGATCTGAAATCTAATGGGAATCATTTATCCCATATGGATCCTCCATCCCTAGGCTATGAGCCATGTAGAATGAGTCACCTCCCAACTAGGAAACTCCTAGAAACTTTCCTCCACTTTTGGCTCCGGCAAAGTAGGTGGGCTGAAATTCTGCACATCGTAGACAATGTAGCCTACCCCACGTTGTCCATCTCTCCACTTAAGATAAGTGTAGAGTGTCTGATGATCCTGGGCTGCAATAAGGTTACCCTCAAGTGGAAATATGAGGACTTGATCTCCAAAGATCTCTCCTTCAACGTTGCAAATCATGCTAGCCCAAATATCCCCATATATGATGAGTTGGAAGTCATCATCATATGGTATCTCCTCCATCATATGGCTCACCTCATAAAGTGACAAATGTGTTGTTAAGGTAACCATATCATCTCCCATGTTCCCCTTAGAACATGTAGTGCAAAAAGTGTGAGGAATTTCTCCCTCAAAGGACACATCCACACAATGTGTCTCTCTCCCAAGCATGTTCCTCATAAAGATAGAAACAATAGAGCCATAGGGAGAAAAAATGAGAATCATACTTGCTACCATATGCAACAAATGAGAAGGACTATGGTCCCTCAAGTGCAACTAGCGCAGCTTGACCCTCAACTGCAATAGAGACTGATAAAATAAGTGGATTCTAAACCACTTCCTTGCTTCTCTAATCTCCTCATAAGTATGGAGGAAGTGAATGATGTAAGGTGTCTGAAAAGTATGTCACATCCCTGATATATCTCTTCCCCAAGTCTCCCTATGGAATCACCATAATCATGCTTACAGCTTCTCCCTAGATCATGGTCTAGAAAAAAATGCTCCTCCTCGAAGCATCATCCTACACATGTATGGTTAATGGATGCATATATACATTATACAAATTATCATGTAAACAAAAATGAATACCCTTACCATATTTCTGCTCATACAGTAGAGTGGCTCATAAATGAGTCCCCTCTCATCCTCAAGAAGAATAGAGGTGGATTTGTGATAACTCCTCCATCTCTATACAATCCATTCATCTCCTCATATCTTTGATATATCTCCCTCTCCCATTCCTCCAAAAATACCCCCTCCATGATGGTGTGGTATGTGTTGAGAATCTGCAATAATTTTAGCGGATTGGTAAGACTAAAGCGCAGAAACAACAATGTTCAATAACTTTGATTCTAGGATCTAGCCATCTGAATCGAGAGAGGGATCTCTCTAATAATGAGTTTAAAGATGTGATCTTTAATAGCTAAAATTGTGATATTAGGCTAGTTATGAAGAGCTTGGGTTTGGTTTGTTTTGGTTGGGCAAGGACATGATGAAGGCGAAGGTAGTTTCAAAAATGAAGGGTGAAGGTGTCTGCAAGTGAAAGAATGATTTGGCTGACAGAAAGGCAAAGATAGTTTTAACCCATTGGGCTATGGAGTCATAGGAGGGTTTTAATTGGACAGCAAGGTTCAAGCAGGATCCAAGGGGCAAGTCACTTTTGTCAAAGGATCTCTTAAGGTGATTTTATGGAATGAAATAGATAGGAAATGAAGAACAAACAAATGAAGATATAGTGAAACAACCTAAGATCAGTAAGTTCATAAACTATGTTGCTTCAGCATGTGTAATAAAAACATAAGAGTATTAAAGGAATCAAGTTAATACCTTTAAACCTGCTTTGCTTTGAAGTACTTTCGGTTAGAAAAATTATAAAAAATGAGTTTGAAAAAATTAAGATCAGGTAAGTGCCTTTAAACTACCACAACTTTCAGCATATTCAATAAAGAAAAGAAAACATAAGTATTACGAGATCGGTTAATACCTTTATTCACTTTTAACTTTGAAATACTTTTAATTAGAAAACATTAGAAAAAATAGTTGAAAAGCTTAAGATCGGGTAAGTGCCTTTAAAATACCCTGCTTTTAGCATATTCAATAAGGAAAACATAGATAAAAGTGGCAAAGAGAAATTTAGATCAGGAAAGTGCCTTTAAACCAACCTGCATTGATGTACTCTTCAAAGAGAACTTTCAAATGAAGAAAACATAGACAATAAAGATTTCAGTAAGAGTAGGGTACTATTGAGAGTAAATCCTAGCTCTATGTTTGCTGCTCTTTATCAGAGAAAATGAACAGAATGAAAACATTAAGCAAAATAACAATTGACAGTGAGGAACACATCACCATTGACACAAATCAGGATCCCATAAATCAGTAGCTTGTATTTTATGTTCGAACCAGTTATAATCAGCAAGCCCGGTGGGCCTTTACAACTTCAAACTTCTCATATCAGCTTATGTATCTTCAAGTTGCAAACAGGTCATCAGTAGCTTCAGAAATTATTACATACATTCAGATGTCCAGAGACCAACATTTTCTCATCTGCTACAGAAGTATTTATAGAAGAATGAAGAGGTGGGAAGATTTCCCAGGGGTAAAGTATCATTAATTATGTAATCAATGCAATTCATGGCCTTTGGGAACTAGGCAAGGCATAAGGCGGGAATGTAATCATTTATAACTCTGCTTCATAACTCTGTTTGTGCCTTTCGAGGCCTAATGATTGAAAAATATCTACTTATGGACTATTCTTTAACCTTTAAAAATAGTTTTGCCGAAAATTTGGAGATAAGACCCTTGATTAGTATTATTTGTTTGGCAGCCTTTGATTTTCTGTGAGGAAGATATCTGGTCCCGATCAATAAATTTGGCTTCTCATTGAATAGTTTGAGGCACAGGTGGCATTGTGGTAATTAAAGGGATCAATTTGCCTTATTTTGTGGCGGTGGAGGCATTGATGTTGACAAAACCCTTCAGATCTTCTGTAAGCTGTGTTTTATTTTGGGGATTAGGCTTTTGATAATCATTCTTAGCCGTAATCCCCGTAAGCTTGTCTTTAATCTTCTACTCTGGTTCATCCTGGTCTTCGGCACTGATACTTTTTTACTGTGCCCAATTCATGGCTTTCTTGTTGGTGCGCAGGGCTACGCAGGGTTTATAAGGCATCCATGCCTGAGAAAACACTGATGAAACGTGCATTTCCACCCTGTGGATGATTTCCTTTGAATAATCGAAGACGGGAGGGTCATCACCATCTGCCTCTGAATCTTCTTTGAAAATCACGAGAAAATGATTTAAAACCCTGCAAAATACAAAAACTATTATAAAATCCTGCTTTTATAGGTTAACTACATCGGAAGGTGTTAGGATTGATCAGGAGAGATCGTAGAGCAGGCGAAAGAAAGATTAAATCCGAGCCGTCGATCGTGAAGAGATCGATAGTCGAGATTGAATGAGGAGGCAGAGGAGGAGGATGAATCTGAGTCGTCGATCGCGCAAAGATCGACGGTCGGGAGCGGGGGTGGAAAGTCAAACAGAGAGAATCTGGGTGATGAATCTTGGACTGTCGATCTACAGATTATATCTACAGTGGAGATGTCGTTGCCACTGTACGATAGCCCGGTTATCGTATGTGTATCTTGGTTAATCATCGAACAACTTCGGTAAGCGATCACTGTTGGATGAGTTGGCCCAGATCGAACGACGCACATCAATATCGCTGGGCGTCCTGGTCAGAACAATAATGCGTGATGGATTGCGGTTATGCACGATGGACAGAGGTTTTGAAAAGGTACAGGGGACGCGTGTCAACCATTGTATGGAATCGCTGCGAAATCAAAAATACTGCCGCGCACTCGAATGCGGTGCGATAAATACCGGGTGGTTTCTGGAAGGGGTTAGTGGAATGCGGGGACCACCAGGAGACGAACTCCGCACCGTCCGATTTGTGGATTTAGATCGACGGTGCGGAATGACTTAAAACTTGTACCGGTGGAAATTTTAATAAAATAATAAAATGACGGTTTTGATAAATAACAAAGGTTTTTAAGCTTTTCGAGCGGAGAAATATTTTTAAAACGGTTAAGCGCCTGACTGCTCAGCGCCCGGTTCCAGTGCCAGGGTGTATGGGCGGAAAAGGCTAGAGACTTAGCCCAAGGGGGCTTAAGCCCAATATATATAAACAAATGGGATTTTTATGGTTTTTTCATGATTTTCAAAGGTTTTGAGAGTTCCGATAAGGTTAAGAGAGAGTCTTAAAACCTTATAAAGGGGATTTTGATGAGGGGGAAAGGGGAGAAACATGAAAATGAGGGATTTTCATGGGAAATGAAAGGGTTAAAAAAGAGGTTAGTTTGGAAAAGGGGAAGAGGGGAAAAAGGGTCTTGCAGCAGTATTTGGCCTTGGAAATTAGCAGGATTTCAGGGTCCTTTCGGAAGTAAACAACAGTGCAGATTTGGACAGAGGCAAGAGGTCTTGAAGAGTCTTCAAGAGCCAACAATTTTTTGTCATAGAAAATTGTTCCTTGAAGGCTCAAAAAAGATTTAGCCACCTTTTGGTATAATCAAATTTTACAGGTGGCTAACAGTGGCTCCACTTGGGGATGGTGCCTTCTTGAAGGCATCAAGAATTCAGACTTGGATTCTCTGGGAGGCTGACATGTGCCACATCCATTAGGTTCTCTGGGAGGCTGACCTATGCCTGATCCATTAGGTTCTCTGGGAGGCTGACCTGTGCCTGATCCATTGGGCTGCTCTTCCTTTACTGGGATGATCTTTCTCTGAAAATATATTAGCAACCATAAAGCAATGGATCTTCATCAATACAAATTTCTACCTACCCAATCCTACTGATCTAACATTTTTTCCTTCATTAGAGTGCACTTGGATTGGAAAACTCTTCTTTCAACATTTTATTCTTTTGAAAGTAGGAAATCTAATTTATTTCTACTCCTTATTTTCTCCATGGAATCAGATTAAACAGTTGAGCCCATATGATTCTCTACCTATTCTATCAATCTATTAGGATTAAACAATCTAACAGATTTTATTCTCTAATTTCTACAACAGAAATTTAAAAGCATTCAAGTCAGGTTTAAGCAGTCTAACTTGGTGCGAGTCTATGGCATAAAAACAAGCTGCACATAGAAATTTAATTTGCAGAAAATTTAAAACAAAATGGAAGGCTTAAGATCTGAAAACTTCTTATCATGGCCTCCTCTTTTTACAACTTTGTTTTGGCTTTTGTTTGAGCTGTTTCTTCCTTTTTCTCTAGTTCAGATTTTGAGCTAATTAGAACCAGATTTACTTCTTCTTGACTCAGAAAAAAAACAGATTTGAGTCATCTCCCTTTGGAAACTAAAGTTCAGATTTTGAACATGTTTGAACCTTTAATTTCTATCCTAATCTATCTACTGATAAGCCAATATTAAACAGTTTGGAAAATCTAATTCACTATCCTATCAGCAGAAAATTTAAAGCTAATTAGTCAAGATTAGACAGTTTGACTAACTAGAAGTGTGTTATTCAGGAGTGGCATTTGAGCTTGCACACTTTCATAATTTTCTTCTCTTTTTGGTATGGGGCTATACCTTTATTGTTTTTGTATTTTTTCTTTTATGAGACTGAACAAAGAAAATGTTATTTATAATGGAAATGAAAGCTTTTAAAATCGAACTCAGCAGTAGTAATTTTTAAGGACTCTGCCATTGACAGGACCCCCAAACAGATCCTTGCCATCTAACTCTTGTAGAAAAAAGGCATTTGGACCAATGGTGGATTGAATGTTGTAAGGACCTTTCCACAAACTGTCAAATTTTCCATGTTTACCCTTATCTTCTCTTTTGGAATCCCATTTGAGTACCTTATCTCCAATGTTGAAAACACAAGCCTTTGTTCTTTTGTCAAACAACTTCTTTATGTTTTCTTGCACCTTCTGAGCCCTATTGTAAACCTCTTCCCTTGTCTGCTGGAGATGTATTGTCTGACTGATCCTCCTAATCATGCTGTCCTCTTTTGACTATATTTCTTGGATTAATTTTATTACTGGTACACCTAGGCTGGTGGGAAAAACTGCGTTTTCTCCATAAAAAAGTTGGTAAAGGGACATTCCAATGGAATTTTTTGTGGTCAATCTGTCTACCCACATAGCATGCACCAACTTGTTATGCCATGATTTTTTATTCTCTTCAAGCAACTTCTTGATGATGGTCACCAAACTTTTATTTGAAGATTCTGCTAGCCCATTACCTTGAGGGTAGTAAGCAGTGGAATGACCAAGTGTAATCTGATACCATTGAAAAAAATCAATCATCTTTTTGGAACAAAAAGCAGCAGCATTATCAATAATAATCTTCCTAGGGCATTTGAATCTAGACAAGATATGGTCTTCAAGGAATCTTATAATGACAGAATCTGTGGCATTCCTAGAAGGGATGGCTTCAATCCACTTTGTGAAATAGTTAGTGGCTGTGAGAATCCATTTGTGTTGGGCAGACGAAGCAGGATGGATTTCCCCTATGAAATCTAGGCCCCACTGTTGAAAAGGAGCTTCAACAGTGATAGGTTGTAATGGTAAAGGAAGAAGTTTTCTTTTTCCTTCAAAAATCTGGCATTTGTGACAGGAAACTATCATTTCATGGACATCTTGGAAGAGGGTGGGCCAGTAATAGCCAGCTCTAAGGATTTTATTGGCTGTGGTTTTCTAGTAAAGATGACCTCCACACTCTCCTTCATGGAATTCATGTTTGATCCTTTCTGCATCCACTTTAGGAAAAAATTTAAGCAACAAACCATTAGCATTTTTCCAAAATAAACATTCATTTAAAATGCAATAGTTCCTAGTTTTCAATTTTAAAAACCTTGCCTTTGTTTTTGATAAATCAGGAGGAGCATTAAGATTTGCAAGCACATACAAGATATCAGTGTACCAAGGTGAGTTTTGAAACTGCTCTTCGACAGTGGGAGCAGGTAATTCTTCTTGTTCATCGAAGGCATCTACCATATTAATGTCAAGGGCTTGTAGATTAGATTCAGCCATTAATTGAGCTAAGCCCTGACCTTTAATAAGTTTGGTTGGTCTGATTTCCAAATCATAGTCTAATATAGCAGCAATCCATTTACCTCTCTTTCCATCTGGGTCTTGTGACAAGATGTCTTTTACCACTATATTAGGTACATAGGCAATGATGTGGGAATGCAGAATATACACCCTGAAGTCCTTTAAGGCCTTTACCAAAGCATAGGCCTGTTTTTCCATTATGTTATATTTCAAGGGTGCATCCCTTAAAGCCTTACTGAAAAAAGCAATGGGTTGTTCCTGTCCCTCTGGGTTTTTCTGCAACAGGACTACAACCACAGTATGCTCTAAGGCAAAGGAGAAAATAAGGAACTATTTTGAAAAGTCTGGGCTGATTAGGACTGGTGCCCGGGTGAGTGCATGTTTTACCAATTCGAAGGATTTTTTGGTTTCTACAGTCCACTTCACTCCTACTTCTTTCTTGAGCATATTATTCATGTTTCTAAGGAGCTCTGCTAAGTTGGGAATAAACCTCCTCAAGAAGTTAATCTTTCCAATAAAGGACTGCAATTCTTTTATGTTCCTTGGTTGGCTAATCTGTAGTATTCCCTCAACTCTATTTGGATCTATTTTAATCCCTTCTTCTGATATGATATGGCCAAGGAGTTTACCTTCCTGAAGGCCAAACACTATCTTTTTGGGATTTAAAGATAACCCAAACCTTCTACACTTTTCAAGGACCTTTCTTAAATGTTTTAGATTCTCTTCATTGGATTTGGAATAAACTGTTATGTCATCAAGGTAAATTACAATGAAGTGCCCTATCTCCTCTGAAAATGCAATGTCCATGGCCCTTTGGAAAGTGACCCCAGCATTCATTAATCCAAAAGGAATTTTCACATACATGAAAGTGCCCCAAGGAGTGGTGAAAGATGTCTTGAGTTGGTCTTCTAGGAGTACTAAAACCTGGTTATACCCTGAAAAACCATCTAACAGAGAAATCCTCTTTGAACCAACTACCCTTTGTAGAATGTGTTCCATTTTGGGTAAAGGGTAATTGTCTTTTAGGGAGGCTCTGTTAAGGTTTCTGAAATCAATGCACAATCTGATTTCTCCTGTCTTTTTCCTCACGACTACAAGGTTAGAAACCCAATCTGAAAACCTCACAGGCACAATGATTCCTGCCTCATACATTTTCTTGATTTCCTTTTCTACTAGAGGCAGTTGTATTGGATTAATTCTACACAGTTTTTTCTTAAAGGGTTTTTGGTTTTCTTTCAAAGGGATCTTGTGTTGGATGATTTCTGTATCGTAGGCTTTCAAGTCTTCATAGCTCCAGGAAAACACATCGACAAACTCTTTAAACAGGTCAACGTATTTCCTTTTCATGTCTGGTGGCAAGGACTTAGCCAATTTAATCATTTTTGGCTGATCCTCGGTGCCTATGTTGCATTCCTCGAGCTCAGATTCTGTGTATTCTACGGTGGGCTTCTTTTCTACATCGTTAAAATCAAAGAGGTCTTCTAACGGTGCTAGCCCCCTAGGTATGTTCTTGTCTTTTGACGACAATACCTCAATGTCTTCGTTTTCTGTGTCCTTATATTCTTCAGTATGAGTGTCAAGTTCTTTATTTAACATGTTGATTTCTATGGGACCAGATGGTTTTTCTTTTTCAGGGGACTTTTTGTTTAGGCGATTTTCAGCGGATTTAGAATCCGAATCAGATGACTCAAATTCGTTCCTGCCCAGCAGAAAATCCTCTATCTGTTTGTCACCTTCAAAGACCTGCCAATATTTTTCATTATCTGGCACTGCTGGTCTAAACTTAATTTGAGTTGTATAGTCTTTGGTTTCAAATGGCGTTAAGCATGTTCTAGCCGCAAAAGCTAAATTGTGTGCAGCAATATTTCTTTTTCTTGGAACAAAAATCAATTTGGACTCCTCAAAAGTTTTTAAAAGGTCCATGACATTTTTTCGATAAGCTCTAAGCTTGGGATGATTTGTGTTATATTCCCCATTGACTTGTTTAATGACTAGTTCTAAATCCCCATACACATTAATTCTTGTGGCTCCTAAATTTTTTAATAGATGTAAGCCTAAGAGAAGGGATTCATATTCCGCTATGTTATTGGAACACTGGAAGTTTAATTTGCAGGAAATGTTTTCAATGTTGGTAATCCAGACACCTGCACCAGCATTGTTTTTAGTGCATGACCCATCAAAATACATACTCTAGAGAGGACTATTTTTGGTTTTGTCTTGGTTATTGTCCCCTTCAACCAACGTGCTCAAGGGTTGTTATGAAATATCGGTACTTAGTTGTATTTGTTTCACCTTCTCAGGTTTTTCATGGAGTTGAGCATGAGGGGCAGTCTGTTGTTTGCCATCTTGGCTTTGTTCACTCTGGTTCGTTGTTTCAATGCACTGTTCCAAAATTTCTCTCTCGTTTTCTTCCATATCTAGAACTGCATTTATTTCTAGATTTGGGGTCTCTAACTGTTTATCTGAGTCACTGTGTTCTGGCTCTAACTGTCTTGGGGATTCATTATTGCAAAATATAAACGAATCCAGGTCAGTATGGACAGAATAAATGGGAGAATTTTCAGGCTTTTCTGGGCTACTGACCATGAATTTCATGTGTGACTCTCTGTACAGTCTTCTGAGCTGGCTGAAAACAGGAATAGTGGCATATGTCCCATCCATCTGTATGGTACCTTGTAGCTTGGCACCCCATGATCTTGAAAATAACATGCCATACTTAGGAGGCACATCAGCCACCACAACATCCATCACCATGCACTTGGCTAGGATTTGGGTCAAACTCACACAAAGGTCTTTGATCAGGCCAAGGCACTTTACTCTGTTTGAATCAAAAGAATATAAATCCTTGTAAGGTCTAGTTATTTCTAATCCTAGCCTTTCCATTATCACCTTTGGCATAAGGTTGTGCGAGGCTCCAGAGTCATGCATAGCATTATGCAGGATCTTGTCATGAACATTTAAACTCACATAAAAGGGAGGTACAGGTCCCTCTTGATATATACCTTCAATCTTAGGACCAAAAATGAGCTCTGGCTGGTCATCATTAAGATTGACTGAGTCATTATTATCCTCAATATTTAAAGCCTTCAAAATTTGGGTCCTATATACATTCTGGGCAGCTAACTCAGTTAGGGGAACAGAGATTCTGATCTTTGAAATTTCCTGCTCTAGGTTGAAAAGAATCTGGTTCTTTGATGAACTTGTCTCAGCCTTACTAGCTTCCAGTCTATCAGCAACATCAGCTTGCTGATTTGTTCTACTTGTTTTTGACAAAATGGTCTTAACAGGAGTACTAGCTGAAGTGGTAGTACTACTAATTTCCGCACTCTGCTTTTCTTTGTTTTGAGTGCCTTTCTCTCTATCTCTATCAGAATTCACAACTACTGTTTTATCCTTTTGTTTGACAATTTTAGGCTTGGTTGTAGTGTTTTTTTGTGAAGATTTGTCAGAGGTTTTGGTGTTGGGAGTTTGTTGACTGGTTTTGCTTCTAATGTCATATTCTTTTTGAGGCTCTATTATGACATTTTCCATGTCCTGAAAATAACTTGCATTATCATCTTTGTTGTCATCATAAGGGGTATGAAACCCTTGTTCCCTAGCAAAATGAATCTCAAAGTCATCATTATCTACTACCAACATGTTGATATCATCTTCACACTATGAAGGATATTATTCCTACTCATGGGCCTCTTACCCATTTTATTCACCTCGTAAATGAAATAAGAAAAAATTTATATTCCAATTTGTTGCTTGCAAATTTTGGAATATTACAGTCCTCCCCTCTTAAAGATTGCTTGTCCTCAAGAAAGTACAAGGATAGACTGAATTATTTTCTCCTCTACCTGTAGAATCCATATATGATGATCTCCTCCAAGGAAAGTGATGCTATCTCATCAATCAAGCCTCCACATTTCCCCTCCTCAGCATGTAAGTTAGCTATCAAGCCATCATCATGAAAAGGTGAAATACTCAAGAGGATGGCAAAGTGATGTCAAGAGGTCCCCTTGAGGAAATGGATCTGAAATCTAATGGGAATAATTTCTCCCATATGGATCCTCCATCCCCAAGCTAGGAAAATCTTGAAAACTGTCATCCACCTTTGGCTCTGGCAAAGTAGGTGGGATGAAAATATGCACATGGTAGACTATGTAGCCTACCCCACACTATCCATCTCTCCACTTATGATAAGTGTATAGTGTTAGCTAATCATGGGCTGCAATAATTTTTCCCTCAAGTGGCAAGATGAGAACTATATCTCCAAATATCTCTCCCCCGACGTTGCAAATCATGATGGCCCAAGTATCTCAATATATGATGAGTTGGACGTCATCAACATATGGCATGTCTTCTATCATATGTCTCACCTCATAAAGTGACAAGTGTGTTGTTAAGGTAACCATATCATGTCCCATGCTCCCCTTAGAACATGTAGTGCAAAAAGTGTGAGGAATTTCTCCCTCAAAGGACACATTCACCCAATGTGTCTCTCTCCCAAGCATGCTCCTCAAAAATATAGAAACAATAGAACCATAGGGAGTAAATATGAGAATCATGCTTGCTGCCATATGCAACAAATGTGAAGGAAAATGGTCCCTCAAGTGCAACTAACGCAGCTTGACCCTCAACTGCAATAGAGACTGATAAAATGAGTGGCTTCTCAACCACTTGCTTGTTGCTCCAATCTCCTCATAAGTATGGAGGAAGTGAATGATTTAAGGTGTAAAATGAACATGTCCTCCATAATATATCTCTTCCCCAAGTCCTCCTAGGGAATGGCCATCAATCATGCTTATGGCCTCATCTAAACCATGTGGTATAGAAAAAAGAATGCTCCTCCTTGGAGCATCATCCTGCACATGTATGGTTAAGGGATGCATATATACATTGTACAAATAATCATGTAAACACCAATGAATACCCTCACCATATTCTCTGCTCATACAAATGGAGTGGCTCATGGTTGAGTCTCCTCTCATCCTGAAAGAGAAAAGAGGTGGATTTGTGATAACTCCTCCATCTCTATGCAATCCATACATCTCCTCATATCTTGATATCTCCTCCTCAATGCCCATCCAAAAATACCCCTCAGTCCTGGTGTGGTATGTGTTAGGAATCTATAATTTTGCCAAATTGGTAAGACTAAAGCTACTTGAGGCTTAACATTATTTCAACCAACTTTGGGATTCTAGGATCTAGCCCTCCTGAATCCAGAGAGGGATCTCTCTATGAATGAGTTTAAAGATGTGATCTTTAATAGCTGAAATTATGATATTAGGCTAGTTATGAAGAGCTTGGGTTTTGTTTTTTTTGTTTTGGTTTGGCAAGGACATGATGAAGGTGAAGGAAGTTTCAAAATGAAGGGTGAAGGTGTCTGCAGATGAAGGAATGATTTGGTTGACAGAAAGGCAAAGACAGTTTTAACCCATTGGGCTATGGAGTCATAGGAGGATTTTAATTGGACAGCAAGGTTCAAGCAGGATCCATGGGGCAAGTCACTTATTTCAAAGGATCTCTTAAGGTGATTTTATGGAATGAAACAGATAGCAAATGAAGAACAAACAAATGAAGGTATAGTGAAACAGCCTAAGATCAAATAAGTTCTTTTAAACTATATTGCTTCAGCATGTACTTAAAGAAAAACATGAGAGTATTCTGAGATCAGGTTAATACCTTTAAACTAGCCTGCTTTGAAGTTCTTTCAGTTAGAAAACATTAAACAACAGTTGAAAAGCTTAAGATCAGGTAAGTACCTTTAAACTACCCTGCTTTCAGCATTTTCAATAAGAAAAAAAATAAAAGTATTCTGAGATCAAGTTAATACCTTTAAACTAGCCTGCTTTGAAGTTCTTTCAGTTAGAAAACATTAAAAAAACAGTTGAAAAGCTTAAGATCAGGTAAGTACCTTTAATCTACCCTGCTTTCAGCATATTCAATAAGGAAAACATAGATAACAGTGACAAAGAGCAATTTAGATCAGGCAAGTGCCTTTAAACCAACCTGCATTGATGTACTCTTCAAAGAGAACGTTCAAATGAAGAAAACATAGACAATAAAGCTTTCAGTAAGAGTAGGGTACTGTTGAAAGTAAATCCTAGCTCTATGTTTGCTACTCTTTATCAGAGAAAGTGAACAGAGTGGAAACATTAAGCAAAATAACAATTGTCAGTGAGAAACACATCACCATTGACACAAATCAAGATCCCATAAATCAACAGCTTGTATTAGATGTTCAAACCAGTTACACTCGGCAAGCCCAGTGGGTCTCTACAACTTCGAACTTCCCATATCAGCTTATATATCTTTGAATTGCAAACAGGGCATCAGTAGCTTCAGAATAATTATTACATACGTTCAGATGTCCAGAGACCAACATTTGCTCATCTTCTACAGAAGTATTTTCAGAAGAATGAAGAGGTGGGAAGATTTCCCAGGGGTCAAGTATCATTAATTATGTAATCAATGCAATTCCTGGCCTTTGGGAACCAGGCAAGGCATAAGGCGGGAATGTAATCATTTATAACTCTGCTTCATAACTCTGTTTGTGCCTTTCGAGGCCTAATGATTGAAAAAGATATACTTCTGGACTGTTCTTTAACCTTTAAAAATAGTTTGCCGACAATTTGGAGATAAGACCCTTGATTAGTATTATTTGTTCGGCAACCTTTGATTTTCCGTGAGGAAGATATCTGGTCCTGATCAATAAATTTGGCTTCTGATTGAATAGTTTGAGGCACAAGTGGCATCGTGGTAATTAAAGGGATCAATTTGCCTTATTTTGTGGCGGTGGAGGCGTTCCTGTTGACAAAACCCTTCAGATCTTCTGTAAACTGTGTTTTATTTCGGGGATTAGGCTTTTGATAATCATTCTTAGCCGTAATCCCCATAAGCCTGTCTTTAATTTTCTGCTCTGATACATTCTGGTCTTCGACACTGATACTCTTTAACCGTGCCCCTTCCATGGTTTTTGCTGATGTGCAGGGTCGCGCAGGGTCATCTAGCATCAGTGCTTGGATAAACATCGATGAAAACATAAAATTAGGCACCTGTGAATGATTTTCCCTCGGTGAATCGAAAGCGGGAGGGTCGTCACCCTCCGCCTCTGAATCTTCTTTGAAAATCACGAGAAAATGATTTAAAACCCTGCAAAATACAAAAACTATTATAAAATCCTGCTTTTATAGGTTAACTGCATCGGAAAGCGTGTGAAGACAGCGAGGCCGTTGGATGGCATCATCCAATGGTCAGGATTGATCGAGAGAGATCGTAGAACGGGTGAAAGAAAGATTAAATCTGAGCCGTCGATCATGCAGAGATCGACGATCGAGATTGAACGAGGAGGCAGAGGAGGAGGATGAATCTGAGCCGTCGATCGCGCAGAGATCGACGGTCGGGAGCGGAGGTGGAAACTCAAACGGAGAGAATCTGGGCGATGAATTTTGGACCGTCGATCTGCAGATCAGATCGATGGCGGAGATGTCGTTGCCCAGTTATCGGGTGTGTATCTTGGTTAACCATCGGACAGCTTCAGCAAGCGATCACCGTTGGATGAGTGGGCCCAGATCTGACGGCGCACAGCAATATCGTTGGGCATCCGCGTCCGAACAATAATGCGCGATGGACTGCGGTTATGCGCAATGGATGGTGGTTTTCGGAACAGTGCCCAAGACGCGTGTCACGCGATGTATGGAATCGCTGCGAAATCAAAAATACCGCCGCGCGCTCGAAAGCAGTGCAATAAATACCGTGTGGTTTCTGGAAGGGGTTAGTGAAATGCGGGGACCACCGGGAGACGGACTCCGCACCATCCGATCTGTGGATTTAGATCGACGGTGCGGAATGACTTAAAACTTGTACCGGCGGAAATTTTAATACAATGATAAAACGACGGTTTTGATAAATAACAAAGATTTTTAAGCTTTTCGGGCGGAGAAATATTTTTAAAACGGGTAAGCGCCCGACTACTCAGCGCCCGGTTCTGGTGCCAGGGTGTATGGGCGGAAAAGGCTAGAGACTTAGCCCAAGGGGGCTTAAGCCCAATATATATAAACAAATGGGATTTTTATGGTTTTTTCATGATTTTCAAAGGTTTTGAGGGTTCCGATAAGGTTAAGAGAGAGTCTTAAAACCTTATAAAGGGGATTTTGATGAGGGGGCAAGGGGAGAAACATGAAAATGAGGGATTTTCATGGGAAACGAAAGGGTTAAAAAAGAGGTTAGTTTGGAAAAGGGGAGAAGGGGCAAAAGGGTCTTGCAGCAGCATTTGGCCTTGGAAACCAGCAGGATTTCAGGGTCTTTTGGGAAGTAAACAGCAGTGCAGATTTGGACAGAGGCAGGAGGCCTTCAAGAGTCTTCAAGAGCCAACAGTTTTTTGTCATAGAAAATTGTTCCTTGAAGGCTCAAAACAGATTTAGCCATCTTTTGGTATAATCAAATTTTCAGGTGGCTAACGGCCTGTAAGGGTGCAGGGTGTGTGGCTAAAAACGAAATCCATATGTCCTGCTTGTAGCAACTTCTCCTTAAGCTTGGAAGCTCTAGGAAAGAAGATCTTACCATGATATTAGATGATCTCATCTCTGATTGAGTATCCCTCCTCATGCAACTGGCCATCCAAGATCATGCAAGTAAAAATATCCTTGGAATACTCCACCAACAGCTGGGAGCTCCAATATGGATCTAACCTCCATAGTGACAGCGCTGATGATCTCTCATGAAGAAAATATGTCATATGGTCATCCTCCTCTCTGAAATCTCATATGCCAAAGATGCAAATTGGAAGGTTGCTATCCTTCCCCTGCTGCTTCTGCCACAGTGCAGAATCTGAAATGGAAGTGGGTACTGATGATGTTGAGGGAATTCTCCTTCTCTCATTAAGTCTACCCAAGACTCTTAGCGCTCCATCAAGTTCTACCAAGGTTCCCACTCCTTTAAAATCACTGAGTGGTGCCTCAACTGGTGAAGCATCCATCCTTCTCTGCTGATCCAGTGGTCTCCCCGGCAAAATGTCTCATGCAATGAGACATCATCATCAAGAGATGACTAAATATATGAATGGAGAAAGCTCTCCATGCTTCCATTGTGCAATCCAATCACCTTTTTAGGTGCATCAACCTCCATATATGAATAGGTATGTATACTTCTCATCTCATGATGATGGGTATTATCCTTACCTACTCCTTGTGTCTCCATCGTTTCACACCTTCTCAACAATGGCACAGGTAGAGCATGAGTTGTGCCTTGATCTCCACACATGAGATCCTAGGGACTTCCTTGCAAACATGAAATAATCCCTCTATTTGGAGCAAGAGCTCCTCCTTCCTCTGCATGAGGTGTTAGATCAACTCCAACTCTATCAGCGTTGTTTCCCTCAATCTCTACAACATGAGTGTGCAAATCTCCAATGATTGGATCCCTTTTTGGAAAAGAGATCTCCATGCTCCTTTGCTTAAAGGTGTGAGATGAAAACCTTTCTTCCAACAAAGTATGGTGAAAGTTTTCATGCAAGGGTTTTGCTTGAGTTTTCTTGTTTACTCCCACCATGTGTGTCTCATGAATCTTTTTATCAAATATTTTCCCTAATGCTTTAGTGAAATTTGCATAAGATGCAATGTTTACATTTCTCAAAGAAAAATATTCATAGATCCACCAGGCAAAAGCCTTACCTCTCAGATGAAACGCTGCAACTTTGATGGCTTCATCTTCAAGAATGTGATGTTGTTGCAGGAAGGTCTCTAACTCCTCCACCAAAGCTTTTCCTGAACATACAGGTGAACCTTCAAAGGTAGATAAATGAAATCTATCGTACTACTCTTTTTCCTTCACCTTCATCTTGCAAAACTCTGAAAAACTGAGATGATATTGGAATTTCTGAGCTTGAAACTAATACTCTTTCAAGAAATCACTAAGGGTTTCCCTCCTAGAAACCTCTTCTTCTCTTTCCATATCTCTTCTGGAAATCCTGGGCATGTGACTACACTGAGTATTAGGATGTGCAGTTGCATGCTCACACTCCTCAAATCTAGATTTTGCTTTAGAATCAAACCCTCCAGGAGATTCTCCATGCATATTCCTCCTGATCTCCTTGAACTCTTCATGAATCATATGTACAGATTTAGGAAGAAGCTTTGTAAGCTTATCCCCTTTTTCTTCTCCAAAATATGGCATATTTTTCTTGCTTATCTCTTTGTCTCCTTGATGAGAATAGGAAGTGCAGGGTTCTTCCTCTTCTTTCTTCTTATCCTCCTGAGGTTCTTCATGGATCTGAAATATGATGAGATAAATCACATCCTCTTCAATCTTCTAATATTCTTGGGCTTATACTCACAGGCTGAGCCAAGAAAGCAGCTTTGAGACCACTGTAATATCCCAGATCTGGAACAGCTAGCAAGGCATGACTGGAAAACACATTTTCCAGTAATGGCTGCTACAGGAATTGAAACCAGGACCTGGATCCCTTGGATAAATGTATCTAAGTCCTAAATCCAAGAGATGGCTCCAAATAAATCCTTCTAAGTGGGTTAAACAGTTCTCCCACACTTAGATGTCCTCTGAAAATGCCTGATGAGGGACTGTAAAAAATGTAAGCACATATGATGGAATGACAACGTAATTATTATAGCTGTGAATACATGAAGAGAGATATAGCCAAAAAATAATTTATATAGCAGCCAATTTATACAATATGTGGAGGAATAAATCACTCCAGCTAGGCAATGGAAGCCTCAATGTGACATGTACAAGAAAATGAGTAAACACTGTTACATGCAGAAAGCCCTGGCTAAAATAACGCAGTTTATTGGAGTTACTGCATCATACAAAATTAAAATAGGATGATATGAAAATATTAGCTAAAATAAATGAGGGGGAGCAATCTCTTAACCCCTAAAAACACTAATAAAAGAATAATTCACAATCCTTAGAAGGATTGGCTGCAATACATGTACAAATGGAAATTCTGCAGAAATGCAGAAGTTGCTGGGCAGCAGCTGCAACTTAGAAAATTTAATAACATGGAGATGGATGAATAAGATGTACAATTTGAAAGAAACCTCCTCCAATGGATCTCTCAATTCAAAGTTGATCTCGGCACTAAAGATATTGCCCTCCAAGAAGCTGGTGCAACCTCTCACTGCAAGTGTGCACTGAAATAACGTAGTATGGAGGCTAGACTACGCTGTCTATGATGGGAGATGTTGGCCTTGATGCCAAAATATTAAAATATGCTCTGGAAACCTTCCTTACTAATCTTCCTGAGGAATAGAAGCTCCCTCCTCTGAAAGATGAGATAAGTAATGGTGTTGTGGAACCCCTCCACTACAACACCCAGCAACACTACGTTATACTTCAGTAGGAATAACATAGTGACTGAATAATGGCTTTGGCCTTGAGCCAAGATGTGGATAAAATGAAGTGAAATCCTTCAAGAGGCCTTTAAAGAATGAGAGAAAATCCTAAACAGGAATCCCTCGTGCTAAGCAACACTACAACTTAGCTAAACAATCGGGACTGCAAATATGTCTAAGCAGACAAATGATCAAATGCTCCAAGATATCTCACTATGGCTGCCTCTTCCTTCTTTTATGCAAGTGAATTTCTCTTTTCCCTGGACCCCACACATTATGGTTTCTTCCACAAAAAATATTCCTCACTCTCAAATTGCGTTGTTTTCTCATGCAATCTACACCTCTTAGGCAACGTTGTTGACTTGGTCAAACTTGACCTTGTCCTCATGCAATTGCCCCTTTTCACACTGGAAGGTGCAAAATTAAGTTGCTCCATTGATCCTTTTCACACTATGAAGGATATTATTCCTAATCATGGGCCTTTTACCCATTTTATTCACCTCCTAGATGAAATAAACAAAAATTAATATTCCAGTTTACGGCTTGCAAATTTTGGAATATTAAAAAAATCCCAAGCTAGGCTTGGAATTTTGGCTCAATTTTCACTATAGGTCTCTAGGGACCCTTGAGGGATTCACTCACCAATTTTGAGAAAAATTGGACACTTTTTGGTTTTTTGTCAACTTTTAAGCCTAGGAGTGCAGCACCCTGGACGATGTGCTTTTTCTCAGAGCATCTTCAGCAGGAAAAGTTTACATTTTTTGGATTCCTTGGCACTAGGGGGAGTATTCTCACAAAATTTCAGCTCATTTGGAGTTGTTTTGGTCCCAAAAAAGGTCAAAAAACAACCATTTTTCACCTTTCTGCCACCTTTTCTGAGCAGGTGATGCGCCCATGGGAACCTGCACCTTTTCTACTTTTTGTGAAACTTATAGAGATTATATCGAGAAAAATCAAGCATATTTGGAAATTGGACATCCATATCTTTCCAACGGGCCATCATGGGGCCTTTTTCTACATCGGGAAGGCCTCCACAACCTTGCTGCAAAAGGCCTTTTTTGGTGCTACGCGCCTGGAAATTTTGTAAAAAACAGAGAAAGATTTCTTCATTCCTGTGTGAGGACAAAGAAAATGTGCGTTAGGAAATTTATATCATGTATTTCAGAGCCTAAAAGTGATTTTTTTTGCAATTTGGGTCCGAAAAGGATATTTTGAAGAGATATTTTGTGCCTTGAACCTTGTAAGGCCAAAAGGGTAGTTTTAGATATTTTGCTTTGGCCAATGGCCTTTTAGTTGCTCTAGTGAGATTTTTCTCCTCTTGGATTATATAAACCATGAGGATTAATTGTAAAAAAGAGGAGAACTTGAAATTTTGAGAGCAATACATAGTTTTATGAGCTTGGAGAAAATATTGGTTTTATGAAGTGGATGAATGTCTTGCTTGGCTTGATGGTGGAGGAGCATTGTGTGCAGGATTACATAGCTTGGTGAATGGTGATGTTTCCTTGATTTTTTTATGTCTTCTTGTTTTCATTAATGTTTCATGCTTCTTGTTTTCTATAGATTAGAAAAGTATAGGTTGAGACATGCTCATGGAAGCACCTCAAACCTCCTGTTTATTTACAGATTTGATGTTTTCTTCTTCTTGGTCATTATAAGGAATTCTTAACTGCTCCTTAGGTCTACCAAGAACTTGTTATTTGTTTCATTAATGGTCACTATGTTAGCTATCAAATCTGATTCAAGGTATGCCCTGCTTATTTGAAGTTCTCAAAACTCTATTTCTGAAATCTTTCTATGAAATACTGATTGATTAGGTTAAGTCAAAGAGGTATAGTTTGATATTTCCCTTTTTCCATGCTTACCAAATTTTTTCAGAGTTCCTGATAGTTTGATATATGTTGTTTAGGATTTCCCTCTCCATATATTGAGTTTTTTGTTTATCTTATATGTTTTCCCAATAGCTGAAGGTAAATTAATAAGTTAGGAGTTCTTATGCTTCTATGTCTCACCTTCATGTTTATCAGTTTGAGTATTATTCATAGAGATTAATGGTTTTCCCTACCTCATGAATATTTCCTTTTAAACTATATATGTTTAAGACTTCTTTGTTCTTTCACAAACTTAATTTTCATTTCACCTTACACCTCACCCAAAGGATCCATTAACCTTACTAAATCGGCCCTACAATAAACCTTGTCCATAATTTACTCAACCTTGACTTCATCTGACCCCATAGCCCTGTTGATTTGATAAACTCTCTTTCTATTTTTTCTACTTGATCAGTTTACCTCAAACCCAAAACAAACCAAAATATAATTAACAGCTAGCCTAAAATCAAACATATAAAGAAAACAAGTTCACATCCTTTGCATAATAGAGAGAGCCCTCTCTGAGTCCAGGAAGGCTAGATCCTAGGACTCCAAAGATTGGTCTAATGTTACCCTGCCATTTGGTTTACCAATCTACAAAATTATGGGACACTAACATAATGGCGATCACGGTGGGACACTAGTTACATAACAGCCTAACAAACTCTTATAGACTCATTAGTCCTTCAAATTAAATTAGAAAAATAGCTGATAAAGCCATAGAGTAAACTCTCTTTCTTTCACCACCTTAGCTAAGTGATGAACCAAGTTTAGGACACTCTCACAAATCAGGCTGCATATAAAAACTCATAAAAAGCCCCAAAAAACATTTTTTTTAGATAGGATTTTTGTGTCAATATTGGTGGTGGACCATAGACAACATATCCACAAAAAAAAACCAAAAATATCCACCTGGCGACTCCACTAGCCTCTAGTAGGCCTTCTAACTTTACTAGCATCCATAGAATCCTATAGTACTGCGTCACAATCAGCCTTGAGAAGTCTAAAGAGCTTAGTTATACACTGTGCGAGTTTGATAAATCTTAGAGAGGAATACCTTCTGAAAACAATCACAGCTTTCAGCCTCTCTAAATTTTGAGTTTGAAATCTAGCTTCACGAAGAATTAATACCAGATCTCACCCAGACCCAAATCTTCCTACCATACTTAATGACCCAGAAAATATTTTGTGGCAAACTTCTAAAATTGGAAATTTAACTACCAATAGGAGTATCCATAAAGCAAGCTCTGTACCTGAACATATTACATCCTTGCAAGATCCCCATTTTGACTTGCGCCATACAAAAAAAAAATTTAGAACCAAGTCACAAACTAGCATTGACCATACTGATCTTGAGCCCATAGACTTGTAGCAGAGTTCTAGCAGAGAAGCCTCTCCCACTACACCACCTGATTTCTAGCTTCTCCATCACTTCGGCTCTTTTCACCCCAAATCTGCTTAGAATCATTTTTCCAGTCCAAATACTTCTAACACACCCACCCACACCACCACTGTGAAAATCACTTCATCTCATATCACAAATCCTCCGCTTGTAAACTTACCATCAGCACCCATCATGGCAGCATGGTATGCACCCTTAGTTTTACCACAGCCTTTGGTACCTTTTCCAAATGATTACCAATCCATAATCCCGCACTTCACCGGGGTTGAATCCACCACTGCCCAACAACATGTAGATAGAATGAATGACGCCTTCAATTACATGGAACTAGATGAGGAAACCATGAAGATGAGGATGTTTGCCCAAAGCCTAGGAGGAGAAGCCAAAAAATGGTTTAAAAACTTGACTCCTAATAGTATACATGATCTCCCATCACTTTATCAAACTTTCTTAAACAGATGGGAAATCAAGAAAAATCTCGTTCAAATTCTTTCTGAATATAACAATCTTAAAAGGAACACAGGGGAAAGTGTTCAAGACTATTGCACTAGGTTCAAAAGTGTTTATAATGCCCTCCTGCCTCACATGAAACCTCTAATATAGAAGTGTCCTCAGACACGTACTTTTATTGATAATAAAAAATAAATTACATAAAAATTTGTAGAGTTTACAAACATAAACTTCTACTAACTTGCAAATAGGAGACTAACCTATTTATAAGAAATATGTCCTAACCTAATTTAGTTATGGATCACTTGAAAAAACAACAAGTGTCCATTTACAATAAATGAACTTCTAACCACTCTACTAACTTTATTCCTATTTTAGAGTCTAAGAAACGACTCTATTCTAGAATCCTATCTTTACTAACAAAATTCTATTTCTAAGTATCTCTAATATTTATTAAATATTCTAATTTAATAAATATTTGTATTCTCTAGTATTTATTAAATATTCTAATTTAATAAATATTTTATCCTAACTTTAAATTAACATATTTGGATCATCTAACATTCTCCCCTATGATCCAAAGAGACATTACAACATATACCAAGTTCATCTCTAAACTTAGTAAATTTTATTCTGCCAAGAGGTTTGGTGAAGATATCAGAGGTCTGATCTTCTGGAGGACAATAAATCGGCTTGATGACATCCTTTGCAATGAGTGATTTGATATGATGATACTTGGTGTCCACATGCTTTTTATTTGAATGAAAAACTCTCGGCAAGCTTTATTGCTGACTGATTGTCGATGAATAACGGAGTAGCTTCTGGTCGAGGAATTCCCAAGTCCTGTAAAAATCGACGCAACCAAACAATCTCAAATGTTGCTTCCCATACTGAAATGTACTCTGCTTCTGCTGAAGAAGTGGCCATTGTAGCTTGCTTCTTGCAATTCTAGGAAACTGCAGCTGACCCCATGTTCATTAAATAGCCTGAGGTTGATGCCCTATCATCAATACTGCCAGCAAAGTCGGCATCTGAAAATCCACCAAGTACAAAATTTTTAGTCTTTTTGTAAAGAAGACCAAAATATTTTGTTCCTTGGATATAACGAAGAACTCTTTAGCTGCATTCCCATGGTTGTCTCGTGGTTCCTACATAAAGCGGGAAAGAATACTGACGGAATAAGAAAGATATGGTCGAGTAGTTGTCATATAAATAAAGCTACCAATCAACTATCTATAAGTAGTGCTATCCACCATTTCCCCCCCTTCAAATTGTGAAAGTTTCAAGTTTTGTTCCATAGGGGTGAGAATAGGCTTGCAATCCTGCATTCCAAATTGCTGAAGAATTTCTGCTGCATATTTACTCTAAGAAATGAAGATCTGATGTGGACGTTGAAATACCTCAACTCCAAGATAGTAATGAAGTAGTCCCAAATCTGTCATCTTAAAACCTGCATGTAACTCCTTTTTCACCTGTGCAATGTGATTATCATTGTTTCCTGTGATAATAAAATCATCGACATACATAACCAAAATCACCATATTTTTACCTTGTTGACGTACATACAAGGTATCATCATATTCACTTCGTTTAAAACCAACTTTCCCAAGGTATTCATCCATTTTGGCATATCAAGCTCGGGGAGCTTGTTTTAACCCATATAAAGCCTTTATCAGTTTGCATACTTTATGTTCCTTTCCTTAAATTTCAAAACCTAGTGGTTGTGTCATGTACACTTCTTCCTGTAAATATCCGTTGAGAAAAGCACTTTTTACATCCATTTGATGAAATTTCCATCCTTGTTGAGCTGCTAAGGCAAGTGTGAGTTAGATGGTGTTCCATTTAGCTATAGGAGCAAATGTTTCTTCATAATCTATCCCTTCCTAATGCGCAAAACCTTAAGCAACAAGTCTTGCTTTATACTTATCGATATCACCATTTTTCTTGTACTTAATGTGGTAAACCCATTTGGATCCGATGGGTTTAACATGCTGAGGACAATCAACAAGTTTCCAAGTGTTATAGCCTTGAACTGCTTGATATTCATCAACCATAGCCTGTTGCCATTCTTTATGTTTTACTGCTTCTTGATAAGTATAAGGTTCAATAAAATCATTTGCTATCAAGGAAAAATTGCCTTCATTTCTTTGTGATCCCCTTGTTCATGTTTTATTCTGTTCATTAGGCCTTACATCTTTCAAAAGTTGAACTGCCCATTTTTGCAATTGATGTTCACTGGTTTGAGATTGTGAAAAATCACCATCATTAAAAAGAGGGTTGATGTAAACTAATGTTTGTTTATCAACTTCAGTTTCTGGGGGCGGAGAGTTATTGTCAGAAGAACTGTTGCTGCTAGGAGAGTTGGATGAACAGCTAGAAGACCCAGATGGCACAGATGATGAAGACAGACTGGATGAATCATTTTCAAATGAAGGAAACTCAAGTTCATACCAATTTTTTGAATTTGGTTGACTTTGTAGATTTTTGTTTCTTTTATCACTTTTTGTTTCTAACTTTTGAAGAAGAATTTCAACTTCTTCAGCACTCTTACTCTCATTTTCATCAAAAATCACATCTCTGCTTACAATAAATTTCCCATTCGACAAAATTCGGTACCCTTTCTTCTCATCAGAATATCTGATCATTGTGCACTTCAAGCTTCGTGCATCCAACTTAGTTCGTTTTTCCTTTGGAACTAAAGCATAACAGACTAATCCAAAAAGTCTGAGACTTTTTACCTTAGGTTTGAAGCCAAACCATGCTTCATAAGGTGTAATTATGTCTAAAGAAGTTGTGGGAGATCTGTTTCTCAAGTAGACAGTGGTATGAATTGCTTCGGCCCGATATAAAGGACTTAACTTTTTGAAAGTTAACATAGATCGCACCATTCCTAACAAGGTACGATTCATTCTTTCTACTACTCCATTTTGCTGTGGAGTGTAGACATTGGTAAGATGTCGTTTTATGCCATTATCCATGCAATAATTTTTGAATTCATTTGAAGTGAATTCTCTGCCATTGTCATTTCTAAGAGTGCCAATCTTCTCCTTTACTTCATTTCCAATAACCTGACGAAAATTTTTGAACTTTTCAAATTCTTCTGACTTTTTCTTCAAGAAATATACCCAAGTCATCCTGCTAAAATCATCAACAGAGAGTAAGAAATATCTGCAACTTCCAAGAGATGTTGGGAAGGGTCCAAAAATATCACTGTGAACCAATTGCAAATGCTTGTTTGTGCGCCATGAACTTGTAGGAAAATCCTCTCGATGTTGTTTCCCAAAAATGCAAGATTCACACTTTGCATTTTCCCTTTTGAAGGTTGGAAGTCCTTTAACCATTCCCTATTTTTGTAACTGAGAGAGGCTGTCAAAGTCGAGATGGCCATATCTCACATGCCACAATATGATCGGTGAAATATTTTTACTTGTTGCTCCTGCAAAGTCATAATTTCTTGGAATAACTATCCCTTTCATCCTTAACAGTTTTCCATCTTCATAACCTGTCATTATTGTTTTCATGTTTTGTTTGACTGAGTTTATTTTAAATAAGCCATCTTCCATAATTACCATATGTCCTGCTTGTCGAATTGTGACTAAAGATAACAAATTTTGCTTGAATGTCGGGACATACCATACATTTGAAATCATTCTTTCTCCAATGCCTGGTAGAAAAACTTTAACTACACCTTTGCCTGAAGGAGTATGTTTTGTTTTATCAGCAAGATAGATTAAATTCAGATGACATTCTTTGAAACTCCAAAAGAAGTCACGTCAAAATGTCATGTGTTGAGTTGCGCCTATATCTAGAATTCATGCATCTTCATAATCACTTCTGAAAAAATTTGAAACTTGTAAAGTTGTTGCTTCTGTGTTGGTGAAGAAATATTCGGAACTATCAGGATCATCTTCATCATTTGCAAATTGTGCAGAGTTTGGATGAAACTTGGGAATTTTCTCAATATAAGTTCTACAATCTGTCGCATAATGGCCAACTTTATTACATCTCCTGCAAAAAATTTGACTGAAATCACTGCCTCTACCTTGATATTGTCCTCTGCCTTGATACTGTCCTCGACCTTTGCTTTGGCCTTTGTTTTGAGTTTGTCCTCTGCCTTGATGATGTCCTTTGTTTTGATTGTTCCACTTGTTCTGATTTCTCCATCCAGTCAGAGCGACTGCTACAATGGTCTTAAACATGTCTTCTACACTCACCTTTAATCACATCTCTTCAACATTCAAGTACTACATGCACACAATAGCTGTTGATTAACTTCGCACTAATGATTATGCTCTCGACGACTATAAAAGCTCGGTTCTGCACCACTTTGAAATTACTCTGCGTTGGTTCATCTCGCTGGTTCTGCTATGCGCTTAAATTCCTGCATACACAGCTTATATATATATATATATATATATGCAAACTCAGAAAGCAATTGACAATGAAATCTTTAATAAAATAAATCACTGGATAGGCTAATAAATCATTGATTCTTCACCATTAGCTCAATTCATCTTTTGGCAGAATTTTATAAAGTCTACAAAGCTAAAATCTTCACTTTCTTGTCATCTGCATTACCGGTGGCTCTGGTACCACATTAATACAAAAGTGTCCTCAGACACGTACTTTTATTGATAATGAAAAAGAAATTACATAAAAAATTGAAGAGTTTACAAACGTTAACTTCTACTAACTTGCAAATAGGAGAATAACCTATTTATAAGAAATATGTCCTTACTTAATTTAGTTATGGATCACTTGAAAAAACAACAAGTGTCCATTTACAATAAATGACCTTCTAACCACTCTACTAATTTTATTCCTATTTTAGAGTCTAAGAAACGACTCTATTCTAGAGTCCTATCTTTACTAACAAAATTCTATTTCTAAGTATCTATAATATTTATTAAATATTCTAATTTAATAAATATTTTTATTCTCTAATATTTATTAAATATTTTAATTTAATAAATATTTTATCTAAACTTTACATTAACATATTTGAATCATCTAACATCACCCGACCTAGCACTAGTAAAATTTCTGGAAGGTTTCGATCCGGACATGACATATCATTTAAGAGAAAGAGACCCCACAACTTTATAATAAATACAAAGGGGAACTATTAGTGTTGAAGCCAACCTCACTGAAAAGAGGGCTAGGATGAGATCAGAAAAGAAGGTCACTTACCGAGATGAGACCATGCCTTCCACTTCCTCTTCAGATTCAAAAATAGATAACTTGGTTAGGACCATGGAGAGAATGATGGAAAGGATAAATATAAGTGAGAGAACACCTCCTAGGGACAACCAGCCAAACCAAAAAAATAGAAACCAGAATCAGAACTTCAAAAGAGACCCACCCCAAATCAAACCAAGAGAAAATGATCAACAAATCAGACCACCCTTCCAAGATAACTATGTTAATGAAGGGGAAAGAGATATTGAAAATCCCGATGAAAATCATCTAAAATTGATAGGCTCCAATAGCGAGGATGAGTTTTTTCTCGCAGAAGAAGAATAAGGTTTCTTCTCCTCAAACCAAGACGAAACAAATTATGAAGATTCCAAGGATCACGAAATTGGTTTGCAGAATGCCATAATGGAAGTCCATATGCAATATGATCTTAGAAGTAATAAAAACCAAGACAACTTTAGGAAAAGAAACTCAGATTCTGTTGTTAAGAAAGCTCCTGAAACCATTCTTAAAAGAACAGTAGACAATAAGAATTTCATGGCTAAGAAAATTGATCCAAATAAAGACAAAACTAGCCAAACAAACATTGACCCAATCTGTCCTAGTACTTCTACCAAGATCCCTGAAAAAACTTGTGAACAAAGCCCAAATCAAAATCAGCAAGATAAACTAATAGAAAAGGTGATGGCTGAGGAAACTGATGCAAATGTATCTAAAATACAAGTACCTTTCAGTTTTGAAGGGGAAATTTCCAAAATTAAGATCACCATGCCTCTCACCGAACTGATTGCCCAAAGCTCATACAAATCTCAAGTTCTGAAAGTACTAAACATAGGAAATGATTTAGACAGTTTACACTTGGCTGATGACACTCTCGAGTCATTGTTTGGACCAAAAATAGAAGGAAATTGTTAAGAAGGAACCACTCCTCCTTTTTACATCAGCCTGAATGTACACGACCAAATCTTACATAATGCCATGTTGGATTTCGGTGCCTCTCACAATCTCATGCCAAAGGTAGTGATGGAAAGAATAGGCCTAGAAATAACTAAACCTTACAAATATTTGTACTCATTTGACTCAAGTAGAGTCAAATTTTTAGGTCTAATCACAGATCTTTGTGTCAATCTGGCACAAGTACCGGCTAAACACCTAGTCATGGATATAGTAGTGGCAGACATTCTCCCTAAGTATGGAATGCTTTTATCCAGGTCTTGGGGAGCCAAGCTTCAAGGAAATATTCAGCTGGACATGTCTAATGCTACCATCCCTGTTTTTAATCAGACAAGAAGATTATACCGAGAATCACACATGAAGTATATGGTTAGTAGTCAAGAAAGGCCAGAAAACATACCTCTTTATTATGTACATTCAAACCTTGATTCCTTCATTTTACATACCAAAGAAGATACTGATGAACAGTATAATGAAGTTGAAACTAATCTGGATACCTTACAACAGTCAAATCAGCTTCTCTATGATGAGCTTGACACTCAAAATTATCATGACCTAGAACATTTGCATCCTGATGAAACAAAACTTGATCTTAAAAAACTAGAAAATAGAACTTCAAAAACAGAAAACGGTTCAAAATCTCAAGAAAGTTTCTCAAACCAAGGACAAATCTCAAAAGTGAAAACACCCCTTTTTTCCAATACAGAAGCACTAAAAAACCTGCATGGGACAAAAAATTTTGAAAATCAGGGTCAAGAAAGCCTCATGTTTTTACCTTACCTAAGAACCTCGCCATCCAAAGACTCTACTCCTACAAATGAAAATTTAACTATTAAAAGCACTTATGTAGATCCTAAAAAGGTGTCTGGTAAATTTGACATTGAGGGATTTGATGAAAACGGTCTCGAGATACCCGAGCTGATTGAATTGTCTAAAATCTTATCATTACACAAAAACTTAAGAAGTGCAAGACTATGCAAAATTTTTTAGAACACTATTATATGTCGAGAAACCAGTTTCAAACAACATGACACCACCATCTTTCCAAGAAACAACCCTTTCAAAAGGGAACATAAAAACTTTGATTAGGCATTATCATTTAAAAAGAAAACAACTGGACTTAGGATGTGTTTAGATTTTAGAAACCTAGATAAACCCTCCCTAAAGAACACTCAACTCCTTCCAAAAACAGATCATACTACACAAAAGCTAGGGGTTTCTAACCATGTGTCCTTGCATGATAGTATTTTAGGTTACCATCAGATGAAACCACTTCAAAACAATCAGCTCAAATATTTTTTCAAGTTCACAGGAAGCAGTTTCAAGTTCAAACCAATTTTTTCCAATCTAAAGGACACCAGAGACACCTTACGGAGAGCTATGTTTCCAGTTCTAAATTTATTCACTATGGTATACCTTGATGATATCATCATTTGTTTTAAAAATGACAAAGAATACATGTTCTACCTAAATAATATGTATAACAAAAGCAAGAATAGAGATCAAGAGTATAAGGAAAAACATCAAGCAAAACATGAGTTTTTTAAAGATCCTTGGTAGAATCCTTATGCTATGTTTACAAGTGAGAATAACCCTGAGTTTTCTTTTCAAGAACTGAATAGACAAAGAGTATCGGGAGGTCCTTTTGAAGATAGGATGCTCAAATACCACTGCTGCAAAAATTCCTAGTTTTTAAATTTTCACTCATTGTACATATCATTGTTTGAAGAAAAAGTAAAAAATAGAAAATACAAAGACAATAGGAAAACTAGAAAAATAGGGCAGATTCTAAAGAAATGGTACAACCCCATACCCAAAAAATAGTCATACTGAAAGTGTGCAAGTCTAAGTGCCACTACTAGTGCAAAAAAGATGTCTTGTTCAGTTATCTAGCCCAATCATAGCTGAGCATGTTAGTGAAAGGAATGATAGTCACAATTATGAAATATTGACTTGTCGAAGAAAGTATATTAGGAAATAAAGATATTGGTTCTACACGCTAAAAACATAACCAAAGAGGAAAATAGGGATGAAAAGCAAACTATGTATCCTAGCCCTGATTTTTCTAAATCTCATTTTGTACAAAAATAACATTTGTGTGCAGCTTGTTGTTATGCCACAAACATATGAAAAATAAAACCGTCTAATCCTGATTTGATCATATTTTCAATTTCATGTTTTTAGTCTAGTAAATGAAATCCTGTCAAACAACTTAATCTTGATAGTTGATGTAGTATAGGTAGTGAATCAAAGGTGTTCATCAGCTTGATCTGAACTCCCGGAGGATATAATTGTAGAAGTAGATAGTTTGTTTTCTCTTTCAAAATATGATGCCAAGGGGTTTTCCAGTTCAAGTGCACCCAAAGAAGAAAAAATATTAGGCAAAGTAGGTGGGTAGGTAAAGGTGAAGTTGAGCTAATCATGCTTTCAAATTTTCAAAACACCATTTCAGGAAAGCAGCGATGAAAAAGAGAAAATTCCGCCAATGGATGAGGCACTGGTCTTCACAAGCTAAGAATCTGCAATTCTGGACACCTCCCGAGAAGGAGCTGCCCTCCCCAAATGTATCCACTGTGAGTCATCAGTAATTTTCACTTGTTTAGATGACTATATGCTTTGTCCAAGTTTTCTAGAAACCAAATTCAAAGAATCATTATGTCTTCTAGAAATCTCCTTAGAGAAAATTTTCCACTATCCCTCTCTCTTGTCTGCTATAATCAAATCAGTCATCCTATCTGTTGGGGTTCCCATGTTTTGGCAAGTTTGGCAATACCAAAAAATGAGACAACATCAGAACCACTTTCATACCTCAGGATCTAGCCCTCCTGGGTCCAAAGAGGGATCTCTCTGTATAGGCAAAGGTATATGTCTTTGAAGTTCAAATGTTAAGATATTAGGCTAGTTATAGGCACGGGTTTGTTTGTTTGTTTAATTGTTTGTTTGGTTGTTGGGAATCAGGAAGGAAGGTTTCAACATGAGACAAGGATGAATAAAGAAGATTTTAGGCAAAGGAGAGATGATTCAAAGAATACTCGAGACCATTGGGCAATGGAGTCAGGAAAGGGTTTACTTGCTATTCAATATGTAGGCTTTCAATTGGGCTAGTCATCTAAAGCATTAGATCTTAAAGATGATAGTGTGACATGAAATGATGGAAATAAGGTGAAATAATAAGGAAACCTCCAAGATGATCGCTTAGAAGACAAATCCAAGGACAGGGCATGCCATTAGACACCTGTGATCCAACTCCTAAAGGTCAACTCTTCAGACAAAGGAAACATTAAATATTTGAACACAAAGGTGAAGGCCTGAGATCAGAGAGAGACTTTGAACTCTCAATGCTTTGACATCCAACTTAAGGGAACTTGGAGAGGTTCAATTAATCGAAAAGGACCCTAGTGAGACAAAATCAACATTCGAACTCCTAGTGTCCCAATTCTTTCAATTAAAACCCAACAAGAACATCTGAGGACGGATTTATTAATCCATACATCAGCTATCAGATAATATTAACTACTACACTGGTTAAATTAACTTAAATCAGTACTCAGATAACACATACAACAGAAAAAATCAAAGGTATGGAGAGCAGAAACATAGGGTACCATGCAAGGGTAAATCTTATGCCATATTTCTGATGCATACAAAAAGTAATGAAATATGATGAATCACGAAGGGAAACAAAGACAGAGATAGAAAAACATCACCGCTACTTTAAATCGGGATCCAAAGAAATGTGCTTGTCATATTAAAGAGCAACACCAGTCATGCACAACATTGCCAACAGATTGATATTCAGTCTGAAAACATCTTCCTCATCCTATCTTACAACTTTACACAAAGAACTATATCTCAAGAGAAACAGCTTACATTTCAGAGATATCCAATCAACAACCTTTACAGTGAGTTTCTTCATGAGTTTTATAGTTGAAAGAGAGGCAGAGAAGGTATATGAAACACTAAATGTAACATTAAAACAGAGTAGAAGAAGAGGGTCGAGGTCCATTTTGTTTTAATATCTGAGCATTAATCTTCAGTACTCTTTGGATGAAAGAGTGGTCTTCGACAGGCTGCAATTAACTCCAGGTATGTTCTTGATGTACTTTGGTTGTAACACTCTGCAGTATTCTGGTGAATAAACAAAAAGGTAGATAAATGACTATGAGGTCTGCCATACTGTGTAGCAAATGTTTTGGTAGCACTAGGACTACTGTCAGAGGGAAATATTCTCGGGGACACAATGTAGAATAAAGACATTATGGGTACTTTGTCCTTTCTCAGGGGGAAACTTCTGCCGATGTGAAACACTGATGATATTGTTTTCTGTGCATTAGGTCTCATTAGGCCCTCTGTGATAATCATGTGGTCTTCAATCTGGTACATCTACCTTTTAAACAATGAATCAGAGCTTAAATTCTTCCATTACATACCTTAAACTCTCTGATTACCCATTGATACTCTTTGCCGCTTCACTACTGTCTCTATCTGTGAAATTTGAGCTTTACTGGTGCTGGAGAGGTCTCATAGAATTTAACTGTGTCCATTAATGAAATATTTTCGTTTAGTAACCTTTCTAAGCTTTCTTCTGTAATATCAGGCTCTGAAATTAGCCTTCTCTGCGCTCTGTGCCACTATAATAGTGACTGTGAGCGATGGCGGATTTCACCACCTATAACCTGCAAAAACACACAAACATGTTTAAGAAATCCATGCATGGGGGAAATATGGCCGCGGTGGAATGCTGTGATGATGGCAGCGCAAAATGGAGGCAACGGTGGATGCAAGGTGAATGGTGGAAAAATGCAGAATTATGGTGAAAAAATGCAGTTGATGAAGGTTTGGTAGAGAAAAGCATGTGGACCATCTGATCATACCTGGGGCGATGATCGACGGTGGAGATGGGCTAACAAAATGACTTTAAACAGTTGGGCGTAATGCAATAAACTTTAATGTAAAGCATTAAAGTTCTAATGTTGGTGGAATGATATAATGTTTTAATGCAAAACCCAAGGTTTGGGCCTTCGAACGAAATAAACAAAAAATGCGCGGAAAACATATGAAACAGGCTGATATGGTGGGACCCGGTCATGGTGGAGAGAGATTTAACCTGGGTTTTCAGATCTCAGGAGGATATCGATGGCTGCGATGACCCGATGAGGTTCAATGGTCACGCGATGCGAAGAAAGTACGAAATGCAATGAGGACCATTGATCTGCAAAGATAAACGGCTGGGATCTGCAGATGAGATTTCAACCGATGAAGTAGGGAAGTGGTTTTGGGATGAAAAACTATTGGTTTCACGCTGCATAAGGGCTGAAAGGTTGTTTTCACTTTTTCAACGCGATATGGGTCTTAAGCTGACATGTGGCTCTGGAAAACCGCACATATCGCGTAAGTTTTAAGCATTAAACACTGGACATGAAATCCACGCGATATGGATGTAGACCGTTGGATCTGGGCCTGTGAGATGCGATGGCGGGGGATGGAGTGTGATCTGAGGAGATGCATGGACAGTAGAGGTGGGGTCGAACAGACGACAATTTTATTGTGGGCCGTCTGATCTGAGGATGAACAGCTGATATTGGCAGATGAGATACATAGGCGGAGAAAATGGTTAGTGGGTGAACAAAATCTGAGTCGTTAGATCATCAAGGATGGACGGCTATGATCTAATCGGCGGGGAGTGATGGGAGGGCCAAAATTCCGATGAGCGATGGTGCGATTGGCTTTGGACCATCGGATCTATGAGAGATGGACGGCTACAATTGGATCGGAGGAGACCAATCGGGGAATGCATGGTGGAACGAGGGTGAATCCTGGCCGTTGGTTCTTGCAGATTCAACGGCCAGGATTGCATCAAAGGATCACAATTGGGAGGGAAAGAGGGTGGCACCATTTAAAATTTGTGATTGCGATTGGAGTGAGGATGCGAGGGCCGTCAGATTAAAAGTGAATTGACAGTGGGGGAAGGTCATTGGAGGATTTACCAAGGAGTGCGACAGGTGCAATGTGAGCTTTGCGCAAACCATAAGATCTGTTTAGATCGATGGCTTCAAGGATGAGAGATTTTCATAGGAAATGTGTCTCTTGAAGGCTCATAAAACAATCTAACCACCTATTTTCTTAGCAAAAATTTCATAGGTGGCTAACAATGGCTCCACGTGGGGATGGCTTCTTCTTGAAGGAGTCAAGAATTTAGAAAATATATCTTTGGAGTAGGCCAGATGCCTAATCCTTGGTCCATCTTCCTTTTTTGATTCAGCTATACAACATGATGGAATTAATCAGTAGAAAACATTCCTCAAGCATTCTACCTACCCACCCTACAATCCTAGGCATTTTTTCTTCAAGGTGCATTTGAATTTGCAGACCTTCTTCATCATCCTTTTTTTATTGAAAACAGAAAACAAACTAGTCTAATTCTACCCTTATCACTCCATGAGACTAGATTAAATTGTTGGCCTCACATGTTTCTCTACCTAATCTAATATCTTCTGGGGTTAAACTATCCAGCATATTTCTTCTTTACATTCTACAACATAAATTTAAAAAGATAGTCAAACTAGGATTAGACAATCTAGTTTGTTGTGGATCCAAGGCATAAAGGAAATTGCACATGGACTGAAAATGCAGAAAATTGGAGACAAAATTCCAAAGGCTTGAAATCTGAAACTTTGAGGCATCCTTTTTCATTTCAGCTTCGGTTTTGGGCTTGTTGGAGCTGGTTCCTTTTTCTCCTTTGCTGGTTCAAATTTTGGGCGTGTTAGAACCAGCTTCCTTTACTTTATATGGCTCAGGTTTTGATCATGTTAGAGCCAATATTTTGTACTTCAGAGGTCCAAGTTTTGAGCATGTCTGAACCTCTCCTCCTCTGTTTTTTGAAACATTTTCTCTTTTCTTGAAAATAAAACACAACAATGGTATTTACAATGAAAATGAAACTGGAAATTAGAAATCAACAGTAGTAGTTTTTGAGCATCCTGCCATTGACAAGACCCCCAAACAGATCTGTACCATCAATCTCTTGCAGAAAAAAGGCATTTGGACCCACAGTGGCCTGTATGATGTATGGACCCTGCCACAAACTGTCGAATTTGCCATGCTTTCCTTTGTCCTCTCTCCTAGAGTCCCACTTTAGAACTTTATCTCCAATTTTGAAGTCCGAAGCTTTCATTTTTTTGTCAAATAACCTCTTAATATTTTCCTGAACTTTCAGAGCTTTGTTATAGACCTCTTCTCTTGTTTGTTGGAGATGAATTTTCTGATTTATCCTCCTTACCATACTGTCCTCTTCTGTCTGGATCTCTTGGACTAGTTTAATCACTAGTATCCCAACGCTGGTTGGAAAAACCACCTCTGTTCCATACACAAGCTGATATCGTGACATGACAATGGATTTCTTTGTTGTAACCCTATCATCCCACAAAGCATGCACTAATTTGTTATGCCATGACTTTTTTTTCTCTTCCAGCAGCTTTTTGATAATGGTCACCAAGCTCTTGTTTGATGATTCAGCTAACCTATTACCCTATGGGTAATAAGCAGTTGAATGACCGAGTGCTATTTGATACCTGTGACAAAAATCAATCATTTTCTTAGATTCAAAAGCAACAGCGTTATCAGTGATTATTTTTCTTGGGCATCCAAACCTAGAGAGGATGTGGTCTTCTAGGAACTTAATGATGACATAATCCATGGCATTCCTGGAAGGTATGGCCTCAATCTACTTTGTGAAATAGTCTGTGGCTATAAAGATCCACTTGTGTTGTGCAGAAGAAGCAGGGTGTATTTCCCCTATGAAATCCAGGACCCACTGTAAAAAGTGACCCTCAACAGTAATGGGTTGTAAGGGAAAAGGGAGGAGCTTTCTCTTGCCTTCGAAAATTTGGCATTTGTGGCAGGAAATTATCATTTTGTGTATGTCATTGAAAATTCTAGGCCAGTAATAGCCAGCTCTGAGTATTTTGTTAGCAGTGGCTTTCTAGCTCAAGTGACCTCCACGCTCTCTTGCATGGAACTCCTATTTAATTCTCTCTGCTTTAGTTTCAGACAAAAATTTAAGCAATAGACCATTTTCATTTTTCCAGTATAAACATTCATTCAGTATGCAATAGTTTCTGGCTTTTAGCTTTAGGAATCGGGCCTTAGTTTTTGATAGTTCAGGAGGGGCGTTGAGGTTTGTGAGCACATACACGATATCAAAATACCAAGGAGAATTTTGAAATTGTTCTTCAACAGTAGGACCGGGCAATCCTTCTGGTTCATTCAAGGCATCTACCATGTTAATGTCAAGGGCTTGTAAATTTGACTCAGCCATTAATTGAGCTAAGCCCTAACCTTTGATTAGTTTTTTGGGTTTTATTTCCAAGTCATATTATAAAATAACAACAATCCATTTGCCCCTCTTTCCATCTGGATCTTGGGACAGGATGTCTTTAACCACTATGTTTGGCACATAGGCTATGGTGTGAGAATGCAGTATATACACCCTAAATTCCTTTAAGGCATTTACTAAGGCATAGGCCTGTTTTTCCATTATGTTGTATTTCAAGGGTGCATCCCTCAGAGCCTTGTTGAAGAAAGCAATAGGCTATCCCATTCCCTCTGGATTTTTCTGCAGTAGAACTGCAGCCACTGTATGCTCGGAGGCAAAGGAAAATATCAGGAAATCTTTTGAGAAATATGGGCTAATTAGGACAGGAGCCCGAGTGAGTGCAAGTTTAACTGATTCAAAAGATTTTTTAGCCTCTACAGTCCACTTAAATCCTACACCTTTCTTCAGCATGTTAGTCATATTCCTGAGGTGCTCAGCTAAGTTGGGAATAAACCTCCTTAGGAAGTTAATTTTTCCAATAAAGGACTGTAACTCTTTAATGTTTCTCAGGTGTGTGATCTGCAGTATTCCCTCAACCCTCTGTGGGTCTATCTTAATTCCCTTCTCTGATATAATATGGCCGAGAATCTTACCTTCTTGTAGCCCGAATACGGTCTTCTTGGGATTTAATGACAGACCGAACCTTCTACATTTTTCAAAAACCCTTCTCAGATGCTTTAGGTGCTCCTCATCATTCTTGGAATAGACTGTTATGTCATCCAAACAGATGACAATGAAGTGCCCTATTTTATCTAAAAAATCTATGTCCATAGCTCATTGGAAGGTCACGCCAGCATTCATCAGTCCAAAAGGAATTTTTACGTACATAAAAGTGCCCCATGGAGTGGTGAAGGCGGTCTTGAGTTGATCTTTTGGGAGTACTAAAACTTGGTTATAACCCGAAAAACCATCTAATAGGGAGATCCTTTTTGAGCCTACTACCCTCTGAAGAATGTGTTCCATCTTTAACAAAGGGTAATTGTCCTTAAGCGAGGCCCCATTAAGGTTCATGAAATCAATGCACAGTCTGATCTCACCTATTTTCTTTCTCACAGCCACTAGGTTCGAGACCCAATTACAGAACCTCACAGGAACTATTATTCCTTCCTCGTACATCTTCTTTATTTCATTTTCAACTGCAGGCAGTTGTTTTGGGTTAATTCTGTGAAGTTTTTTTCTGAAGGGTTTTTGGTTTTCTTTTAAAGGGATTTTGTGCTCTATAATGTTCGTGTCATAGGCCTTTAAGTCTTCGTAGCTCCAGGCAAACACATCAATGAATTCTTTAAATAATTCCATGTATTTATTTTTCATGTCTGTGAGCAAGGACTTAGCCATTTTTATCATCTTAGGCTTGTCTTCAATTCATATGTTGCATTCCTAAACGTCAGAGCCCGAGTGCTCTATGGTGGGTTTTTTTGCTACATCATCGAAATCAAACAGATCCTCTAAAGGTGCCAGACCCCGAGGTATGTTCTTAAATTTTGCCTGTAGCACCTCTATTTCCTCTCTATATGCATTCTTATATTCTTTGGTTGTATTTCCTATCTATTTGGTTAAAGTGTTTATTTCTACACTACGTGGTGATTTTTCTTCGTCGGGAGGTTCCTCACTCAGGCAGCTATCATTGGATTTAGAGTCTGAATCAGAGAATTCAAACTCATTCCTGCCCATCAGGAAATCCTCAATCTGCTTATCGCCCTCAAAGACCTGCCAATATTTCTCATTGTCAAGCACTGCAGGTCTGTATTTTGTCTGAATGATGATTTGTTTGTCACTGGGAGGCTTATGATATGAACTAGCTATGCAAGCTAATCCATTTGCAATTGCGTTCTGACTCCTAGGAAAAAACACCAGCTCATATTCCACAATGGCTTTCAGTAAATCCATGGAATAATTCTTGTACACTCTCAACCTAGGGTGTTTTTCTATGTATTCTCCATTCACTTTTTTAATGATTAACTCAGAGTCTCCATGCACAACTATCCTACAGGCTCCTAGTTTTCTCAGTAAATTTAGGCCCAAGATAAGAGCCTCATACTCCACGATATTATTTTTACACTTGAAGTTCAGATGAAAAGCATGACTCTCCATTTATTCACTCTCAGCGTTATGCAACCACACCCCCACTCCCGTAGTCTTCCTAGTGCAAGACCCATCAAAATTCATTTCCCATAAAGGTTCAATCTCGAGTTTATCATCGGTTTCTTTCCTAGCGTTGTTTCCATTGTTATTGTTTTCTATGGGGTTTGTGTTATGGTGTGGAGGGTTTTTTTTCTTCGTGTGGTGTATGGGCTTCAGTGAGGTGACTAGATGGTTGTTTGCATTCTGTTTCTTGCTCACTCTGAGTTTCAGATTTAGTGCACTATCGAGAGGATTCTTCTTCATTTTCTTCCAAGTCCAGGGTGGCCATTATGTTAAAATCTCTGGGTGATGTCTCATGGTTTGTATCTATGTTTTCTAATTCTGGTTGTTCTAAGGATTCATCGTTACAGAAGATAAAGGATTCCAAATCTGTGTGTACAGAATACAGAGGCAAATTTTCAGGCTTTTCAGGGCTGCTGACCAAGAATTTCATTTGTGCCTCTCTATACAGTCTCCTAAGTTGGCCAAAGACAGGGATTGTGGCATATGCCCCATCCATCTGCATTGTACCTTGAAACTTGGCTCCCCATGACCTTGACAATAGCATTCCATACTTAGGTGGCACATATGCCACTACAACATCCATAACCAAACATTTTGCTGGAATCTGGGTCAAGCTCACACACAAATCTTTGATCAGGCCAAAACATTTTACTCTGTTAGATTCGAATGAATATAAGTCTTTATAGGGATGGGTTATCTCTAGGCCTAACCTCTCCATAACTTCCTTGGGTATTAGGCTGTATGAGGCCCCAAAGTCATGCATTGCATTGTGAAGGATCTTTGTTACACCATTTTTTGGTCATCTAACCTATCATTATTAGATGAACCCAAGTACACCATGTAAGACCAATTTTACCTAAAGTAAAATTGCTTTCACCACATCTATTTATGTTTCATGGTCATGTTTAACCAAAAATAAGGATATCAATTAAGTAAATCATTATTTATTTAATTGTTTCCTAAGAATAAGTTATTTAAATCACTATTTAAATCATATTCTTAGTTAAATTTGACTAAATCAAATATAAATAATCAAATAAACCATTATTTATTTAATTATATTCCCCTCATTTCCCTTAAATAACAAATAAATCATTTATTTATTTGTTATTTATAAATAAAGGAATTGACCCAAGTCAAAAACCCTTTTCCCTCCAACAAATATAATAAAATATTACTAAAGGGTGATTCTAGAAGATGTTTAATAATATTTTATTCATGCACCAAGTTCTAGAACACCCCAATATTTTGTTATAAATAGGAGGGTTTTTCCCATTCATTAGTCACCTTCATTGCATTGGATCACACTAGATCTATTCTTGGTCACCACTTTTCATTTCTGTTTTATGAACTCCCATTGAGTTCCATGTTTTGTTTTCCATAATAGTTAGAGAGAGAGACCACTAATCTGAAACACTGAGGACTTCCAAGAACCCAGCCCACTGAGGAGAACCAGAAAACACCTTTCTTGTTTTCCTCTCAGGTGCCCCATTCTTTGATATAATAAAAAAAATATTCTTTTAAACATATATGTTCTTGTCTTGTCCATTGGTGCTTGTACTTTAATTTACCTGCTTAATATCTTTCATATATAGATCTAGATGTGTGAAGCTTATTACAGATTTTAAGATATTTTGCAGCCATAACTTATGTTAGGGATACTTGATATGCGTAGCTAAAGTGAGTTTTTACGACAAAAAATTCATGCTAATAATCTTGTCATGAATATTGAGACTGATATAAAAAGGAGGTACTACCCCTTCCTGAAATTTCCCTTCTATCTTTCGACCAAAAAGAAGGGTCGATTGATCATCACTCAGGTTGACAATATCGCTATTTTCACCCAAATTTAAAGCTTTCAAAATTTGGCCTTTATAGACATCCTGAGTGACCAGCTTAGAGAGGGGAACGGAGATTTTAATTTTTGCAATCTCACTCTCCAATTTGAAGGTGGATTGAATCTTCGTGATACTCAACTCTGTTTTGTTAGCCACTATCTTAGTGGAAGAATCGATGTGTTGATTTTCACTATGCACAATGTTAGGAATTGTTTTATCAGGAGCACTAACTGCAGTGCTAGTGCTACTAGTTGGTTGACTTTGTTTTTCGGTATTTTGGTTGTCCTTTTATTTTTTCTCCCCAGAAATTTCAACTGCTAATTCGCTACTCTCAGTAGTTACTTTAGAAGTTTTCTAAAGCCTTTTCTTAATAGTAATCTCAGAAGCCTTTGGTTTGGAGTTGTCTAAGTTCTTTTTCCTTCTAATTTCATACTATTATCTGACCTGCATGATAGTGTTTTCAAACCCGAGCCTGTAATCCTCAGATTCTAATCTTTCCTCATCCCAATATGAGGGTGAGGGCTGATCTTCTTCTGTGGAACAGTTGTGGATTGAGTTTTCAATTTCAAACATATTTATTGTGTTTCCCTCAGACTCTTCTATGATTCCCTCATCTTCGTCCAGAAATTTCTCCCGAAATGGGGGATTAACTTGTTGATCTGAATCTCTTTTCCTGTTGGGAGTAGTATTGTTTCTCCTAAAGTTCTGGTTCTGGTTATAATTTTGGTTTATGTTCTGATTACTAACTGAGACAACCATTTTTTCCATAATTTGCTGTAGCTTTTCTAGATTTTTGGCTAGATGGTCATACTTGGGGTCAGATGTGGAGGCTACAACATCATCCCTATATGTTACCCTTTTCTCAGCCCTCATTCTAGCTTTCTTCTCAATCAGGTTAGCCTCAACACTCACTGCTCCCTTTTGCATATCTTCCAATGTGTTGTAATCGCTCTCCCTAAGTTGGTAGGCCATATCAGCATCAAAACCTTCAGGGTATTTCACTAAGGCCATACCTTGGGGAGGTTTCATATGTGGAGGAAGAGTGTTGTAAACATTGTTAAACCTTTTGGAGTAGTCATGGACACTCTCTCCTACGTTTCTTTTAAGGTTCTTGTATTCTGCTAGGATTTGGAGAGGATTGGCCTTGACCTCCCATTTTTTTATGAAGGTCTGATATAAGGAGGGAAGATCCTAGATGCTATTAGGAGGTAGGCCCTTAAACCATTTCTTCACATCACCTCCCAAACTCTGGGAAAATATTCTCATTTTGACTGTCTCATCATCTATCTCCATATAGTCAAAGGAATCTTCCATCCTGTCTACATGGTGCTAAGCTATGGTAGACTATTTTGCAGTGAAGTGTGGGATATTTGATTGATAATCATTGGGTAAAGGAACTAGAGGCTGAGGTAATACCAGAGGTTCATACCAGGCTACCATAATGATGTTTTGATGAGGTAAAGGATTTTCTTGTGCAGCAGGTATGTGGATGACAGGGATATTAGGACCAGCAGAAATCTGTTGAGTAGATTTAGAATGGCAAAGCCCCAAGTATTGAATGAAACAAATATCGGGAGGTGTATATGGAGGGGTCTCTCTATCCCTACTGTGTTTACCACTATGAGATGGTGAACCAGGGAGCTCAAGGTCGGATTGGTCTAGAGTACTGAATGACCTAGTTCTAGGTAAACTACTTGGTAAGTCTAGGTCAAAACGAGAGTCTAATAGAGCTGTTAAGTCTTCTGGTGCAGAGTTAGCTCTATGGATATGTCTGGAGATAGTTGGTCTTCTAGGTGTAGGATCTTTCTTGAGAATGCTCTCGGGGTTGTCAACTATTCCAGGTGGGTCTAGGTTAGGATAAGCTCTTGTGTGAATGGTTCTTGAAGCCAGAATGATGTCTTCAAACAAAGCTACTTAATCCTACTTGTTACTTCTAATATGGCTGATGTTGTTGTGAAGGTTGGTCTCCCAGTGGAGTCTTATGTGAACCAAGATAATCAGCAAGCCTACTGATCACCAGTGGAGTCTTTAATCATTAATGAACTATGGAGTCTCCAAGTGGAAGGTTAAGAATGTTTCAAGGAGTTATAATTTCCACCATAGTAATTAACCACCAAAATAAGGCTACTATGGTCTTATTTGAGTGTTGAAGCATTTAAAGGTGTATTCTACTCAAATTTCCCCAGTGGAGTCGCCATTATGTTGGGGTTCCCATGTTTTGGCAAGTTTGGCAATACCAAAAGATGAGACAACATCATAACCACTTTCAGACCTCAGGATCTATCCCTCCTAGGTCCAGAGAGGGATCTCTCTATATAGGAAAAGGTACATGTCTTTGAAGTTCAAATGTTAGATATTAGGCTAGTTATATGCACGGGTTTGTTTGTTTATTTAATTGTTTGTTTGGTTGTTGGGAATCAGGAAGGAAGGTTTCAACATGAGACAAGGATGAATAAAGAAGATTTTAGGGAAAGGAGAGATGATTCAAAGAATACTCGAGACCATTGGGCAATGGAGTCAGGAAAGGGTTTACTTGCTATTCAATATGCAGGCTTTCAGTTGGGCCAGTCATCTAAAGCATTAGATCTTAAAGATGATAGTGTGACATGAAATTATTGAAATAAGGTGAAATACCAAGGAAACCTCCAAGATGACTGCTTTGAAGACAAATCCAAGGACAAGGCATGCCTTTAGACACCTTTGATCGAACTCCTAAAGGTTAAATATTTAGACAAAGAAAACATTAAAGATTTGAACACAAAGGTGAAGGCCTGAGATCAAAGAGAGACTTTGAACTCTCAATGCTTCGGCATCCAACTTAAGGGAACTTAGAAAGGTTCAAGTAATCGAAAAGGACCCTAGTGAGACAAAATCAACATTCAAACTCCCAGTATCCCAATTCTTTCAATTAAAACCCAACAAGAACATCCGAGGATAGATTTATTAATCCATACATCAGCTAGAAAATAATATTAACTACTACACTGGTTAAATTAACTTAAATCAGTATTCAGATAACACATACAGCAGAAAACATCAAAGGTAGGGAGAGCAGAAACATAGGGTACCATGCAAGTGTAAATCCTATGCCAGATTTCTGATGCGTACCAGAAGAAATGAAATATGATGAATCACGAAGGGAAACAAAGACAGAGATAGAAAAACATCACCGCTGCTTTAAATCAGGATCCAAATAAATGTTCTTGTCATATTAAAGATCAACACCAGTCATGTACAACATTTCCAAAAACTTGATATTTAGTCTAAAAACATCTTCCTCGGCCTATCTTACAACTTTACATAGAGAACTATATCTCAAGAGAAACAACTTACATTTCACAGATATCTGATCAACAACCTTTACAATGAGTTTATTCATGAGTTTTATAGCTGAAAGAGAGGCAGAGGAGGTAGATGAAACACTAAATGTAACATTAAAATAGAGTAGAAGAAGAGGTTCGAGGTCCATTTTGTATTAATATCTAAGCATTAATCTTCAGTACTCTTTAGATGAAAGAGTGGTCTTCGACAGGCTGTAATTAACTCCAGGTATGTTCTTGATGTACTTTGGATGTAACACTCTGCAGTATTCTGGTGAATAAACAAAAAGGCAGATAAATGACTATGTGGTCTGCCATAATGTGTAACAAATGTTCTGGTAGCACTAGGACTGCTGTCAGAGGGAAATCGTCTCGGGGACACAATGTAGAATAAAGACAGTATGGGTACTGTGTCCTTTCTCAGGAGGAAACTTCTGCCAAAGTGAAACACTGATGATATTGTTTTCTGTACATTAGGCCTCATTAGGCCCTCTGTGATAATCATGAGGTCTTCAATCTGGTACATCTGCCTTTTAAACAATGAATCAGAGCTTAAATTCTTCCATTATAGGCCTTAAACTCTCTGATTTCCCACTGATACTCTTTGCCGCTTCACTACTGTCTCTATCTATGAAATTTGAGCTTTACTGGCGCTGGAGAGGTCTCACAGAATTTAACTCTATCCTTTAATGAAATATTTTCATTTAGTAAACTTTCCAAGATTTCTTTTGTAATGTCAGGCTCTGAAATTAGCCTTCTCTACGCTCTGTGCCACTATAATAGTGATTGTGAGCGATGGCGGAGTTCACCGCCTGTAACCTGCAAAAACACACAAACATGTTTAAGAAATCCATGCATGGGGGGAAGATGGCCGTGGTGGAATGTTTTGATCATGGCAGCGCAACATGGAGGCAACGGTGGATGCAAGGTGAATGGTGGAAAAATGCAGAATTATGGTGAAAAAATGCAGTTGATGAAGTTTTGGTGGAGAAAAGCATGTGGACCGTCCGATCATACCTGGGGCGATGATCGACGGTGGAGATGGGCTAACAAAAATACTTTAAACAGTTGGGCGTAATGCAATAAACTTTAACGTAAAGCATTAAAGTTCTAATGTTGGCAGAATTATATAATGTTTTAATGCAAAACCCAAGGTTTGGGCCTTCGAACGAAATACATAGAAAATGCGCGGAAAACATATGAAACGGGCTGATATGGTGGGACCCAGTCATGGCGGAGGGCGATTTAACCTGGGCCATCAGATCTCAGGAGGAGATCGACGGCTGCGATGACTCGATGAGGTTCAATGGTCATGCGATGTGAAGAAAGTGTGAAATTCAACGAGGACCATTGATCTGCAGAGATCAACGGTCGAGATCTATAGATGAGATTTCGGGCGATGAAGTGCGGAAGTGGTTTTGGGATGAAAAACTGTTGGTTTCGTGCGGCATAAGGGCCGAAAGGCTGTTTTCACTTTTTCAATGCGATATGGGTCTTAAACTGACACGTCGCTCTGGAAAACTGCCCATATCGCGTAAGTTTTAAGCATTAAACATCGGACGCGAAATCCACGCGATATACACCATTGGATCTGGGCCCATGAGATCCGACGGCGGGATATGGAGTGTGATCTGAGGAGATGCGCGAACAGTAGAGGTGGGGTCGAACGGACGGCAGTTTTATTGTGGGCCATCTGATCTAAGGACGAAAAGCTGAGATTGGCAGAGGAGATACATAGGCAGAGAAAATGGTTAGTGGGCGAACGAAGTCTGAGCCATTAGATCATCAAGGATGGACAACTGCGATCTAATTGGAGGGGAGTGATGGGGGGGCCAAAAACTCCGATGAGTGATGGTGTGATTGGCTTTGGACCGTCGAATCTATGAGAGATGGATGGCTGCGATTGGATCGGAGGAGACCAATCGGGGAATGCATGGCAGAACGAGGGTGAATCCTAGTCATTGGTTCTTGTGGATTCAACGCCCAGGATTGCATCGGAGGATCGCAATCGGGAGGGACGGAGGGTGGCACCATTTAAAATTTGCGATTGCAATTGGAGCGAGGATGCGAGGGTCATTGGATTAAAAGTGAATCGACGGTGGGGGAAGGTCATCCGAGGATTTACCAAGGAGTGCGACAGGCGCGATGTGAGCTTTGCGCATACCATCAGATCTGTTTAGATCGAGGCAGATACCACTCCCAAGTTTAATATAAAAAATACATTATCGCATTGGAGTTTTTGTTTGCACATAGGAATGCGCTCCTGACCATCTCTCCGATTGCGATAAGCGCCTTATGCTTTAGCACTTGGTCTTAGCGCTCGGGCTTATGGAGGGGAAATGATTAGGGCCTAGCCGAAAGGAGTTGGGTCTGCATATGGAAAAATATGGGTTTTTAGCCAAAAACAAAGCCTTTAAGGCTATAATTAGACTTTCGGTTAGGGGAAAAAGGAGAGTTGCAATCAAATGAAAGGATTTCACTTGGTTTAAAAGGAAGAACCTGATAGTTTGGGAAACTTAGGAGGGATTTTTGAGGTTAAAGGGGAAATTTTGCAAAAGGGAAAAAGGCCAAGATGGGGCATTTTGCAGAGATACAAGGGCAGATGGAGGCTCTTCAAAACACAAATTTTTCACAGATAGTGAGGCTTTTTTGGATGGGAACAACAGTGAAGATCTTTTTAAAGGCAACAAACACACAGAGGCTTCAAGGATGAGAGATTTTCATAGGAAATGTGTCTCTTGAAGGCTCATAAAATAATCTAGCCACCTGTTTGCTTGGCAAAAGTTTCATAGGTGGCTAACATTGTCAAGACCCCTTCCTGGGCTAATGTACCCTACTATATCCCTGAATTTTACTTCTGTCTATGGCATTCTATCTCTGATGCCTAAGCCCTCTTATTTCACAAATTTGTCTAGACAAGTTAAGCCAAGTTTTTCCCTCTTACTCTCCAACTGCCCCAATCATTGTTGATGTGAAAGGTCTGTCTAAAAATACCTTCAAAGTAACATAAATATGTTTAGGTTTATAGGTGATGGTGCATAAGTATAATATCTAAAAACCCTGTGTCTTGTTCAAAAACTCTATTTTTAAACCTTCAGTCAAAAGTCCTTTCCTAAAAACCTTGCAGACAAGTCAATTAGGTTTCCTTAGGTCATGCACCATCATTTTTCATACACTATTGTTTCACAGAAAAATCAAAGGTAAATTCAAGAGAAACAGAGCTGAGGTTGTCATATTTCGAAAAACAACGCTAAAAAACCTCCAAGGTGGCCCTCCTGGTCCAACAATGAAATTAGCCAAGAATAAACCATCATATCAAATGCATCTTTACAGGGATGTCTTGATGTTTAGTCTAAAGAAAAACAGAGCCAAAGAGAGGCACCAAAGAGAGTTTCAGCCAAGCCATTGGCAGTTTAAATAAAAGGTACAGTGAGTTGAAGGTCACAGGGAAAATCAAGAGTTTCTCTACATAAATAATTCAAAGGATACCTATAAAAGGTTTCAAAAGGTCATCTACAGTGGTTAGAAGGCACAAAAATCTGAAAGATACTTCAAAGGTCCTGATGTCATAATAAGAAGTAAATTACTGCTTATAAAATCCTCTGTGTAAATCTCAAAAGGTAAGTAATATATAAAAAGGCATGGTTCTTTTTGGAAAAATATTATTAGGACAGTTTTGGGCCTCAAAGCATAACTGGGAAAGGGACAGCTGCCCTTTTCCACGCCCCTGCAAACAATACAAAGGCTTTCATATGCACCATCAGATGAAAGAAGAGACTAAAACCACTATAAAGAAGAAAGTCACATTGAAGAAGAAAAGCAGCATGGTATGGTTTGTGTGAAAATGCCAATATCCGATTTTTTAACCCACAGTTGAAGATATTTGGAAATAGTTTCAGAAAATTGGGATAATAAAGCAGATAGGCATGACAAGTCAAAGTGAGCACCTCCTTCATCAACAGCAGAGGATGTACAAAGGTTCCTAAGTTATCTTCTAAAGATAAGTGAGAAGCACAAAAATCCACTGGATCAAAATATGTGATTCAAAATCCAAAAGGTCACAAAATTTTATTTTTAAAGGTACTGAGTGCCATTGCACTGAAAAAATAAAAATCAATGTTTGAAAGTTAAAATGTTACACAGAGGCGCCAATCATAGACTTGATTCAAAGAAAAGGAGGCAAAAATAGTTGTAAAATTCACCTTGCAAATGAAAAAATGCCATCATAAGCATAATCATGTGCTCGGATGCTAAAGGGAATGGTAAAGAGAAACAACAAAAGGACTGGCTCCAAAAAAGGCTATTTCACTAAAAAGATAGTCAAAAGAAGACAATAGAAAGGTGAAAATAAAACTATAGCAAAGGGGTTTTTGTTCTTAAATCATTTCAAAAAAGAGTATAAATGACTTCAACAACTTTTCCCTCTTTCATTTTGACTTTGGCAGAACATAGTGCAAAAAATCTTGGCTTCACAAGCACCCTCGGGCAGAAATTCACAGATGTTGCGTGCCTGTAGAGGTGCCCCGTGCAATTTGTCACTGGATGTTGCGCGCCTGTAGGGCGACGCTGTGCGTTCCTTCTCCCGCCCAGTGTGCAGGATATGCCACTCAACAGCACCTGAAACCTCGTGAAAAACCGTGCCCGTTGATGCTACTCTCACCATTTGAAGCTTCCTACCCGACTGCTACGTGAAGTTTCCTGCTCGGGCAGATGGCGCTGCGTGCCCACCACAACTGTTTTCACTTGGACCAACGTGAAAAGGCCACCTGGACTGACGGTGATGCGCACCCAATACTCAGACTACCGTAACTCAGCATGCAAATAGCGCCCGGACTAGGACATTGTGCGCCCACCATTGCACCTATCGCACACTCCTCGTGTAGACAGCGCCCGGGCCACGACGTTGCGCGCCTAGAGAAAAATTACAGCACCACCCAAAAAATTACAGAAAGGCCCAAAATTTGCAATTTTTTTCCCAGAAGCTGCTTTTTTCCATGAGAAAATGTTTCAAGAGGTATTCTTCATCATTAGCATCTCCTCATCATGTTTTTAAGTTATAAAAGCGCCAATTACGGTTGATGTTGTGTCAAAGACAGCTTGAGGGAAAAATTGAATAGAAATATAACCTATTTCTTTGTTGATCATATAAGCCTGTTTGGAAGTCCAAAACCTCCTAAAAACCCTCTCTCCTCTTCACTTCATCAGCAAAGAAGCCTTTTTGTTTAAAAATTGAAGGAAAGGGTAAAGTAATCACTATGTCTCAAGAGGAAAGTGATGAGCCTCAAAGACCAAGAAGATAGTCTAAGAAAGGAGGGAAGCCCAATAGGTTTGAGCCTACAGACACCAAATATTTGATAGCCTCCCCTTTCGTCTTATCTTATTTCCAAGAATTAGGATGTTTTGAGTTCTGCAACAAGGTACAAGAAATCAAAAGCCATCCTCAATTGACAGAGTTATTTTCCCTAAGGCTTCACAGGCATAAAGTTCATCTAGCAGGAGTAAGTTTTTATTTGACCCCTAAAGCTATCTCTAAAGCCACTAGGATGCCTTGCATAGGAGAGATATGGTTTAAATAGAAACATCTTGACTTGATCCATTATCATCCTTTTCTAAAACCTATTTGTCAAGCTGTATGTAAAGCCATTTTTCCCTTTGCACATCTACTGGATAGGTTTTCCCTCCTCATGAAGATTGTCATGAAATACTTTACCTATGAGGGTGGAATCTACTCCTATCACATTAGACTCTTCATGCACTTCTCAAGGACCAAGCTATTGAACATGCCTTATTACCTCTGCAAAATCATTGAAAAAATGTCCACCGTCATGAAAAAGAAGCCCCCAACCCAACAGATGGCAAGCCTATTTCATCACTCTCTTGTCAAAATCATTGTAACTCATCAACTGTAGCAACAAGGCATTCCTTGGGAAGCCTTTATTACCCATGATGACTTCACCACTTCATCCTCCATCCCACTGCAAAATGTGCCATCCTCTTCTCAAAATCTTCCTCATACTCCTTCATCACCCTCCACTGACCATGATTCACATTCCTCCCATGAATCACTCTCCCAAACAAACCTTCTTCAAACACCTTCCCCTGATAAAAGTGATCCTGAAGAAAACAAAGGTGGTCATGAAGAAAACAGTAGTGGCCCTGAAAAGAGCAATGTTGGCCCTGAAGAAAGCAGTAGTGGCCCTGAAGGAAGCATTGGTGATCAAGAAGAAAGCAGTACTGATCATAAAGAAGGAAGTAAAGGGGAGAATGATGAGGATAAGGGAGAAGCCGAAGAAGAAGAGGTAAATGGATAATATGAAGATAGCCAAGGGGAAGACAGCAAAAACAACAAAAAAAATGAAGTTAGCCAAGGGCAAGACAACAAAAAAAATGAAGTTAGCCAAGCACAATACAGTAAAGACAACAGCAAAGAGGAAGATAGCCAAAAGGGAGACAGTAAAAACAACAAAAAAGAGGAAGATAGCCAAAAGGGAGACAGTCAAAATAGCAGTAAAGATAAAGATACAAACCAAGAAGAGAACAGATATTCAGAGTGAGGAAGGAGGAAAAAATGTTGGAACTCACAATGAAGAAAAGGACACTAAAAGCGTTACAGCAAACAGTGCCAAAGAAGAGGGAAGCAATCATGACAATGACCAGATTAATGAATATAGCCCAGAGATAGTTTTCACAGTTGTTTTGAATAAACAAGGAAGTGATGGCAAGGATTCAAGGAATGTTGACAATCAAAACAATAGTGAAAAGGGTAAAGAAGTGGACAGTCCTAAAGATGAAAATGTGTCAGACCTAGGCACCTCCCACAATCCAAAAACAAAGTATGACATTTTTGAAGGTCCTCGTGGTGATAAGAGCATAAAAAATGTTGAAATTGATAATCAGAGGGACTGCAAATAGCAAAGTGACAAAGAGATACACACAGAAAACATTCTTGAAGAAAAAAACAGTCTTAGGGCTGTAAGTGATCAAATTGAACAAGCCCAGTTTGTGACTCCTCTCATCATCCCTCATCAGAAAGGTGGGAAGCTTGTGTTTGCTGCCTCCCAAAGCCAAGGGGCCATGCACTCCCCCTCAAAAACAGTGAAAGGTAAAATCACCAAAATAGTGAAAGGTAAAATCACCAAAACAATGAAAGGTAAAGTCACTCAAACAGTGAAAATCAATGTCACCGGATCATTAAGGAGCAAAGGTAAATTGCCAAAGAAAGACAAGGGTAAGAAGCCCATGAAGGACAAAGGCAAGAAGACAATGGAAGAATAAGAAAGAAGTCATGAAGAAGAGAGGGAGTTTGAACTCATTCACTTGGACAGTGATGAAGGAAATGAAACAAGGATTCTTAATTCCCTCCTACAAGACCGGGGTGCACAAGTCAAAGATTTGGTGGCTGAGCTGGAAAGATCAAAATATCTTATTCATTTCCTACATATGCAAAACAAGCAAATGAGTGGCCAACTAGCCATTTATGAATCCCGGGTGCTCAAATACAAGAGAGAGGCTCAGAAATCACAAGTACAACTAGGGGAGTACATGGGCGACTATGAAGAAGATAATGAAGAAAAAGGGCAAGCTAGGAAGAGGCCTAAGACTTTGGGTCTTAGGAGAGCATTAGAAAAACAGAGAGAGGAGGAATCGGCCCAAGCACAACAATTCCCTCTCACAGAGCTTCTCACCTTAGAAATTGAGCATGATAAAGAATCATGGCTTGAAAGGGAAAACCTGCATTTGGAGGCTAATTTGGAGAAGGAAAACAAGGATCTGGGCTTACGGAGAAAGATCACTGAGAATTATAAAAAGAGAAATCAGTTTGCTAGGAAAAAACTTAAAACTGCCCAAAGGAGGCGCCCGGTGCCAAAATATCGAAAATACCAAGCTAGGCTTGGAATTTTGGCTCAAGTTTCACTACAAGTCTCTAGGGACCCTTGAGGGATTCACTCACCAATTTTGAGCAAAATTGGACACTTTTTGGTTTTTTGTGAATTTTTAAGCCTAGGAGTGCAGCACCCTGGATGCTGCGCTTTTTCTCAAAGCATATTCAGCAGGAAAATTTTACATTTTTGGATTCCTTGGCACTAGGGGAGTATGATCACAAAATTTCAGCTCATTTGGAGTTGTTTTGGTCCCTCAAAAGTGTTGAGTCATAAAAAGGTATCTTTTGAACACCTAATTAGCCTACATTAATCATCAACCTGGGAGCGACTTTTTATTTCAAGAGTGTACTCTATCTGAGGCTGCAATTATCTAAGAGCAATGTTGTGAAGATGTAGTATAGAATATTAAATGAAAAAGTAACAAATTGTGTGTAAAGAAACATAATTACAGTGACATGAATGGAAAGATTAAACTACATCAATCTTGCAAAACATCGATCAGGGATGCAGTAGTAGTAACTCTTTCCCTTAGAAATCGATGCAAGATAACAAATCTAGGGACTTGGAAGCAATAACCTCTATCCTCTACAGTTGGATATCTTAAAGCAATCGAAACGAAATAAAATTCAATGAAAGAAACTTAAAAGAAACGAAATCTGAAAAGGAACAACAGAATGTAACTATAACTCATCTGTTTGCTAATCGAAAACTATGAATAAATAATGAACAGAAATGGAATAGAAACATGAAATGAACAGCAATTACAATTCTAACATAATCAAGTAACTATATTTCCATGCTTCAATCCTGTCGACAACCACTTACCATGCAACAATCAATTATAACAAATTATAAACTGATGGAACAACAACTCAAATCAGATACAGAATAGCAAAGCTTTATAACAATAACAAGATAACTGAACGAAAAATGTGCTTCTTGTAAAGGATGAAATAGCAATGACTCTGTATTTGATCTAACAATCATAAACCAATTTTGTAATTGAAATCAACATTAAACACACTTCACACAACAGTAAGCAAGGATTAAAAATACAAACAACGAAGTGATTCCACCAGAGTCGGGCCCTTAGTGCCAGTGAAATACTGTTGGGCTAATTCATAACTTTAGAATATGGATGAAACGCTTGTCTTATATTAAACCAACATAAAGCATTACAGAGAAGGTTCTCTCAAAGCCGAGAGTCAATAAAGCATTATATTACAGAGGAAATGTTTAAACGCAAAGCCTTTCGACTAACTCACTGACTTTAACAACACTGTCCCTCTGTCACTAAAGGACATTGCTTTATATATCAAATCTCGACGGACAAATCAAGGAATAAGATGAGTTTGAACAGTGTTCCCTCAGGATCGAAGGATCCTGAGGGATTCGCTCCCCTTTGTTTAGTCATCATCCTGTTTACTCTGACCGAGGTCGAGCTGTCCCCTGCCTTTTCTGGGCTATTTGTTCAGATCTCCTTGCCTTTGGCTGGATATGGTTCAACGCTGATGGAGCAGCAGTTAGATTATTTTCAACCCCACCTTTGGTACAGTTGTTCACCTCGTCAAATTCCTGTTTTGTCAATCAAAAAGTAACCTTTAGTCATCTTTTTGTACTAAACATAAACATTTCCAATTCTATTGTAATTCTTACAATAAATTACCTTTCCAAGGAAAAAAGGAGTATGTCTATGGTAAAAGAATGAGTAAATACATAGTAATTTCATACCTCTTTCACTTCCCAACATACCCCCCTACTTAATCTTTTTCATGCCCTCATGAAAACTATAGTTCACATGGATAGCAGTCAAAGAATAAGCTAGATAAGGTTTGTCATCAACAGGCCTAAAACCACGTAGTGCATCTAATTCCTCAAAAAAATGTTCTGTTTGTCCTTCGAGAAGTTCATAAATAGCTTTGTAGTCCGAAGCAGGGTACCATGCAATAGGGCTGCGGAACCTACATCCTAACTAGTATGGTCCTTCTTTTAAAACGAGATGGCTATACGAAATCAAGCGGTCAGCAACTAGCCCAAAGTTTCTATAATTAAATAGTTCCCTATTTTGCACATTTTGATTTGAGGTTCTCCACCGGAACTTGGCTGCTATATAAGCTTGGTTTCTAATGGATGAGAAATAGTTTGTTCCATTCAAAATAATTGATTTGTGGATAGGCCCCAGGGTTTGGGTAATGCCTTCCTTTGTCATCAAACTTTTCTGTCTAGCCCAAAATTGAATTGGGTCCTGAGGTTCACTTCTGACCCACAGATCTAATTCATTTTCTTGCCTTTGAAAGGCGTTATAGGCTTTAAGCCATTTTAATTGATTTATAGCAAAGAAAATGAATGCATGAAACTGAACATCTCCAATAAAAGGGCTAGGGTTTGATTTACAGTCATTTTCAAGTACTAGATTATGCAAGTAAAATTCACACAAAAGGCGTTGTACTTTGATCCCATAAAGTTTGCAGCATGATATAAAGTCATCTATGGTTTTTAGCTCTATGGATTTCCCTGCCCTAACTGCCTTGATCTTTAATTATAAATATCTTCTAGTAAAAACAAAGCATATTTTTTGGCAGGGCATCTACAGGCTAAGACATCAGTATACAAGGAGCAGAGAGTGTCCATTTTATTGTAGGCTAGTTTTAGTTGGTTCATTACCTTATCATCCTTTACCTCTGATTTTCGACATTTGTCATGAGCTTCAGCTTTTGCTTCATGAATAATTCTCATTTTTTGCTACAATTCCTAATATCTCTTTCTTGGGACAGTATCTTCCTCCAATCTCTACCTTTCTATTCAGGCCTGTGTCAATTCTTCTTGAATTCTGACCAGTGTCGGGTCACTAAAAGTGTGTTGACTGCTAGATTGCATATTTTCGCTTAGAACAGGTTCCTCTGGAACAACTTGTGTTGGAACAGCCATTTTTTGCTCCGCATCCTCATAATTAGGCTCAGGTATGGTTTCTTCTGTAACTTGGGGGTTCCTATTAGCGGTCACCTTTCTCTTTTTCAAAATTCTTTTGATAGCAATGCTTCTTCTCTTAGGGGCTCGCTTAGGCATCTGTTTCATTCTCAGAACCCTGATGGTTTGCCTGAGTTGTTCAACTAGTTTATGAAGCTTTATTCGTTCCCTGCGAAGCTTCTCAATCTCAGTTGTTTTCCTCCTCTTTCTTAATGGAACAGTCGCTCCTTTATCTGAACCCATTTTCTTAACAGGGTTTTGGCTTATATCAGCCGTGCCTTCAGTTAAATTCTCTTCTTGATCTTCTCCTTGGGGTTCTTCTTCCACATTCATATGCCCTTGGCTAAATTCTTCGGGAATCATATTCTCAGTTAACTCTGCAATCTCCTGGGGGCTTCCAGCTTCGATGTTCTCTTTCTCCTGTTCACGCCTCTCAGGAGAAGCAACCCTAGCTTCGCTAGGGTTTTTTGTTTCATTCAGCAATTCTCCAGCTGTTTCTTTATCGATAGCATAGTACTCTGGTAGTTGATTAATATCAATATTGAGGTCCAAGGGGCTATGAGGTCATGCATAATCACTAATATTGGCCAAAATCTGGGCCAATTGGTCTTTCTGTAAAGGGCTTACGATAGCATTCTCGGGAGGCTCTGTTCCATCCTTATTGCCGCTATGATTGTTTTCATCCTCCTCACAGGTGTGATAACTTCCTTCCTCCTCATCTGAATACCGAATTTCTCCTTCAACTTCTTCTTCCTCAGTATTTCCTTCGATTTCTTCTTCCTCATTATCTCCTTCCCCTGTATTGGATTGTTTTTCACTACCGGTGTGTTGACTTATTTCTTCTTCGTCCGAGTAGCGAATTTTTCCTTCCAATTCCTCTTCTTCGTCAATACGAGGGCTTACTCCCTACAATTGTGGAGGTTGTTCATCCTCTGAGCTGTGCAATTCCAGGGGCTGGCTGCTACTGCCCGGAATTCCTTCCACCATCCTCCTACTTCGTTTCAATCGGAGGGACTGTCTGTGAGTAGAAGGCTCAGCTATTGAGCCGGCCATCCTCTTCCGTTTTGGAGCAGGTAAAGCTAACCCTCCATCAATGGAAAATATTAGCTCTTCCCAGATGGTCTATTGCTGGGCGAGGCTACGACTCACTATTAATCGAATTAGACAATGGTGGTTGACCACCATATCTGCATGATGATATTTTCTTATACCGCGAGCAGTATCATGCAACAGAGAATTTAAAAATGCAGGCAAATTAATGGTGCATTTCTGTTTTAATACAGCCAGTAGCTTAAGGTGGCGAGGTCTTACCACATCCTTTCTTCTGTCGCACGTTATGTAAGCCTGCACAATCTTGGCCAACTTTTTCCATGGTTCTCCTAATGATGCTGGCTGAACTCCTTTACCTTTGATAACTAATGTTTGTCTGTCATCTTGAAAAATCTTCATGGCTTCTCGAATCCTAATCTTTTTCTGAGTCCAAATAGTCCCTTGCGCTGGGATGCCAGACACTTCTGCAATTATTTCATCAGATACAGCTATTTGTCTTCCTCTGACCATGGAGGATCCTTCCTGCAGGTTCAATAAAAATTCGGTGGCCACTGCATACGCCCTTGGCTAAATTCTCCGAGAATCATATTCTCAGTTAACTCTGTAGTCTCCTGGGGGCTTCCAGCTTCGATGTTCTTTTTCTCCTGTTCACGCCTCTCAGGAGAAGCAACCCTAGCTTCGCTAGGGTTTGCTGTTTCATTCAGCACTTCTCCAGTTGTTTCTTTATCGATAAAAGAGTACTCTGGTAGTTGATTAATATCAATATTGAGGTCCAAGGGGCTATGAGGCCATGCATAATCACTCATATTGGCCAAAATTTGGGCCAATTGGTCTTCCTGTAAAGGGCTTATGATAGCATTTTCGGGAGGGTCTCTTCCTTCCTTATCGCTGCTATGATTGTCTTCATCCTCCTCACAGGTATGATAAATTCCTTCCTCCTCATCTGAATACCAAATTTCTCCTTCAACTTCTTCTTCCTCAGTGTTTCCTTCAATTTCTTCTTCCTCATTATTTCCTTCCTCTGCACTATATTGTTTTTCACTACCGGTGTGGCGACTTATTTCTTCTTCGTCCGAGTAGCGAATTTCTCCTTCCAATTCCTCTTCCTCCTCAGTATGAGGGCTTACTCCCTCCAATTGTAGAGGCTGTTCATCCTCTGAGCTGTGCAATTCCAGGGGCTGGCTGCTTCTGCCCAAAATTCCTTCCACCATCCTCCTACTTCGTTTTGATCGGAGGGACTGTCTATGAGTAGAAGGCTAAACTATTGAGTTGGCCATCCTCTTCCATTTTGGAGCAGGTAGAGCTAACCCGCCGTCAATGGAAAATATTAACTCTTCCCAGCTGGTCTGTTGCTGGGCAAGGCTACGAATCACTATTAATCGAATTAGACAATGGTGGCTGACCACCATATCTGCATGTTGAGCTTTTCTTATACCACGAGCAGTATCATGCAACAAAGAATTTAAAAATGCAGGCAAATTAATGGTGTATTTGTGTTTTAATACAACGAGTAGTTTAAGGTGGCAAGGTCTTACCACATCCTTTCTTTCGTCGCACGTTATGTAAGCCTGCACAATCTTGGCCAACTCTATCCATGGTTCTCCTAATGACACTGGTTGGACTCCTTTACCTTTGATAACTAACGTCTGTCTGTCATCTTGAAAAATATTCATGGCTTCTCGAATCCTAATCTTTTTCTAACTCCAAATAGTCCCTTGTGCGGGGATGCCAGACACCTCTGCAATTATCTCGTCGGATACAGCTATCTATCTTCCTCTGACCATGGAGGATCCTTCTTGTAGGTTCTGTTAGCCCCCCTATGAAATTTTTGACAAGCAAATAGGGGGCTAAATTGTTTTTGAGCCTTTAAGGAATGCATTTCTTCTGAAAACACAGTCTCCTTGAAGCCTCCTTGTGCCTTTTCCCTTTGATAGTATCCCCTCTGCTGATTTCCTTTATAAAGCCTCTCTGCTGTGAAGAAATTCCCAAAGGCCCCCTTTTCCCTCTTATTTCACCCCTGATTAACCTCTATTTCATCCCCCTTGTCTTCCCCTTCTATTTCCCTTATTACCCTTCATTTCCCCCTAAAATCCCCTTTAAATTCCCCCCCTAACCTTTGCTGATCTTCTTCCCCCTTTATTTCTCTATCGTTCCCCTTCCCAACCTTCAAATTCCATTAAAAAGGGGCCAAAACCCACTTCCCGACCTTATTATAGGCCTAAGCCCCTTTCCCGCTAGCCCCGTGAACCACTTCCCCACATGTGCCCCGGCGCTGGGACCAAGTGCTTAAGTCCCGAGCGCTAATCGCAATTGGAAGTCGAGCGGGTGTGTATTTTCTTTGTAAACAGCAAAAAGCCCCGACGCGATCGTTCTTAACGTTAAGTCCTTCACTCCGTTCTGCACCGTTGATCTACTTCAATCGAACGGCGGAGCGCCAATCGCAGATCCTTGCCGATCCAATCGCAATTCTCATGTGACGAGCCCCGATCGGTCCATCACAAATACTTACGATGCGATTGATCGCAATCGCACACCTTTCTCTCTGACCTCTGATTGATCGCAAGCCTCTTCCTCCGATCCCCGATCAATCACATGGCTTGTCTCCTGAACTCCGATTGCGATGCTCCGATTTAATCCTGGCCGTCCATCGTCCCTCCGATCCGACGGCCAGCGCTCCATTGCAACTCCCCATCTGATCGCAATCGCAAGTCCTTTCCTCCATCTCCTGATTCAATCCCGTCCATCCATTTCCCTGCTGATCCGACGGTCATCGCTTAATCGCAAATCCCCCCCGATCGCAATCGCAAGTCACATTGCCGTCGCCCCGATTGAAATCTTCCGATTTGATCCTGGCCGTCCATCCCCTTTCTGATCGGACGGCCTGGCGCTAATCACATCCCCTTCCTCCATCGCAATTGGAACTTTTGAACTGTGTCACCCCCGGTCCTCTCCGATTGCGATCGCCCGATTTCATCATGACCGTCCGTTTCCTCCCAGATCCGACGGCTCAGGTTTAATCGCCCTCCGCCTCCGCTGGGTCCCACATCCAAGGCTCTGCCCCCTTGTTTGTCGGCTATTTCCTTTGTAATTCGCCCAAAGTTAGTTGTTGGGCTTTTTCACTATTAATCATTTCTCCGCCGCTATATGTTCTTTCCACCATTCTCCACTGCTCCGCCACCTCTCCTCCTGCCTCCACAACATTTCTCCGCCACCACCGCCTGGGTTTGTAACAGGTTTATTTCATCGTGCGGACAACACAGAGAGGCCATTTCAGCCAGCCAACAAAGCAGCAGAGACCGGATCAGAAGGCATTTGAGCCTGTAATTGAATACTTGAAGCGCTAATCCCGTGATCAAAGAATTGAGGCTCAGTTTGAAGACTAAGAGCGCACCAGCAAGACATAACTGCGCCACCTAACAGTAGAGCGCGTTTACTCCAGAAGTACACCTTCCTACAACAAATCACCATGCCTCCTCGAGCCCTGAAAAGATTAATTGCACTGTCTGAAACCCATTTAAGACAGTCAGGCAGCAGCTAGGAGGGACGGAGCGACCTGCAGACCTTCCACCCAGTTCATTTATTTCAGAATGGTAGCACAGAGCTCCAAACACCAGAAAGGACTCCAAGGAACATATCAGAGGTCAAAATCGACCTGACAGAGATCTCCGAACCAATCTCAGAGAACATTCAGCGTTGCAGATTGCCATTAAGTAGTATGGGCGTGGACACTTCCGCCTTACTATCTTAATGAGGTTCATTCAATGGTTCACCTACTCCTGTTTCTTCCCATTCCCCTATAAGAATTCCCCAAGAACTATTGTAAAGGTTGTTGTTCAGTTGTTGGGCATTTTGCTGTTAGAGGGATTCATTTGACTGTTAGAACAGTCGTGAGAGGGAGTAGCAGAGTATTTGTATGTAATAGGCTAGGAGGAGAAGTCTGGACTGTAACAGCCATTGAGCTTATTGTACATGACTGGTTTTGCATCAATTAATCAAAGCACATTTCACAGGATCCTGGTCTATTACTATTGGTGATGTGTTTCTTACTCTGTTTATTACATTTTCATGCTGTTTCATTATTCTTCTAGTAGGCAACATAAGTATAACATAGGATTCACCCTTGTTAGGTGCCCTATGTTTCCTTCTCTCCCTACCTTTAATGTTTTCTGCTTTGTGTGCTGTCTAAGAGTGAATTCACGTGGTTTAACCAGTGCAGCGGATGTTATTGCCTGCTGGCTGATGTATGAACTTGGGGGTTTGCTTCTTGGATGTTTCTCTGTCAAATCTATCTCTGTTTTTCCCTTGGAGTTGCTAAAGTAGACTTGGAGTTAAATGACCTCTGGTCCGATCTATAAGCAGCCCCTTTGTCCCTTTGAGAGCTGCCCTAGAGTATTTCCAAACAGGTCTGGAGTTAAATGACCTCTGACCTGATCTATAGATAGAAATTTGGTTGTCTTTCCTTCTTCCACTTTCCCTCCTTAATGTTCCATTCCATCATCTTCCTAAAAGATCCTTTAGTGTAGATGACTTGCCCTTTGAAAGCCTTGGCTAGTGGATGCAAGTAATTTCCTTTCATGACTCCATAGCCCAATGGATGGCACTATCTTGGCCTATCCTCTTTGCTGAAGCCTCCTGCTGTTTTGTTCCCTTTCTCCCATTACTTTCTCAGCCTATGATCTCCTAACCAACCCAACAACCAACCAACCAAATCATTTAAAACCCCTTGTGCTTCATAACTCGCCTAACATCTTATTTTGAGCTTCATAGATATATCATTCTTAGCTCTATTTGGAGAGATCCCTCTCTGGGTCCAGGAGGGCTAGATCCTAGGGCCCAAAAGTGGTTCTGATGTTTTCTCATCTTTTGGTCTTGCCAATCTGGCCAAAACATGGGAACCCCAACAGGTTCAATAAAAATTCGGTGGCCACTGCTTCATGGGGTTGCTGCATCCTCATGAAATATGTAATCCACCCCAGTCTTTCTAAAATTGCTCGTGCAACATCAGAGACGATGAACACCTATGGTTCACTGCGAATTGGCCGTCCTCCCATCTTTGCGCTCTGTTAATTTTTCTCAACACACAGTAATCACAATGGGACAACACAGCACAGTTCGTTGAAAATTTGTTATTTCCTAAAATGTGGGATTTGGTTCAAATACAGGTAAAAAAATATTGGGGTTTGATCTGCATGCAGACATCTGCGCCCCCCGAATAAATGATAGGTCATCCTTGACCGTCAATTGAGAGACGCAAGTGTGGGACAACAGTGCTACAACAGTAAAAAGCAGGCATAATTATGATACATTCAATCAAGTTATAGAAATTACTGAAATCAATGCATGTGATGAATCGGTAATGAATAGAAAATCATTTTGTAATGATTCAAATACGAGGAGAAGGGACAGCATAAGATAAACATAAGTACAATTGCATTATTTACCATTTCGAACTAATATGATCGATTTGTAATGATTTTCATGTATAATAGGTTCGGAGGTAAAGGTAAAGGATTCATATTTTCATTTGACATTTAAATAGAGATATAGGAAAAAGGGTTAAATATAACTATTGATGTGTATAAATGTGACTCCAATACCATCAGCAGAGCTCTGTTGCCCACAGGTGTCCATAACCTTGACAGAGTTGCTTTCTTACCCATGGAACCATTTTCCTTTATTTATACTGAGGAAGTGCTTTTTGTTGAATATCATGATGGAGGCCATTGTGCTAGCTTGGTGACTAGATAAACCACAATGCCATTCACCGGGAAGAAGTGAAAGGTGGGCAGGCCGGCTCGTAATGAGACCTCATGTTCCAAGGAATTTTTGATTTTTTCAATTATCTATTGGACCATTTCCCTGGTTTGGTGGCTATAATGGGAATGCCACTTCATTTTCTTCCCTATGATCATGGTAGGTTTGCTCTTGATGAGACCCCCTATCCTCCATCTGCAAAATCATAAGATTATTAACAAAATATGTAAATATTTTTCTTTTTAATATAGCACTTTTCCTTAGTTATTCATAAGGGATGGCTCAACACTCCTTAAGTGTAGGGATGGTGGAAGAAGCCTGAACATCTCAATAGAAAAAAAAATATGCTCGTATTCCTATTCCATAGATAAAAATCAAAGAAAGTTATAGCATATGGGAAAGAACCAATCATGATAAAAATAATCAATCAGATTAATTCAATGGTAATAAAATAGCAAGGTTATGTTATTGATCATGCCCCTTTTTCCTGTTTTCTTATCATTACTAGACAATTTCCTTAAAAATGACGATTTCTTTTGATTTTCGGATTACAGTAAGATTTAATTTGTATGATTGTATATAAATGATATATTTGCCTTTAGAAAAGTGATCAAAAATTCAAAATGCTGGCTTAAAACAAAAAACAATCCACTCAAAAAGGTGTTGTTCCTTTAAAAAGAAAAACAATCTGCGGAACTGTTGTTCCTTTCGAAAGGAACAACAAAAAATACTCTGCGGAAGTGTTGTTCCTTTTTAAAGGAACAACAAAAGAACTCTGCAGAACAGTTGTTCCTTTCGAAAGGAATAGCAGAAGTGCTGTTCCTTTGGAAAGGAATAGAAAAACAAACGAAATAAACAAATTTTTTTCTCTTTTTTCTCTTTTAAAGAAACCGAATTTCATGAAACAAACGATGAAAAAATAAAGAAGTAATATTAACAAAGTTTTTAAAAAATGAATTTCATAAAACAACAATCAAGAAAGCGAAAAATTCTTTATGTACAGAATTAAAAATAAAAGAAATGATTTATCAAACTGGTGCCAAGGAGGAGTTCTCCCCTTCAGCGAGGATTTCCATGGTAGAATCTTCCCGTAACTGTTGGTAAAAGGATTCCTAGGTAAGTGGTTTATGATATAATCGTACTTGATGACCGTTTACCTTAAAGGAATGTCCAGATCTATCAATGGTAACTAATGTAATAGTGCCATTATCATGCACTTTTTGTATTTCATAGGGTCCAAGCCATCGTGTCTGGAGTTTTCCTGGGAAATCCTGAAACCTAGAATCATATAGGAGTGCCCAGTCTCCTTCATGGAAGATATTTTCTTTGATATGGGCGTCATGCCATTTGGCTCTCTGTTGTTGAATTAATGCTATGTGCTGAAGAGCAGAGAGCCTAATTTCATCTAACTCATTAATTTGCTACAGTCTTTTAGCCTGGGTTTCAATCAGATTTAGACCCACCTTTTGAGCTATTCTTAATGTTTGAATTTCAAATTCTATATGAAAGATGGATTCTTTTCCAAATACCAATTGGTATGGTGAATATCTTGTAGTAGGTCTCCACGTTGTTCGATATGCCCACAATGCTTGTGGCAATCTGTAGGCCCAATCTCGTCTATGTGAGGCAACGGTTTTTGTTAATATAGATTCGATTACTTTGTTCATGCTCTCTACTTGGCCATTGGCCTGTGGGTGGTATGAGGTTGTAATCTTGTGCTGAATGTGATATTTTTGCAATGTTTGAGCTAATTTATTACCTACAAATTGTGGTCCCCCATATGTGATTATGTCCCTTGGGAGGCCATAACGCACAAAGATTTGGAAAAGAAATTATATTACAGAGTCCTTTGTATCTTTTGAAAGAGCCTCTGCTTCAACCCATTTGGTGACATACTCAGTTGCAACTAGGATGTATGTTTTTTGGTTTGATGGAGGGCTAATAGGACCAAAAATTTCAAGGGCCCAACGTTCAAACAGTTCAATCACTAGTTGAGGGTTCAAAGGCATTTCATCAGACTGCCCAGGGTGACCTTCCCTTTGGCAGCTATCACAGGCCTGCAAGAATTTTTTGGCATCTTTGAAGATAGTAGGCCAATAATAGCCTGTTCGTAAAACTTTATGCACAGTTCTACAATCTGCAAAATGTCTGCCACACTGTCCATCATGGCATGCTTTCAAGATGTCAAATACCTCATCCTCCCTAACGCATCTCTTTATTTGCATATCTGAACCTGTATGAAATAGGTAGCCCCCAATCCAAGAGAATCGGGTACTACGGTGTATTATCTGCTTTCGTTCATTAAGCGATAGATGTTTAGGTAATTTACCTATTGCCAAATAGTTTTCTATATTAGCATACCATGGTGTTCTGATAGTAACAGCAAAGAGATGTTCATCCGGAAAGTGGTCTTTAACTTCTTCTGTATCTGTTGGCTTTGGAATTCTTGACAGAAAGTCAGCTACAGGGTTCTATTTCCCATGTTGATATTTGATTGTGATATCGAATTCCTGCAGTAAAATCAACCATCTTGTCACTCTTCCGTTTGTAACATGTTTATTTGCTAAAAATTTAATGGCAGAGTGATCAATATATAGTACTACAGGATACCCAGTTATATAATGTCTAAACTTGTTTATAGCATGAACTACAGCTAAAAATTCTTTCTCAGTCACAGTATAATTTAATTCAGTAGGGGATATATTTTTGATAATATAATAAATTGCATATGGCTTCTTGTCTTCCTCCTGCCCAAGTACTGCTCCAATTGCTGTGTCTGAGGCATCGGATGAAATCTGGAATGGAAAATTCCAATTTGGGCCCCTCAGCACTGGGGCTGTTGAAACAAGATTTTTCAGATCATTAAAGGCATTGTCACATTTAACTGTCCAAATAAAATCAACATTTCCAGTCAGTGCATATAAAGGTGCAGCTATTCAAGAATAATGTTCTATAAATCTTCTATAGTAACCAGAAAATCCAAGAAAGCTACGTACCTCTGTTTGTGTAGTGGGTGTGGGAATTAACAAGATTATTTTAATTTTAGTTGGGTCTACTTGAATTCTAGCTGCTGAAATATAATGCCCTAAGATAACTTCTTCAGTCATCATCATAAGCCACTTTTCGTGGCTTAAGAATAGCCTAGTGTCAATACATCTTTGCAATACCTTTTCTAGGTTTTCCAATGCAGGCTCAAAGTCATCCCCATAAGGTGTGAAATCATCCATATATACTTCGAGGCCTTCATTTATTAAGTCTGCAAAGATGATGAGAATTTCCCTTTGGAATGTAGCAGAGGCATTGCATAGGCCAAAAGGTAGGACTCGGTAGGCAAATGTCCCCCATGGACAGGTAAAAGTAGTTTTATCCTGGTCTTCAGGGGCAATCTGGATTTGATTGTACCCACTGAAGCCATCAAGGAAAGAAAAGAATTTCTTCCCTGCCAATGTGTCTAATACCTGGTTAATGAAAGGAAGGGGAAATTGGTCTTTCTATGTTGCCTTATTAAGTTCACGATAATCTACACATATCCTCCACTTTCTGTTCTTTTTTGGTACCACCACTAATGGAGAGACCCACTTGCTATCAGATATTGGGTGGATGAAATTAACATCCAACAGTTTTTGTAATTCAACTTTCACAATATCTTTAAGGTTAGGATTTATTATTCTTTGAGGTTGGTGAATGGGTCTTGCATCTTTTTCAATATAAATGTGGTGAGTACACAATTGAGGATCAATTCATTTCATATCGGGGTAATCCCATGCAAATGCTGCTTTGTATTTTCGTAATAATTGGACCAATTTCTCTTCTTGTTCAACAGTGAGATTTTTGTTAATGTTTAGAGTTTTTCCCGGCTCAATTTCTACAACCTTGGTATTGTACACAGAAGTAGTAGGTATTTCTTGATCAGGAATATCTTTGAAAGGATCTTCTTCTTCTTTATTATCGAATGTTGCCTTGATCATGTGACATTGCAAATGAGATCTGGTTTGTGATTTATTGATAAAACTATTAATAATATCATCCTTTGTTTGATCTTTAAAATCAAGAGAATTTTCTATAGTTAGAGGTGATCTCATATTTTCCATAGCATATGATGCAGGTGGTTTTCTTGTTTTGATTATTGATAGGCTTGGCTAGGCTAGGGGATATAGGGCTAAATTATTGACATAATTTCCCCTTGTTATTGTCATGTTGCCTTGTCGGCATCCAATATAAGCATCGGAAGTTGCCAACCAAGTTCTACCTAAGATTAACGAGTGTCCATCTAGTCGGTTCTTTGGGTTGATAACTAGGAAGTCAGCAGGGTATTCCCAGGAATCTACGGATACCATTACATCTTGTAGTATACCTTCTGGTTTGACTACCGATCGGTCAACCAATTCCAACAAGGTTGTTGTTGGTTCCAGTGATGTAATGCCAAGTTTTTGACAGGTGGTGGTTGTTAAAATATTTATTGCTACTCCCAAATCAACTAAGGCAGTTGGAAATGATTGCCCATTGATTTTTACTATTACTATAGGATTTCCTGGGTCTTGATATTTGATAGGTGTTTCCATTCCTGATAATAATTCAGATAAGGTACCGACTATTTGGATAGTAGGATTGGTAATTGTTCTCCTCTTTGGCTTCTTTATGCATAATTCCTTAATAGTTTTTGCATATATAGGAATGTCTTGAATAGCTTGGAGGAGAGGGATTTTTATACATAAATTTTTTAATTCTCCCAGAAGATCAAAATTAGGTTGTTCTAATGGACGAGGTAGGATTAATCATTCTGGGAATGGTGGAGAAGAAGTTGTTACTTGTTGTTTACTTCGTTGTTGATTTTGTTATTGAACTTCCTTCTCATTTTGTACTGTTTGTTCTATAGGTAACAGATCTTCAATATGGACATCATTGTTTCTCTCTGTTTCCACTATGTGCCCTGAACTTAATTGAAGATCTTTGCACTCCCTTAGTTCAGTTTCTACTTCTGGGGGTTCCATTATTTGGACAGACTGAACTAGCCTATTGTTTGGGTTTGGGTTGGGTTGGGCTGGGAGTTGTGGTCTTAAATTGGTCTGGGGGTTTGTATAAGGAGCTGGCAGTGTAGGTTGAGAGAGAGGAATTGATCCGGCTAGATGATTTGTAGGTTTCTGCCAATTTGACTACCAGGCCTGACTCTGGGAAGTAGAGGGGGACCATTGTGTAGGCTAGAATGGTGGGTAGAAAGGAAAGTTATGCCAATTATTTTGGTTTGTTTGATTTGGCCAAGATGTGGGAGGAAATGGTTGTTGTGACCAATTGGGGAAAGGTGGTTGATTTTGCCACATCCCACTATATTGTTGAGCATTATACTGAGGAGGCTGAAAAGAAAATGGATCATTTGGCATACCCGATGGTCGCGGCTGCCATTGTCGGCGCTGATTAAGTATACATGCCACTTATGATTCTTCTTCTGCCTCCTTATAAACTGATTTTAAGCCAGGAAGCGAAGGACATCCCTCTGTAGGGTGATCTTTCATGCAAATGGCACAGAATTTAATCACATCCAACAGGCATTCCTTGTGGTTGTGTTTCTTTCTACATCTGGGACAGAATATTGCCAAGTTTTGCTCTGCTTCTGCCTATTTCTGTTTGGCTTGCATAATATTGAACTGCGTTGTTAGAGTCCCAAGTATGTCTGTCTTAAAGTATTCTAGCATATTTCCAATCTCTGCACGAGTCACACCTTCATTGGAGGTCTTATTTTCCCTTGTAATTATATCATGTTCTGCTGATTTCAACCTTGTATTGCCCCTCGAACTCCTGATACACAAATCAATGATGTTAGGATAACTTTCCTGATATATATCACCTTTTCCCATAATATTCAATGTTTCAACCCATTGATCTTTCATTCCCCTAATTAATGTGGTTTTCAAAACATTATCAGGTAAGGGTAAATATGCATAAGGGGATCGCTGCAAATTGTATTGAAACCGTTCCACAAACTCTTCCAAGTTTTCATTTGGTTTTGCTGTCATTTGGAATATTTCATCTTTTAGTTCCCGAGACCTGCAATAATCTTGATACTTCTTTAAAAATGCAGCCTTCATATGATCCCAATCAGTTATGACACCCCCACCTAATCCCATAAACCATTGCAAGGCTGCCCCTTTTAATGTAGAAGGGAATAGTTTTAGTTTTTGGGCGTCGGTGGTGTAATCATATCCTATGCACAGCACATCAAATTCAAACAAAAACGCATCTGGGTCCTCTAATGTTAAGCCATGAAATGTGGGAATATGTTGAAGGGGGATAGATTTCATAGGTGCATTGACTGCAGTATCTACTATAGGATATTGCAGCGTAGAGGTTTGATGGGGTGCCTGTTGATTCTGATTTTGGTTCTGAGCCATTTGAGCGAAGATATGCCAATATCCCTCTAGGATTTCAAAGGAACTTCTAGGTTGATGAGCAGGGGTAGGAATGGCTTTGACAACACTCCCTTTATCTGGAATAATAAGTATTTCCTATTGACCTACTGTTTGAGGTGATTCGGGACCTTGGTTCTGAATAAGTTGAACAACACTGCCCTTATCTGGCCTGCTTATTGTTTGGGCAATTTTAATAGGATATTTTGAGTCTCTGGTTTCTCCCGTTTCCCCTTCTCCTTCTCAGAGATTGCTAGAGTTCCCTTCTTGAAGGAAAATTATGCAAGGATTCTCAATTTTTTGGGAATCTTGCTCAATTCCCTCTGTTTGACTGTGTATCTTAGTAAAGGCTTCAGATGGTGACTTTGTAGCCTGAAGGGAACTAGTAGGCTGTCTAGAAGTATTTCTTTTAAATCATACTGATGGCTGAGATTCAGTTCTTTTAAGGATTTCATCAATAAAGGTTGTGCGCCCAAGGGTCACAAGTCCCTTAGGTTTTTCAGTTTTAGGAGGAATTTTGTTTCGCTTAGTTGGTTTAATCATTCAAGGAAACAAACCTTCATTCATAACTAGAAAAAGAAGCTTACCTACTTCTGCTGTGAAGCGGGCTACGAGCATGTGTGTTTCTTGCCCAGTGCGCAGGTTCTTACCTTCCGTCTTTAATACCCAATTCTCTACAAGCAGAAGAAAATCAGTTGTGCATCACTCCTTTGAAATGGCATACACTCTCCCCAGCAACGGTGCCAAAATGTCGAGTCATAAAAAGGTATCTTTTGAACACCTAATTAGCTTACATTAATCATCAATCCGGGAGCGACTTTTTATTTCAAGAGTGTACTCTGTCTGAGGCTGCAATTATCTAATTACAGTGAAATGAATGGAAAGATAAAACTACATCAATCTTGCAAAACATCGATCAGGGATGCAGTAGCAGTAACTCTTTCCCTTAGAAATCGATGCAAGATAACCAATCTGGGGACTTGGAAGCAATGAACTCTATCCTCTACAGTTGGTGATCTTTAAAGCAATCGAAACGAAAGCAAATTCAATGAAAGCAACTTAAAATAAATGAAATATGGAAAGGAACAAAAACATGTAACTATAACTCATCTGTTTGCTAATCGAAAACTATGAATAAATAATGAATAGAAATGGAACAGCAACATGAAATGAACAGCAATTACAATTCTAACATAATCAAGCAACTAGATTTCCATGCTTAAATCCTGTCGATAGCCACTTACCACGCAACAATCAATTATAACAAATCATAAACTTAATGGAACAGCAACTCAAATCAGATACAGAACAACAAAGCTTTATGATAATAACAAAATAACTGAACAGCGAACGTGCTTCTTGTGAAGAATTAAATAACAATGACTCTGTATTTTATCTAACAATGATAAACCAGTTCTGTAATTGAAACAAACATTAAACACACTTCACACGACAGCAAGCAAGGATTAAAAATACAAATAGCGAAGTGATTCCACCAGAGTTGGGCCCTTAGCGCTAGTGAAATACTGCTGGGCTAATTCAGAACTTTAGAAGATGGATGAAACGTGTGTCTTATATTAAACCAACATAAAGCATTACAAAGAAGGTTCTCTCAAAGCTGAGAGTTAATAAAACATTATATTACAGAGGAAATGTTTAAACGTAAAGCCTTTCGACTAACTCACTGACTTCAACAACACCGTCCCTTTTTCACTAAAGGACATTGCTTTATATATCAAATATCAACAGAAAAATCAAGGAATAAGATGAGTTTGAACAATGATCCCTCAGGATCGAAGGATCCTGAGGGATTCACTCCTCTTCGTTTAGTCATCATCCTATTTACTCTAACCGGGGCCGAGCTGTCCCCTACCTTTTCTGGGCTATTCGTTCAGATCTCCTTGCCTTTGGCTGGATATGGTTCAACGCTGATGGAGCAGCAGTTAGATTATTTTCAACCCCGCCTTTGGTACAGCTGTTCACCTCATCTAATTCCTATTTTTTCAATCAAAAAGTAACCTTTAGTCATCTTTTTGTACTAAACCTAAACCTTTCCAATTCTATTGTAATTCTTATGATAAATTACCTTTCCAAGGAAAAAGGAAGTATATCTATGGTAAAATAATGAGTAAATACATAGTAATTTCATACCTCTTTCACTGCCCAATAGCAGTGACCACATGAAGTTGGCGCTGAAGGAAAAGCTTAAAAAGATCAAAATTGAGGAGGGCGAGACAGTACCAACATACTTGGCGAAGTTCACTTAATTTCGAGATGATATTGAAAGTGTTGGTGTGACCGTGGCCCAGGATGACTTGGTCATCCAAGAACTTCTAGGCCTTCCCAAGAGCTGGCATATTTACCAGGACTCTATCAATTGGAGGGAGAAGTTACCAGATTGGGAGCATTTGTCATCCGACTTGGTAATAGAAGAGATAAGGTGGAGCACTAGAGACAGGACTTCCAAAACCAAAAAACAAGAATATTCTACATTAGTTGGAAAAGGAAATAAATCAAAGGGAAAGAAGTCCCAAAGAGAAGATGGCAAGAGAGACTTTTCCAAGATCATATGTTTTCGTTGTCACAAGCATGGGCGCTATGCTTCGAATTTTCCACAGAAGAATGCAAGCAAGAAGGATCCTGCACTGACACTGAGTGAAGCATTAGCTTCATAGTTCGAGCTTCATTTTACTCTCATTACATGCATGGGAATCACTATAATGGGATTCATGTGGTATCTTGACAATGGTGCCTCGTTCCATATGACAGGGAATATATATCTCTTCAGTGACTTTGAGGAAAAGGATCTCCAACAAAACATAGAGTTTGGAGATGACGGGAGGTATAGTGCGACCAACATAGGTACATTTACCTTTCAGAGGGATTTTGGCTCCCCTCTCTAACTAGAAAATGTTTTGTATGTTCTAGGCCTAAGGAATAATATTGTCTTCGTAGCAGTATTGGAAGACCGTCATTATGAGGTGATTTTTAGAAAAGGAAAGGTGTTCCTTAAACACATAGCCATGGGACAAGTGAAGCATATCAGTTCAAGAATTAAGAACATGTATTCTCTTAAGGTTGAGGAACCATGCAAGGCTTTGAGGAGAAAAGTAGTGGTTAATGACTTGGTGGTTGAGAGGGAGAAATTATCTCTCAACATGCATCCTCAGAAGTAGTCTCAGAAGGTTGTGGAGCAACCACAATTAGAGAAGCAAACAAGAGACCAAGTGGAAGAGTCCACTCAAGCAGAGACCACCACGAGAGGGAAATTTCTAGCTAGAAAGGCAGAGGGAGTACATGTAGCTATACCTCTAGGTGTGTGGTGGGGAAATGTGACTCAATTAATCCCAAGAAGAAATTTGGGTAGGGTTCATTGAGACGGTTTGTCTCATGGATCGAACCTAGCTACGAGGAACCCACAGTACAATAGTAGTAGGAAGGATCGGTTATATTGATGTAGTCATATGTCAAGAAGATAGAAATGAGAGTGATAGATCTCGGATATTGGAGCAAAGATCAAAGTTAGTAGCATTGCAGATTGCACAGATGCAGATGTTAGCAGCAGAGTCTAGTGGATAGGTGCAGTAGCTAGCAGCAGTTAGAAGACTCTAATGACATATGCATTATACTGATTCATTTTTTCAAAGGCTATTTTATTTCAGGAGAGTTTCATGTGCAAACAACACTAGAGAAGTGTTGCATGCAAGAACATTCCAAAGGTACCAGATCGAGATAGATTAATTCCTTTCTTGTTGAGAGGGAGTGTTGAAATTTGCAACAGGAAACAACGAAATTGACATCTAGAAAGGACAAAAATTGACCACATAACTAGTGTGGGATTCCAGTTACACATGAGTGAGTAATTCAGTTACACACTGGCGCTAAATGTGGGCGTATAATTTATTTATACCTTAAATAAATTGGAAATTAAATTTTAATTTCATCTCATAATAACTTTTATTAGTTAACTAAGTCAGAAAGACTGAGTTAGCTCAATAAATTCTAGTTGTGGGTCAAAGGTGAGGCATGTAGAATGATTCTATTATTTTTGGGGTCCAATTGCAATTAATGCATTAGTTTAGTTCATGTGTAATTATTTAACTCAAAATGATTGAGTTAAAATCAGTTTAACTAGTTCTAACTGAGTGATGAGCTACTGAGAAGTCAAGTGAATTAAAATATATTTAATTCACAAGTAGTGATCTATCATATAACCGATGATTTTCTATTATTAGTTGCATGCAAGTCAATTATGATGATGACCCAGTTGAGACAGAGCTTAAAGGGAAGATAAATGTTACACCATTTTTTGGTCATCTAACCTATTACTATTAGATGGACCAAAATACACCATGTAAGACCAATTTTACCCTAGTAAAATTGCTTTCACTATGAAAAATATCTTAGTAATCCAGAATTTATTATGGTCTAAATAGGAAACCCCGTGCAGAAATATTGAATAAATCCCTATTTGTTTGATTTTACTCAAGGGATAATTAATTAAAAAACAGTTTAATTAATATTCTAGTCATATTTAACCCAAAACAGGAAGATTAATTACATAAATCACTATTTATCTTATTATTTCTAGGAACATTTATTTAAACATTATTTAAATAATATTTCTTGTTAAATTTGACTAAATCATTTATAAATAATTGAATAAATCACTATTTATTTAATTATTACTCAACCACATTCTTAAAATAATAAATAAATCATTTATTTATTTATTATTTACAAATAAAGGGATTTAACCAAATTCAAATTCTTTTTCCTTCCAACAAAAATAATAAAATATTCCATAAAATTTGGATCTAGATTTGGTTAATAATATTTTAATTATGCACCAATATCTAGACTAACTCAATATTTTGTTATAAATAGAAGGGTTTTTCCATTCATTCACTACCTTTTTTTGCCTAAAGATCACTCTGGATCTATACTTTTGGTCTGACTTTGATCCTCCATCATTGTCATATTTTCTATATTTTTTCTTGTGAACTCCCCTTGAGTTCCATTTTCGTCTGGGTTTTCTACACCATCAAGAGAGAGATATCTTAGAACAAAAGCGCTGAGGACATACAAGAGCCCATCCCATTGAGGGGGACTGGTAACATCTTTCTATGTTCCCTTCCCAGGTGTCATAAATACAAAATTCTTTAAAAAATATTCTTGTCTTGTCTATTGGATGCATGGACAAACTCTTGATTCTATTTGTTGTTTAATGTCTTTAACTGCATAGCTAGATTTTTTTAGAATTTATCTTGGTCAAATAATTGTAGATTTAAGGAAATTGGAAACCATATTTGATGTTAGGGTTGTTTGTTTTGCACAACTAAAGTGGGATTTTTTCGTATGCTTGCAATTAGAATTCACACTAACAACTGACGAGTCCACAAGGGTTTATAATTATGACTACTGTCATTTTTCAAATCCCTGCATGACCAACTGCTTCAACCTAGTGTTTTTTTTTCAGCTTCTTGTTTTTCTTTTCTTGATGTTTTTTTAACCTTTAAAACCATAAAACAGTAAAAATTCTAACTTTTGTGTGTTTTTCAGCCTATTGTGCAGGTGACAGGTATTGGTCGCAGCTGAGAAAACTTTTTTTCCTGAAACCTACTCCCGAGAGTGTTGGAAGTGCGGGTCACACTTTTTGGGCCAAAACCTACGATCTTAGCTCTCAAGTAGCGGAAAACTGCCAAAAACTGTGACCTCTATGAAAAAAAGGTCAGAAACTACGACCTGTACTTTTTGCGGGAAATTTTCTGTGATTTTTCTGGGTTTGTCTGGGCTACTATTCAAGGTTTTCTGACCTCTATCTCCACCCGTTTTGGACATGTACTTTCTCTGTTAGAGCCTTAGATGTAGGAACCTAGCCTTGTAGGGCTTTAGTACGCTTCCACCATTTTAGGAGGAGTTTAGCTGAAGCAGGTCATCTAAGATTTTAGTGTGTTCAACCATTTTTCAAATCTAATCCTGTACCTTCAGATCCATTTCATATTGGTTATTCATCCATCCAAAACACCTCTTTTCAATTTTCTTTGGTCCTCCTCTAGGGTCCCCTTCGTTTCCCTTCAGTTTGTAGCCTTTCGCCACCTCATTTGCGGCACTTTTCCCTTTGGTTTTTTGCTATTTTCTGCACCTATTTCCAATATATCTAACCTGTATATCCTTCTCCCTCCCAAATTTAGATCCATTGGCCATTTTGTGTGTTTTGATTGAATTTTACCCACCCATAAACTAGTTGTTTGGAAGCCCTCCTCCTTGGGTTTATATTAATGCATCTTTAGCCGTTTATTTTTTGTCATATTTCAGTTTATTTTACTGTTATTTTCAGATTTATTTACAGTTATATAACACCTTTTTTATTTTTTCCTTGCACATGTCTGGGTTTAATCAAAATTAACACACTTATCACATACACACACACCCTAAGTGAAGAGCGCCTTGTTTACACCGCCATGCCAAGACTATAACATTGTAATCAATTGATCTTGCACCTCCCTACCCTTGTCTCAACATTGTAATCATTTGATCCTGCACCTCCTTGCCCATGTTGGTCTCTCTTCCTCCTTCCATCCGTGTCTATTTTTCCATCATTATGCCCCCAAGGTGTTTATCTCAAAGACTTCTTGGTCTTCATCCTGAGTTTCCATTAGGAAGACTTACTCCTCCACGCAGGGTTCAAGTCAGTCCTCCACCGAGTCCCCATTCTGAATCTGCTTCTCGTTCATCGGGTTCCCCTTCTGGTTCTATTCCTGGTTCTCCTCCTATCACCTTCAACATGCCTGGTTGATCCAGGTGGATATTGGTGGCCACCTGCCTATTCCACTTGGGGCCCCACCATTGTCTCTTTCAGTTTTTCAGTTTTGGCACAACTTAGTTGTAGTCCTCGAATAGATCTTTCTAATGATGTATCATGTGCGTCAAACGAAGATAGTATGCCAAAGTTACGTCCCTGGGAAGTTGAAACACCAATTTACCCAAACGAGGCCCATAGTTTTGGCGCTTCATCTCCTAGGGTTAGGTTTTTGGATGTTTAGGGTTCTCCATTATTTCTCAATAATAAATATGCTCTCGAGCCTCATTGTAACTCAGTTTAGAGGCCTGTAGCTACCACATCTCTCCTCAGAGATAGCTACCAGCACCCTAGCTAGTTTTATTTCCATTCTGTCTGTAAACAAATTTCAGTTCATTGATATTAATGAAATGAAGTGTTATTTCCGCTGCATCTTTGCATTTATGGTTATGTGTTTATTTTGTTGCATTCCTGCATAAATCCGGATCAGTGGTATCAGAGCAGTCTGTTTTTTCTCGATCCTTCTTTGCATGTCCCCAATGAGGTCGCAGTATAAGGAGTTAGGGCTTGATCTGGTGGAACCTTTGCAATATCAGCCTCGCAAACCCCGACAGACGCCCATGGGGGACGAAAAGAAAGATGAGGGAGTAGGAGATCCTATCAAAATATTGCTCGAGGAGGCTCTCGAAAAACAAAGGAACGCGATGATGGATAACTTTGCCCAGATCCTTCAACGGCTGCACACCAGTGGCGCATCTGCATCCAGCAGCCACTCTGGAGGTGCGACTCCTTTTAAGGTACAAGTAAATTTTTACATTCCCATATTTGAGGGTCAAATAGATGCAGATGTCATAGATAGATGGTTGAATCTATTAGAAGGATATTTCTCGGTTCATGACTTTTCTGACAGGGAGAAGATTATTTTTGCACTCCTCAAAGCTGCCCCCCATGTTAAGGACTGGTGTGAAACCCACTGTGAGAAAAAGGATGAGACAGACCCCTCTCTGTTCTCGGGCATACCCACTTGGAATTATTTCCGAGACACCGTCAAGGAACAATACTATCTCGTGGGGATCTATGAGGACAAGTACATACAGTGGACCACGCTGCGGCAACAAAGGGATCAAGATGTGCATGAGCTGACGAATCTGTTCCATACCCTATGCACCAAGTTGGGTATCAAATATTCAGAGAAACATCTGGTGCTAAAGTATCGCAGTTGTCTGCACAGATACATTTAGGAGGAAATGGAGTTCCTCGACATCTCCTCGCTTGGTACGGCATACCGATATGCTACCAAGATTGAGCAGAAATTCGAACAGAAGAAGCGAGACTTTGGATCTACGAATCAAAAGCAAGGGAAAGGTGCTCCCAAACCACAGAACAAAGGACAAAGCCAAGGCATGGTGACTCAAGACAACTTGTCGAAGCCACAAGCAAAGAACAACACCACAAAGCCAAAGAAGGACACGGGAAAGTGGTGTGAGTTCTATAAGAGCTCCACTCACAACACAAGTGAGTGTCAGACCAAGCAGTTGTTGGTGGCCGAGATGTGGGCTTCTGAGTCAGATGCATGCTCCGAATCTGAATTAGAACCTAACAAGGGGAATGACAAAGGGAAACAGATTATTGATGCGGAGCCCAATTCCACTTTTGCCACTACAAAGATCCAGAAGGAGGAACGTCTCTTCCACTCCTAGATGTGGGTAAAGGGCTCCCCAGTACAGTTCATTGTCGACAATGGGAGCCAAAAGAACCTCATTTCGGCAGACGTCGTGAAGCGGTTGGGCTTTCCGACCACATCTCACCCACATCCATACACCATCGAGTGGATTCACCAAGGACGAGATCTCCGCGTCAGCCAGCAGTGCTACCTTCCCTATAGCATCAAGCCCTTCACGGATGAGGTATTATGTGACGTTTCTCCTATTGATGTTTCTGATGTATTATTAGGACAACCATACTTGTGGAAGCGTCATGCTGTGTATGAGTCTCGGCCTTGTGCTGTTATTGTTACTTTGGGACATAAGTTGTACAGGATACCAGAGGTACCACCTCCTGCCACTATCTCTTTGGTTATTGCAAAACAATGCAGTAAGCTCATTTCCCAAACCAAGAAATTCGTTTTCCTGATGATCCGCCCCCAGGGCAAGAAGAAGATTGTGGCCACGACCTCCAGACAAGGCTCCTCTGCACGACAATAACAAATGGATAAGGTTTTAGAGGAGTACGGGGATATTTTCACCTCACCCACAGGGGTTCCTCTGCACTGTTAGGTCAAGCACCCGATTGATCTAACCCCAGGTGCGCCGCTACCCAACGGACCGATCTATTGGCGCTCTGTTCTAGAGAACGATGAAATCAAGAGGCAGATTCAGGAGTTGCTGTAGAAGGGTCACATCTGACCAAGTTCAACGCCCTGTGGGAGCCCGATCGTGTTGGTACAAAAGAAGGATGGGACGTGGAGACTCTGTATTGATTATTGGGCGCTGAACAAGATCACTGTCCAGAATAGGTACCCGATCCCACGGATTGATGACCTTCTGGACCAAATCAAAGGTGCAAAATATTTCAGCAAGATTGACTTGAAGTCAGGGTATCACCAAGTACCGATTGAACCCTCCGATGTGTGGAAGACTACCTTCAAAGCCAAGGAAGACCTTTTCGAATGGCTGGTCATGAATTTCGGGTGGACGAATGCTCCCGCAACCTTCATGATGATGATGGAAGACATCTTGTGGCCATTCACCAACTCATTTGTAGTGGTGTACTTGGATGAAATTATGATCTTCAGCCAGACTTGGGAAGAGCACCTTCACCACATCCGACAAATTCTCCAAACACTGCGGCAACACAAGTTGTGTGAAAATCTGGAGAAGTGCACTTCTGGCATGACCCAGGTTCAATATCTAGGATACATTATTGATGAAAGGGGGGTGCATGTGGATCTAGCCAAGATCCAAGTCATTCAGGATTGGCCAACCCCAACTACTATAACAGAGCTTCGTAGCTTTCTGGGTCTTGCTAATTTCTATCGGAGGTTCGTGTTGGGATTCTCTCATATCACTTGGCCCTTGATTCAGGTCACCAAGGGAGGAGCGAGAGAAAAATTCTTTTGGTCGGAACCTCAAAAAAAGGCATTCACAGAATTGAAAAATTGCCTCTGTTCTGCCCCAGTGCTCACTTTACTATTCTTGCAACAACCATTTGAGATCAAGAAAGATACCTATGACTATGCTATTGGGGTTGTTCTTACTCAATAGGGACATCCTGTGGCATATCATAGTGAGACATTTTCTGACACAGTTCGCAAGTATCCCACTTATGACAAATAAATGTATTCCATTGTGCAAGCTTGTCGACAATGGAGGCATTACATTTTGGGGAAGGAAAAAATCATCCACACAGACCACTGGCCCCTACAGTTCATACAGACACAAGGGAAGTTGTAGAATGATCGCCATCAGAAGTGGTCCACATATCTGCAACAGTTTCATTTGAACATAAAGTACAAAAAGGGTAGCACCAATAATGTTGTAGACTACCTCAGCCGACCACTGATCGTGGTGCTCACCACTGTGCTCAACTCTTGTGGGCATGAGACTTCTAATTGGCCACTTCTCTATGAGAGTGACCTAGAATTTGGCCACACTTACAAGGCACTCTTGGGGGGTACGCAAGTTCCAAATTTTCACCTCCAAGATGCACTTTTATGTCACCTGGGACACCTTTGTGTTCCTTCAAGTGAGCGTGCCAAGATGATATGGGAATCACACTACAGTCGAGTTGCTAGGCATTTCGGGGTCGAGAAAATAGTAGCAATCCTGCAGAAGTATTTCTATTGGCTGAACCTTCGAAAGGATGTTGAGAAGCACATCAGATCTTGCACTGCTTGTGCCATTTCCAAACCAAACATCAAGAAGCAAGGTCTATATACTCCGCTACCTACCCCTAGTCGACCTTGGGAATTTGTCTCCATATATTACATGTCGGGCCTGCCTTCTACTAAGTAGGGGAATGACTATGTTTTCATGGTCGTTGACAGATTCTCGAATATGGCCATCATGGCGGCCTGCAATAAGAATATCACAGCAGAAGCCACTGCTAAAATCTTCTTTGAACAAGTGTGGGTGCACTTTGGGATCCCACAGTCTATCATATCAGATCAGGATAGCAGGTTCATCAGCACATTTTGGTCTAGCCTCTGGTCAATGTTGGATACCAAGCTCATCAAGTCCACAACTTTCCATCCCCAAACAGATGGCCAGACAAAGGTTGTCAACAGAATGATTGTACACATTCTTTGCATGTACAATTCAAAGCATCCATGCACATAGGAAAAGATCCTCCCATATGTACAACATAGTTATAATCGGTCTCTCCACAGTTCAATCGGCCATAGCCCCTTTCAGGTGGGCTTGGGATTCCAGCCACTATGTCCTATTGACGTAGCCATACCATTTGTAGTTGCTTAGGCCGATTCAGCTCATGTCCAGTCTGAAGTTGACAAAGCAAGTAGCTTCATTGAGCGCATTCAACACATCCACCAATAGGTTCATGATATATTGGATAGAGCCAATGCCAAGTACAAGAAATGCCATGATCAACACCGGGTACCACACAACTTCCAGGTGGGCGACAAAGTATGGCTACATTTGCAGAAGGAGTGCCTCACTGGACCCCACCGCAATCTTCGCCCGATCCAATACTGGCCATACACCATCACCAAGGTTTTAGGGAACAATGCCTTCGAGCTTAGTATTCTAGCATTCCTTGGTCTGCACCCAGTCTTCAATGTGGATCACCTTCGTCCTTACTTCCCACCTCTACTGGACACCTCAGACATTGCAGAACAACTCACATCAACAAAGTTAAACCCAGAATGCATGGAACATGCCACCACAGATTGTATCATGGACATGAAAACAAAGACCACTCACCAACAGAATATCCAACTGTATCGGGTTTTCAAAGCCGGCCAACTCCTACACCAAGGCAAGTGGTTCACCAGGGACCAAGTTCAACAGAAGTTTCCTCATCTCATGAACGAACTCTACGCAATGGGGACTGTTGCTTCCTAAGGGGGGAGGAATGATCCAAGTGGATATTGGTGGCCACATGCCTATTCCACTTGGGGTCCCACCATTTTCTCTTTTAGTTTTTCAGTTTCGGCACAACTTACTATTTTTAGTAGTTTTTTCAGGTCCTGAACTTTCGGAGCCGTTTTGAGGCCCTAAAGAACGTTTTTTGGGCATCGCACCTGTAGCGAATATCATTTCGTTGCGGAATGATATTCATGGAAAAAAATTTAGTCCTCGGATAGATCTTTCTAATGATGTATCATGTGCGTCAAACGAACATAGTATGCCAAAGTTACGTCCCTGGGAAGTTGAGACACCAATTTACCCAAACGGGGCCCGTAGTTTTGGCGCTTCATCTCCTAGGGTTAGGTTTTTGGATGTTTAGGGTTTTCCATTGTTTCTCAATAATAAATAGGCCCTCGAGCCTCATTGTAACTCATTTTAGAGGCCTGTAGCTGCCACATCTCTCCTCAGAGATAGCTACCAGCACCCTAGCTAGTTTTATTTCCATTCTGTCTGTAAGCAAAATTCAGTTCTTTGATATTAAAGAAATGAAGTGTTATTTCCGCTGCATCTCTGTATTTATGGTTATGTGTTTATTCTGTTGCATTCTTGCATAAATCTGGATCACTGGTTCATGACCTAGTGCTAGTGGTAGCCCAGGCCCTAATGCTAGGAATACTACTAGCGGGACAACAACAGGAACTACCCTGACTGCTCCCTTGCTCCCTTATATGGTAGGTCTTAATATTCTCAATTTTAACTAGTTGATCAATGACCCCAGATACCATGATCCTAGTTGGCCTGCTATGCCAACCAAGCTCCTTTCTGACATCCCCAAGTTTGAAGGTCTTGCTAGAGAATATCCTACAAACCATGTTAGATATTTCCACATGTGGTGTTCGTCTAACTCCATCACTAATGACTCTAACCATATTCGGTTGTTCCAGCGTACACTTATCAGAGAAGATTCCAACTGGTATGTCGATTAGGCCTCCTCTCATACTACTTTTGCGACTCTTTCCAGGGCTTTTTTGTCTTACTTCCAACTTCCCCTCTGTTATGAAAATGGTACCAAAATTTTAACCTCTTTATGTCAATTGTTTGTGACCTACCTATCCAATCATGTCCAGGAATGGTGAATAAGAAAGAGCCTATGTTGAGCCCCTATCTTCAAAGACCGTGTCTAAATGGAATGGTTTCTTAGATCCCTTTTTCCTGTTATTAGAAAGGATGTCACATATCATTTCCCTCAGACCGAGGAAGCTACTCTCTAGATTGTGTTGAAATATGAGATGATCTATGCACAGTCTGGTTATGTTTATACAATCTTACCAAATCTCCCTACACCGGGTGGTGCCAACGCACCGGGGCCATCCCATGCCGCTGACGGTGTCGTTGGAGCCCTTTCTCATTCATACACTCATCCTCCCATGGGTTATGGTTTCCCTCAGGGAGGAGCCAAATCCTCCAACACTTTCCCCCTCCCGGTAGCATGTATCCAGGATATAGCATGCCTCCTTTTTCCAAACTTGTTTACCACAATGTTACCCAACCTCCCTATTATCTGTATCCATAGCCTAGTGCTCCAAATCCTCTAGTATTAGCACCTCAACCTCCCTTGCCTTCTCAACCCCCGAAACAGTAGCCACCACTCCCCTAGGGTGAGGTGTATTCATAGCAGGGCGCGATTAATCCTACTACTTCCAAAAAGAAGAGGAAAGGAAACAAAAACCAATCTTCACCAGGTAATCCATGAAGCAATCCCCAAGGGAATGCACCTAACACTGCTAACCATCAACAGGGCACTCATCCCAAGTAGGGCATGCCTATTTGCACGGACAAACCTTGTTCTTGTTGCAGTTTCAATGGTCCCTATACCCACGATTGTCCTCTTTTACCTCAGATGTGACAGATGTGGGAAGCTCAAGTAGCATCCCGAGGAGAGCAAGCCTCCCCTTCGATTCCTCCTAATGTTGCATCTATCCAACTGACTATGTTTACCAATCCTTTCCCCTAGCAAGGATTTGTGGCTACCCAACCCCCTGAAATTCAGGCGGCCACTCAACCTCCTCCATCTGGTACCTCTGATTACCAAATTCTCATGATGAACTCTGACCAACCCATTACCTTTGACCTCAACCTTCAGACTCGGTCCCATCAGTACAACAAGCCTCCCGCTACGTCTATCCCTGAGCCCCCTTCTTTAGGTCCCACAAAACCTCTTTTGACACCCAATGGTCCTTTACAGATCCCTAAGCCTAAGGAAAAGGTTCATACCAAGATCCGCAAGGGACCATTACGCTGAAACATTACTTCTGGTAAAGCTGCCCATTCGTATAGTATAGTAGATGATTTAGCACAATCCCCTACTGCCATATCAACACTGGAACTCCTCCAATCATGCCCTTCACAATGAAAGTATCTACTAACTACCATGGGTGTTGTGGATCCTTCAGATGATTGTTTGATCATCTTTGATGTTGACCGGTCAGAACATCCCCCCCTTCCTGCTTTTGTTGCCTTCCAAAACCCTATCAATTTTTGGAATGCCAACATCTACTATTATATCATTAACGAGTGGGCATCCACCTATGTGCTATTCGGTTAGGTTTCGAAGCAAATCAGATCCCCTAAGTTGGCCCCCTCCACTATCACCCTCCAAGCGTGGGATGGCCACTCTTCCCAGCCCCTTGGCATGTTCCGTAATTGTCCTGTTACTCTTGCGGGCTAGACTGTTTGTGTTGACATAAAAGTCATTGATGCCCCCTTAGATTACAACATTCTATTGGGTCGTAGCTACAATATGCGATGTTTGATCTCACACCTGTGTTTCACCGTAAGATGTGATTTCCTCACAATGGAAAGATTGTCACCATTAACCAGTTGACGTATTACGAATCGAAGTCTCAGACCTCCCCTGAGTCAATCATCTCTTTAGTGGCCAATAAAAAAATAGTAGAACCTTTGGGAAGTGTTTCACTCGGAGTCTACAATGACTCCTCTTTGCTTGGTTCATTCCTTGGTCTTTCTCCTCCTATCTATGATCCCAGCTCGTCGATCATTTCCATGATGCAATTGTATCGGTCCCACCTCAAACGAACTGGTTCGACTAGTCAGCAACCCTACCCCCATAACCTGCTCCTATCACCCTGACTCAGCCTTCATGACCCACTCCTCAAGGCCCCTCACCTGAAGCTAGTATCCATGATCCTATCTACCCTCCTGGAACGGTTCCTTCTAGCCTTAGTCATCTCGAAGTTGTCCTGCCTAGCCATTACTGCTCCGGTCAGATACTGTTTCTAGCTCCCCATCCTGGAGTATTTTCGGTACCTGTTATGGCTACCTTATCTCTTCCTAACATGACCCTAGGGATCCCAGTTTGGTACATTGATCCCCCAACCACTATCCATCCTGGTCAGCCCAAACCTTATACTACTTTAACCCTAGTTCAACCAGTCCCCATGACCCCTCCCTTTTCTTCTGTGCCTCATCCACCTCAACAAGAACCTACTCCTGTTGCGAAAGCTTCAGGTGAAGGGAGAAAAACTCGTAAGATGGAACCTAAGGACAAGGCTTCTGAAACAACCACTGCTCCTCCTCAACCTCCAAAGCATACCACCCAGTGCACATAGTGTGATGTTTTCAGTCATGCCACCCATACCTATCTTGGATTGCCTCATCTCAAGCCCATGATCAATGAAGTGTTTCCAGAGTCTGATATCCCAGAGGTCTATGTCACTATACCAGATTCAGTCCCAAAATTCAAGTATTTTTGTACAAATAATCATTGTGTTTTGTGATTTTCATGGCCACTATACTCACCTTTGTCCCTGCCTCGAAGACTACTGCACCTCTTTGGAAGCGGTGTGCCAATTTGAGGCCCAGCGCAACAAGTCCACCTCTCCCTTATTTACGTATTTTGCTTCAACAGAACTAGAGGACACAAATTTTCCCATTGACATTCCCCCTCCTGATGTCAACATCATGAAGCCTTCGGCCACCATTTCTACCTGTCATTATCTATGGGACCCACGGTGGAAGACCCCTCTGGGACTTCCCTTTTTGTTTCGCTTGACCTCCCTTCAGCGATCACACTGGGATCAACATCGGTGGATCCTTCATCCACTTTTTCTTCAGTCACCCTTCATGACGATGCGCATGTGAACCTTTCTTCTCATGATGATGAGTCAGGTAGCTTCGCCACGTCAGGTGGTTTTTCTTCGACCAATCACCCCATCTTCTATTATGATGACAAAATTATGGAAGCAATCACCACCCCTGACTTTATCTATCCCCCCTTATATAGAAACCATACATTTGAACCACATAAACCTTGTGGTCATTACATTGACACACAATGTTTTGGTAAGGGGGCACCCATATTTGAGAGTCTAGGAGAAGAAATTCTCCACAACCCTCATAGTGCATCTGGTCATGTTGAATCTAGTACCATAATTCTTCCCCATTTAGAATAACCTCTAGAGTCTCGTATCACTTCATATCACTCTAGGGATGATCCCCCTCATCATTCCTTCCTCTTACATCAACAACCCAGTTTCCTAGACATTGTTGTTGACCAACCTGTGGGTTTTCTAGGAGAGCACCAGTTCATTATCTCCAAATTCACTCTTTGGGATAGTGACACCATGTATGCCGACCCAGAAAATTAGTCCATTTGATTCATATATGTAGTACCAAAAGATATTTTTAATCCTCCATTCCCTTTCTCGAATTGCATAACCATAACGAATACAAATGGTGCACCACATCATAAAAATGTGTTTATATTCCCCTTTTCTAAATACATTTTGGCATGACCATAACATGCTTGGGGGCACCTATGCCCCTTAACCATAAAAATCCCATCTCTCAGCCAAAAACAACATTGAAACCCCCTTTCTCTGATAGGTTTCACTTTTTAGGTCATTTCTTAGGACAGGTCACATTTTTTTGTCTAGTACCTGCTACCTAGGTCGTAGAGTAGACCCCAAAAAGCACAACCCAACCTGTTCCTATGCTCTGGGTGCCTAAAATGAACTTTCAATCCACTGAAATGAAAGATTATAGTTAGGCCTCTTACCTGAAACTGACGGGCCTCGATTCCAACGGTCGATTTGTCTGCTACGATCACTGCAAGATTTAAGGCCTTTTCTCCTCTCTACATTCACCGCAACTACACCTGGAAATGAATCAAGTTGGAAGGAAAATTCCTTATTAAAAGAGAAACCCCAAATTTTTATTTCGCCAGCTATGACCAGATCGTAGTTCTATTTGAAAAACCATCAGTACCATTGGAAAGCTCTCACCGAGCTCTCAAATGGGTATCCTTTAGTTTTTTATGATTTGATACTTCACTCGAACACATTTTTTCCAAGAAGGTTCACTTCACCACTCCTCAAAATGGAATTTCTTCACTTGAAACACTTATACTTGGGGCACCACTTTTCCTTCATACTTGTCCATGCTCGTGTCAATTTTTTCCTTGAGTAAGCATCTTGTACTCATTTTTTTATGGTCCCCACCGGGCCTATTCTATGTGGCAACATCATCGAGTCGCCCTTGTTTAGAGCATCTGAGTTGGGTCATCATCGCATCCATGGAGTCTATCCTGAGTTCCTTTGTATCCCACTATAGTAGTCCATCCTTCATTGATTTCTTCCTCTCTCGTGGTGCGCATTTTTTCCTTCAGTCATACTATCCCTTATCTCCTCTGGTATTGTGTCAGTTGTTGCCAGGTCATCCATGCCCTTTATGTTCTAACAAGGGAATTTGTTAGCCCACTACTCACTACCCCCATTCCATCATTATTCCTGGTGCCAGTCTATCAGTTGCTCTACTATTATCTCTTGTGCCTTAGTTGAGGATCGCTTATTGCCTCACCTATGGCAGACCTCCTTCTGTCGAAATCAGCTTATTCATTCTAGAAGATAGGTCTAGAGATTGCAGGATCAAGAGGATGGGAGGTGCATCATATGGATGTGAATGATTCCTTTCTTCACGGTTATCTCGAGGAGGAATTCTACATGGAGAATCCACAAGGATACATTCAAAATTCATCTTTGGTATGAAAACTAAAGAAGTATCTCTATGGCCTGAAGTAGGCACCTAGAGCGTGGTATGCAAAGATGGATTCCTATTTGTTATCTCAAAATTTTGTACGCTGCAAATCTGATTCCAATGCTTATTTTTTGTAGAAAATTGACTCCTTGTTGATCATAGTACTCTACGTAGATGATCTTTGGATATTAGGTAGTTCAAATTTTGCCATTGTTGAGATTAAAACTGCATTGCATAAGTGGTTTTCTATGACGGATATGGGCTTGCTAAATTTCTTCCTTGGACTAGAGATCAATCATAGTGGTTTTGGGACTACCATTTCTTAGCCAAATTATGCTAGAGATATTTTTTCCGATTTGACATGAGTGACTGCGAGCTAGCAACAACACCTTTCTTATCAGGGATAAAGCTTGATAATGGCAAAGACACACCATTGGTTGATTGCACAATGTACCGTCACATTGTGGGAATTCTTCTTTATCTCAGTCACTCCTGTCTTGATCTCTCATATGTCGTAGGAGCAGTTTCCAGATACATGCAGGAGGCACATTAGTTACACTGAAAGATCCAAAGTGCATCCTTTGATATATCTAGGGGGAAATCACCTATGGAATTCATTATGTTGCAAATCGTTATTTGGATCTCATTGGGTTCACATATTGATATTAGGTTGGTGACAACATTGATCACAAGTCCACCTCCAGTTATGTTATTAGTTTGGGATTTGGCCCAATTTGTTGGTCAAGAAAGAAGCATGCTTCTGTTGCTTTATAATCAACAGAGGCCAAGTACATAGGAGAATTCAATGCCACTGTTCAGGCCATTTGGCTACAAAATTTCCTATCTGAGCTTAGTATCAGTTTCCATCGTCCAACTGTCATATGGTGTGATAATCAAAGTATGCTAAAGTTTTACAGATACCCAGTGTAGTGACAACAGACCAAACACATCGAGATCCACATGCACTTCATTAGATAACTAATTCATGATGGGATCATCGATCCTTAGTACTATCCCAGTTCGAAGCAAACTATCGATATCTTTAGCAAGACTTTCACTTAGAAGAAGTTTCAATTTCTGCAAGATCGTCTTGGGGTGTACACGACTGCCTAATAGTTGTCTTTTTTCTACTTTTTGCATTATATTTTTAGGGTGGGTATTCTTGCCACTTGGTTTCCCTCTTTTGTCTTTCCATGAATTGTATATGGGTACCTAAAATGACCTTGTTGTCAGGACTCATTCATTTTGTATCACACTCACCTAAGTTATGCTTAAGAGGGGGTGTTGTTGTACATGAACATAGTTAGTCTTAATTAGCTTTATGTAGAGACCAACCCTATAATTAACTAGATGAGCGCTAGGCTTTAAATAATTTTTTTTTTTACACAGTAACTAGAAAATGAAACCATAATCGTACAAGTTGAAACTCAGTAAAATTAAATCACGTATATCAAGTCCATCAATTTAAATTCTTAACACATACATATATTTAACTAGATTATAGGCACAATGAAATCATCATAATTAAAAAAAATCTAGCTAACACATGTACCGTTCACCCTTGGACGAGAACCAAACTTGACTTGCCACTACTTGAGCTCCCTTGCTGTCATCTACCTCCAATCCTGCAGGTTTTCGTGCTTAATCTGAATGTAATGACCCACCGGTTGACCTCCTAGCCTACTCCTTGGGTACTCTCCTTCCCCGCGGACCCCCGAACTGCAATGGGGTTGTACAACGAAGGAATGTGCTAGCTAGTAGAGGTGAACCCCTCTTGGCTCAAGAGTCTCCCTCTCTATAATACTCTACCTCACCAAACTCACTATAGCTCGTAACTACTCAAAATGACATAATCTCCTCCATCCAACAATAAGGTAAGCCCAAAAAAAAAATTTCCCTTCCATTTCCTTCCTTTTATAGAAGGCTTCATAAGTGACACTTGGAATTTCATGCATAAATAACTATTTTTTTATTACCCACAATTTTATTATTCACCCACCCATGTGTCACCCTCCCATCAAGACTCTCCAAAATAATTTACTTAATTATTCATTTAAAAATAGTATTTTCCTCAACCCAACAAGGCTTCCTATTTCTTCTCCTATTTGTCTCTTGATTCCCCCTTTTTACTCCTTAACTTGTGTTTATTATTGAAGTTAATTGATAATTTTCAGATTTGGTCCCCTAACTACCTCAATTTTCCTTTTTTGATGAATATTCTTATGTTGGCTCTTACCACATGGAAGTTCTCTAAATTTCTCAAATTTTAATTTAATAATCTTATTTTAATTCATCACCCTCCTCTCTTAATGAATTTTTTAATAAATATTTATACTTAAATCTATGTCCCTCTTTCCCCCTTTTGCTTAAAGTCTTATGTACTTAATATTTTGTTTTAACATGGAAAGAGTAGAGTTATCATGGTAAAATATTTTATCTCTTCCTATTCCTCCCTTACCCTAAGCTTTATTCTTGATTTAATACCTTTGGTTCTAACATCATATGAATTAGTTGAATTTTCATATATTGATTATATTAATTAGTTTCTTTAATGATGTCGAGGGTGTCAAGTTGGTCATGCCCTTCAAGAACTTCCATTCGAAGTTCCAAGGGTGCCATGCCTAAGAATTTATTTTTGATACCAAGGGTCCCAAGTCGGTCGCGCCCTTCAAGAATTTCTCTTGAAATTTCAAGGGTGCCACACCACTTTCCCTTCAAGTATCCAGTGTGTCGGGGTCCTGTGTTTTGATAGATTGGCTAACCAAAAGACAAGGCAACATCAGAACCAATCTTTAGAGCTCTAGGATCTAGCCCTCCTAGTCTCAGAGAGGGATCTCTCAATATGTTTATAAAGATATGTCTTGAATGATTTAGAAGTTGATTTTAGGCTAGTTAGGAAGTGTAGGGTTGTTTGTTTTGTTTGGTTGGACAAATATGTTTCATGCAGTATAGATAGAGCATGGGAATCTATAAGCCATTGGGAAATGGAGTCATGTGAAATTCCAAATGGTTTTGATTGAGAAGGAAGGGAAAGCAAAGGGCAAATCTAACTTTTTCAAGGATCTGTTGAATAATATAGGTGAAATGGGATGAACATTAAGGACTACGAGTGAAAAGCAGACTAAGCCCCTTTCACAATGGCTTAAAAGATTCGGGGAACGCCCTATTTCCTCCAGTAAGCTCACTACTTTGGACTTAATCAATGTAACACTCAAAGAAGAGGATAAATGTAGACTAAAACCCTCTTAATGAATTATAGGATTTGGGGAACGCCCTATTTCCTCCTATAAGTTCACTGTTGAGAGCTTAATCAACAAAGACATACAATTGCATTCAAAGAAGAGGGAACACCTTAGACATCTAGGACTGTAATTATAGGGATCTTCAACACAATAATTAAAGTAAGAAATAGAGGGTATGATTGAAACAGACCTCTCTGTCAAACTGCAAGAATTAATAATCAAAGGGAGATTTCAGATACAATATTCAGAGGTAAAGAAAGATGGAACGCCTAAACAATCCTTAGCACAACTGAATTAACCATTTCTGAAATGAAACAAACTGAATATTCAAGAGAGCTATTAGACTACCCTGTCATGTTCAGTAGCAGAAAACATATGAACAGTGAAGGATAAACAGGTCAGAGGTGCTTCCAAGGTACATTTATCTGCCTAAACTTTTTATCCTACTGCAAGTCAAAGCATAATGGAGCAAAGTGATAAATAAAGAATAACATTAACAATAAGAGATTACTTCACCTAAACCAAGCTCAGGGATCCAATGGTCCATCCTCCTTCATTCAACAGAGAAAACAAAAAATGTCACACTCCTTCAAAACACCAATGCTTCTTCAAAGCAGCAATATGTATTACTTTTGAAATTGCCAAATGCCAACCTTTTACAATGAGACTTCCAAGCGTATTTATAGAGAAAAAATGAGGAAAAGTAGGTAAATAAGGTTTTAATTATCATCAAAGATCAGAGAGGGCATTCGAATGCTCCATTCTGTATCATAAATTTACATTAACTTTCAGTACTCTTTAGTCGATTTAGAATTCCTTATCAGGTTGACAATTACTTCTAGGGTGTGCTCTTGAAGTAATTCCTGGCTATAGGTACTCTGTTTTGTCTTCTGAGACAAGTAAGGTGAAGATTTTTCTTTCAGGTCTTCCATGCTTTATAACTAAGGCACTGACAGTTTTAGGGACTTCTGTCAGAGTAATAATTGTTCTGGTGCTTGATGAGGAATGGAGTAGGCCGTGTAAATTGGTCCTTCTTAGGGAAAAGAACGTTCTGCTGATATCAGATCATTGATGCTTTGAAACACTGATATGACTTTATTATATTATGGTATGAGCTTTATTAAGCTCCTTCATTGTCCTTAGCTGCAGACTAGATACTTAAATCTTCAGTATCATGTGCTAATCCTGCTAGTCTTCTTTTGAAACGCTTTAGACTTCTGTTGGCCTGTGTTTGTGAATATACAGGTTACAGGGGCACTAGAGGGTTTTATGTTAGGGTCAATAACCCTGATCTTCAATAAAACATGCTTTTAACTCTTCTTAGTCATGTCTTCCTCTGCGCTATATGTCACCATGATTGTGACTTGTGGAGACAGTGTGAATTCACCGCCCATTGAAACCTACAAAAAAACAAAAAACACATTATAAAAACCTACGGGAGTGGGGAATGACTGCTTCAGAGGCTCGTGAGGGTGAAGGAGCAGTGAGGAAAAGTGTGGATGTAGCGGAAAGTGGGAAGAAAACCCTGGCAAAGTAGCTAACAAGGTTTGATGGGGGTTTGGGTGTGACGAGAGTTGTGGACCGTTGGATCAGGACGATTTACGGTGGTGATATTTCGATGAAGTCATTTGGGAGAATAGATGAAGGGAAAACGAATGGGGTTGCGATATAACACAAGCTGTTCGATCTCAGAGATCGATGGATAAGATTAAAAGAGAAAATGACGTTGAGGATGGTAGCTGTATGGCGGAAAACTGGGAATGGTTTTCACAAAACGAAATGGGGGAGAGGCGGTATTCACTTTTGTAATGCGATTCCATACATCATCGCCACGTGGATTTCCAAAACCACCCATTTCGAAAAATTTTGGGATGCTAATCCTTGGGCATAAATATTTTGCGAAACAGAGCTTCAGCCATCGGATCATGCGATGTTGATCGGATGGTGTGGATAACACAAGACGGGAGGCAATGTGTGCGGGCAGAAGGACTGGTGGGCCCGGTAGTGACGTGTGGTGTTTGTCACGTAGCGGGGGGTTTTCGGGAGTGTTTGAATAGTCGGGATAGATCCTGGCCGTTGGATCTATAGAATGGACGGTTAAGATTTAAAAGGAGGAGTGGATATATGGATGGATGAAAAGGTAAGGCAGGGTGAATGGGAGGGAGGATGGGGCCCGATAGTCGTTGATCTGTGTAGATCAACGGCCTAGATTTTCTTGGACCATGACATCGTGAATGGCAGAATAAATGAGGACAAGGTTTTATGAATGGAGGTTTATTTATTTTAAGCACCTGATTGTGGGGCTTGGGTTATATGAGACAAGGGCTAAAGGATATAAGCCCTTGGGGGCTTAATAAATTATATGTTAAAAAATATTGTTTTTAGGCCAGAATAAAGGGTTTTTAAGGCCAAATGAGGGTTTAGGTAAGCGAGAAAAAGGATTTTTAAACCAAATAAAAGAATGATATAAGGTTTAAAAGAGGATTTTAATGGTTTGGAGGTTAAAATGAAGGGGTTTTGTGGAATTTTTTAAAGGGGAAAAAAGGGTAAACATGGAGATTTTTTGGGAGTGAAATGGAGAGGCGAATGATGGGAAATGGAGCATTATAAGCAGTTTTCTCTTGGTAATGAGTAGGTTCTTGAGGGCTTATAGTGAAACAGCAGTGAGGTTTAATTCAAAGGACAAAGTATCATCATAATACTTCAAATATGATGGATTTTCAAAGGAAATATATCTCTTAAAGGCTTAAGAACAAATTTAGCCACCACTTAGGTATATCAGAATTTATAGGTGGCTAACAGTGGCTCCACTTGGGGAGGACAACTTGCCCTTTAAGTGTCCAGAACCTCAGTAACCTCTGGCTTTTAGTAGTCTAGTGCCTCATCCATTGGGCATAATTCTTCATTTGAGAGCTTTTCACTGTCCTGCAGCAAGAAATCCATTTGAACAACACTTCTACCTACCCCAAACTATTTGTCCTAGTATTGTTTTCTTCTTTGAGTGCACTTGGACTGGAAAAATCTCTTTCCAACATTTTTTTTTTCAAGCAGAAAAATAACCCTATCTAATGCTACCCTTATTTCTTCCAAGAGTCTAGATTAAATAGTTGGACTCTTAATTCTCTACTTAATCTAATATATGTTAGGATTAAACAGTCTGACATATTTCCATTCTCTATATTCTAAAACAGAAATTGAAAACACAGCTAAACCAAGATTAGACTGTCTGATTTTCTGTGGGTCCATGGCATAAAAGCAAGCTACACATGAACTGAAACTTGCAGATATTCAAAAACAAAATTTTGAAGGCTAAAGTTCTGAAATTCAAAAACATTCCTACTTCTTATTGTGACTCAGACTCTAAGTTTTTTAAAGTCGCCTTTCTTCTTTATTTCAGCTCTAGTTTTGATCTTGTTAGAGATGCTTTCTCCTTCTTGGCTGGTTGAATTTTTGAGCATTTTAGTACCAGTGCTCTTCTTCTCTTTGGCTCAAGTTTTGAGAGAATTAGAGCCATATTTTCTTGTGATTCTAGGTTCAGATTTTCAACATATTTGAACCTCTCTTTCTTCTATCCTAATCTGTTCTATTGATAAGCTAAGATTAAACAGTTTGGCATATATTCTTCACTATCCTATCAGCAGTAAATTGAAATCTGCCCAATCATGATTAGGCTGTATGATTGGATAGTAGTGCTTCTTAAAGTAATGACATTTGAGCTTGCACACTTTCATATTTTCCTTTCTTTTGGTATGGGGCTATACCTTCCTTGTTTGTTTCTGCCCTCTTTTCTCTCTCTCTCTCTCTCTCTCTCTCTCTCTATATATATATATATATATATATATATATATATATATATATATATATATATATATATATTTTATTTTTCTTTCCATTTTTCTTGATGAAAATGGTATTTACAATGGATTAAAAACTATGAAACTAATACTCTTGACAGAAATAGTGTTTAAGCATCATGCCATTGACAGGACCTCCCAACACTTCTTAACCATTCAATTCTTGTAGGAAAAATACATTATTCCCTCTTATGGAATGAATAATGTAGGGCCCTTTCCACATATTTTCAAACTTACCATGCTTTCCTTTCTCTTCCCTCCTTGAATCCCATCTGAGAACCACATTTCCAACCTGGAAATAATTCGCTTTACTCCTCTTGTCAAATAACCTTTTGATGTTTTCTTGGACTGTTTGAGTTCTTTGGTAACCCTCCTCTCTGGTCTACTACAAATGGATGGTCTAATTGATCCTTCTCTGCATATCATTTTCTTTAATTTGGACTTCCTGAAGGAGTTTCGTCACTGGAACTCATAAAGATGTTGGGAAAACAACATCCATGCCATAGACCAGCTGATAGGGGGACATGTTGATTGAATTTTTGGTGGTTAACCTATCAGCCCACAAGGCATGAACAAGCTTGCCATGCCATGCTTTCTAATTCTACTCCAACAACTTTTTGATGATGTTGATCAGGCTCTTGTTGGAAGATTCAACAAGTCCATTTCCTTGGGGGTAATAGGCAGTGGAATGGCCCAAGGTGATCTGATATTTATGGCAAAAGTCAACCATCCTCTTGGATTTAAAGGAAACAACATTTTTTGTGATTATTTTTCTAGGACAGCCAAATCTGGACAATATGTTGGTCTCAAGGAATTTAATAATGACAGAGTCAGTAGCATTCCTAGTGGGTATGGCCTTTATCCATTTGGTAAAATAATCAGTGGCTGTGAGGATCCATTTGTGCTGGGCTAAGGAGGATGGATGGATTTCTCCTATGAAGTCCAAACCCCATTGTTGAAAGGGTGCTTCAATGCTAAAAGTTTTCAAGGGTAAGGGCAAGAGTTTTCTTCTACCATCAAAGATTTGGCACTTGTGGCAAGACATTACTAGTTTGTGGGTGTCTGGAAAAAGGGTGGGCCAATAGTAACCAGATCTGAGGATCTTGTTTGCTGTGGTCTTCCAATTTAAGTGCCCCCCAGATTCTCCTTCATGCATTTCATGCATGATTTTTCCTGCATCAACCTCAAGTAAACATTTTAGTAGTATCCCGACAACATTTTTCTAATATAAAACTCCATCTATTATACAATAATTTAAAGCCTTCTGTTTGACAAATCTGGCCTTTGTTTTTGAAAAGGAAGGAGGAGAATTTAAATAAAGTAGCACATAAATGATGTCAGCATACCATGGAGAGTTCATGAATGTTTCTTCAGTAAATGGTGCTGGGAACTCTTCTATCTCTTCCAAGGCATCAACCATATTCATATCTAGAACTTTGAAATTAGATTCGGCCATGACTTTTGCTAATCCTTGTCCCTTGATGAGTTTATAGGCCTGATTTCTAAGTCATATTTTAGAATAGTGGCAATCCATTTTCCTCTTTTACCATCCGGGTCCTGACTTAGAATATCCTTAACTATGGTGTGTGGCACAAAGGAAATGATATGTGAATGTAAAATGTACACCCTAAAGTCCATTAATGCTTTTACCAGTGCCAAGGCTTGCTTCTTCATGATATTATACTTGAGTGCGGAATCTCTTAAGGCTTTACTGAAGAAGGATATAGGTTGTTCTTGCCCCAAGCTAATATTTTGCAATAACACTGCAACTATTTTATGCTCAGTTGCAAAGGAAAAAATATAGAAATCTTTGGTGAAAAAGAGACTGATAAGGACTGGTGCTTGAGCAAGGGCTTGCTTTACCAGCTCAAATGATTGTTTAGATTACATTGTCCATTTAACACTTAATTATTTCCTGAGCATGTTAGTGATGTTTCTTAATAGCTCAGCAAGGTTGGGGATGAAACTCCTCAAAAAATTTATCTTTCCAATGAAAGACTGTAATTCTTTTAGGTTTCTAGGGTGGTTGATATTCAATATGCCATCAATTATTTTAGGATCTATTTTGATCCCTTCTTCAGAGATTATATGATCAAGAAGCTTTCCTTCCTGGAGGCCAAAGAGGGTCTTTTTGGGATTTAAAGACAAGCCAATTTTTTTGCATTTCTCAAAAACTTTCCTTAAATGTTCCAAATGTTCTTCATCAGTTTTGGAGAAGACAGTAATATCATCAAGGTAAATGATTATAAAATATCCTATGTCTTCTAAGAAATCTATGTCCATGGCCGTCTGGAAGGTGGCCCCTGCATTCATCAAACCAAATGGCATTTTGACATACATGAATGTCCCCCAAGGTGTGGTAAAAGCTATCTTATGTTGATCACTTGGGAGGACTAACACTTGATTATAACCTGAGAACCCATCCAACAATGATATTCTTTTTGACCCAACTACCCTTTGAAGAATGTGGTCCATTTTTGGCAAGGGGTAGTTATCCTTCAGAGAGGCTCTATTTAGGTCCCAAAGTCAATACACAGCCTAATATCCCCTATCTTCTTCCTGACAGATACTAGATTGGAGACCTAGTCTGAGCATCTGAGAGGATCAATGATCCCTGCATCATACATCTTCCTAATTTATTTGTCTGATGTAGGCAATAAAACAGGGTTTATCCTCCTTAATTTCTGTTTGAAAGGTTTCTTATTTTCCTTGAGAGGAATCTTGTGCTGAATAATGTTAGTGTCATATGATTTCAAATCTTTATAGTCCCCTGCAAAAACATCTATAAACTCTTTGAAGAGTGCCATGTATTTCTGTTTGATGTAGGTAGGAAAGGTGCTAGATAACTTAATCATTTTAGGCTCAATTGGGCTACCTATGTTGTGCTCTTCCACATTAGTTTCCTTGGATTCTGTTTTCGGTTCCTTAGCCACATCGTTGAAATTAAAAAGTTGTTCTAATGGGGCAAGGCCTTTGGGTATGGTATCACCTTTAAATTCTAGAACTTCAAGGTCCTTTTGATTTGGATCATCAGATAATTTTTCCTTGAAAGTATGATAAAAATGATTTATATCAGTGGGAGAGGAGGATTCTGTTTTAGGAATTGGTTCTTCATTTAAAAATTCTTTTTCATGGCTGAAACTTGGTGATGCTGTGGAAAACTCATTTTTTGACTCCAGGAAATCCTCTCTGTGTTTATCATTATCGAATACCTGCCAATGATTCTCGTTATTAGGCACTTCTGTTCTGTTGTTTACCTTTTATAATGAATTGTTCATTCATTTGTGGTATCTAGCAATTACTAGAAGCAAAATCAAGCTCGTTTTCCAGGTGATTTTGGGCTCTTGGTATGAACATGAGTTCATATTTTTCGAAAGTTTTCAGGAGATCTAAAACAGTGTTTCTATATTCTCTAAGTCTGGGGTTTTTGGTTGAATATTCCCCTTTGATTTGTCTAATGATTAACTCAGAATCTCCCTGCACTAATATCTTTTTGGCCTTTAAATATTTAAGTATGTACAGGCCAAGGAGAAGGGCTTCATATTCTGCAATGTTGTTAGTGCATGAAAATTCTAATTTGCAGGCATGTCCCTTGTTTGTGTTGTGTATCTAGACACCAATCCCTGCACTGTTTTTGCTACATGAGCCATCAAATCTCATTCTCCAAAGTGTTTCTGTTTCATTCTCATTTTCTTTGTGTTACTCAAGGCTGCTAGGAGCTGAGGTATCTATAGGTTGAGGACAGAATAGTTATGAATGCTCTGATGCACTAATGTTTTGCTTTTTTTCCTCCTTTGTTTGGGTGACTTCATCTTCATTATATAAAATAAAATAATCTAGATCTGAATGAGTGCAATAAACAGGAGTATTGTGAGGCTTGTCCTTTCTGCTCACCATGTATTTCATGAGGATTTCCCTATATAATCTTCTAGTTTGACCAAACACTGGTATGGTGGCATAAGACATATCCATTTGAAGGGTGCCCTGAATCTTAGCTCCCCATGATCTAGACAATAGAATTCCATATTTTGGGGGAATGTCAGCTACTACCACATCCATTATAAGATTCTTGGCAGGAATTTGAGACAAGTTAACACGCAAATATTTAACTAACCCCAAGCATTTTACCCTTTTGGAATCAAAGGAATACAAGTATTTGTATCGTATATTAATCTCTAAGCCTAAGCTTTCCATTATTACCTTGGGAATAAGGTTGTGTGATGCTCCTGAATCTAGTATGGCATTGTGTAAGATCCTTTCATGTATGTTTAGACTGACATAGAAGGGAGGCACAACCCATTACTGGTATTTTCCTTCAATTTTAGGACCAAACAACAGCTCTAGCTTGTCATCTGTGAAGTTCAAAGTATCAGTTTCAACATTTATATTTAGAGCTTTTAGCACCTGGTTTTTGTACACTTCCTGGGTCACTAATTCAGCCAGATGTATGTTAATTTTGATTTTTGCAATCTCCCCCTCAAGGCTGAAAGGAACCATTGATTTTGTCATATTTACATCTATTTTTTCAATTAAATTTCTTTCAGCAATTTTGACTTGCTGAGTTTTATTAGGACTGTCAATCTGAGCTGTTTTAGTAGGGCCACTAGCAGAGGTACTAGGGCAACTTTCTTCAAACCCTTGTTGGTTATTTTTGTATTTGTTTGAATCAACTCTTTTGTCTATTGTGATGGTTTTGTTTTCTGTCTTTTTAGGTTGGTTTTCTGTATTTCTCCTAACAGCAGAGCTAGTGTTTTTGTCATTTGGAATATTTATGATCCCTTTTCTTCTTAGATCATAGTGTTTGTGTACCTCCATGATTGCATTCTTAAACCCGAATCTATAATCTTCAGACTCCTCATATGCATCTTCCTTTTTTTCTGAGGAGAATAAACCTTTTCTTCTTCAGTGAGGAAAACATCATCCCCACTGTCCGATCCAATAAATTTTACCTGTTCTTCTCCCAACCCTTCAATCCCCCTTTCTTCCTCTTGATCTACGTAGTTTTGTTGGAAGGGAGGTATAATTTGTTGGTCATTATCTCTTTGCCTTTCTTGATTGTTTTCTCTTCTAAAATTCTGATTTCTATTTCTATTTTGGAGGTTGTTTTGGTGTTCTTTTGGTGGTACTCTATCATTCAAGTTTATCTGCTCAAGCATTCTCTCCATTACCTTCACTAGGTTGTCAATTTTGGTATCAGAGGATGAGGTTGAGGGTGTAATATCATCTTTATAAGTTACCCTCTTCTCTGATCTTAACCTAGCTCTTTTCTCAATCAAGTTTTCTTCTACACTCATAGTTCCCTTCTGCATGTCTTCTAGAGTTAAATAATCTCTCTCCCTTAGCTGATAATCCATATCAGCATTGAAACCTTCAGGATATTTCACTAAGGCCATGCCTTGGGGAGGTTTCATGTGAGGTAGAAGAGCATTGTAGATACTGTTAAACCTGGCAGAGTAATCATGAACACTCTCTCCCTAATTCCTTTTAAGACTCTTGTACTCTGTTAATATTTGGAGAGGGTTGCTTTTGATCTCCCATTTGTTTATGAATGTTTGATGTAAAGAGGGAAGGTCATTGATGCTATTAGGAGTTAAGCCTTTAAACCTCTTCTTTACTTCTCCTCCTAAACTTTGGGCAAAGATTCTCATTTTTATGGTCTCATCTTCTATTTCCATATAATCAAAAGCATCTTCCATCCTATCTACATGTTGTTGAGCTATGGTAGATTCTTTTCCAGTGAAATGGGGAATTTTTTACTGATAGTCATTGGGTGAAGGAACCAGAGGTTGTGGTAACACTAATGGGGCATACCATGCTGCCATGGCTGAAAAGAAATTTTTATTTATAGTGGGTGGATTGACAAGAGGGAAAGTGGGCTGAAAAGGAGTGTTTTGGACAGTGGTGGTATGGATTGGAGTGGAAGAAACACTTGGGCCAGCAAATTGATTCTTAACAGGTTGGTTATGAAAGAGGCTAAAGTGGTGAAGAAGCTATGAATCAGAAGGAGTAGAAGGTGAAGCTTATCTACTAAAGCTCTTTTGCAATCCTGTAGTTTCAAGATCAGTTTGGTTTAAATCACTTTGAGATCTGGTTCTAAAAATGTTCTTGGTATGATGTAAGTCAAAGTGTAAATCCTCCAAGACAACGAGGTTTTCAGGGAGAGATTTTTTTCTTGGGATGCTCCTGTCAGCAGCTAATTTTCCAGCTCTAGAATTCTACCATAGAATTCTCTCTAGATTGTCAAATATTGTAGGAGGATTAGGGTCTAGATGGGATCTAGTGTTGATCCTATGTGAAGCTAGACTGCTTTTCAAAAATGAGGGAGGCTGAAGTTTGCAGGAACTTGTGTGAAAGTTTTTCCTCACCGAATGTCTTATCTAATATGGGACTAGGCTTCACAACTTTCTTCAAGGCTGGTTGACACAGTCCTAAAGAGATCTGGAGACCTAGATGGGTAATAGGCCTACTGGGGCTAATGGAGTTTCCAAGTGGAAAATGTTTAGCTTTTTGTGAAGGTAAGATATTTTATGGTTCCACCACCATGTTTATTATGAAGCCAAACTGAAATATTTTTGGGTTTTGTACATTTTTATGGTTATGAGAGTGTCATAAGTTTGATATTAAAACTTAGCTAAGGTTCTCAAACAAAAAGAGTCTACTCTATGGCTTACTAACTGATTTTCTTAGAGATTTGTAGGACTAAAGAGTTTATAATAGTTTTCTAGGCTATCATAGATTCAATAGGTCCCACTGTGATCGCCATTATGTTGGTGTGAGCGGTGGGATAAGTCCATAGGGTATTATTTTTCAAATTATGGGTCTAAAGAGTTTTAAGAGGTATTTCAAACAACTATATACTCAATAGGTCCCACCGTGATCGCCATTATGTTGGGGTCCTGTGTTTTGATAGATTGGCTAACCAAAAGACAAGGCAACATTAGAACCAATCTTTAGAGCTCTAGGATCTAGCCCTCCTAGTCTCAGAGAGGGATCTCTAAATATGTTTATAAATATATGTCTTGAATGATTTAGAAGTTGATTTTAGGCTAGTTAGGAAGTGCAGGGTTGTTTGTTTTGTTTTGTTGGAAAAATATGTTTCATGGAGTATAGATAGAGCATGGGAATCTATAAGCCATTGGGAAATGGAGTCATGTGAAAGTCAAAATGGTTCTGATTGAGAAGGAAGGGAAACCAAAGGGAAAATATAACTTGGTCAAGGATCTGTTGAATAATATAGGTGAAATGGGATGAACATTAAGGACTAAGAGTGAAAATAAAACTGAGCCCCTTTCACAAAGGCTTAAAATATTCGGGGAATGCCCTATTTCCTCCAGTAAGCTCATTGCTTTGGACTTAATCAACGTAACACTCAAAGAAGAGGAGAAATTCAGACTAAAACCCTCTTAATGAATTATAGGATTCGGGGAACGCCCTATTTCCTCCTATAAGTTCATTGTTGAGAGCTTAATCAACAAAGACATACAATTGCATTCAAAGAAGAGGGAATGCCTTAGACATCTAGGACTAAAATTATAGGGACCTTCAACACAATAATTATAGTAAGAAACAGAGGGTATGATTGAAACAGACCTCTCTGTAAAACTGCAAGCATTAATAATCAAAGGGAGATTTCAGATACAATATTCAGAGGTAAAGAAAGAGGGGATGCCTAAACAATCCTTAGCACAATTGAATTAACCATTTTTGAAATGAAAATATTCAAGAGAGCTATTAGACTACCCTGTCATGTTCAGTAGTAGAAAACATATGAACGGTGAAGGATAAATAGGTCAGAGGTGCTTCCAAGATACATTTCTCTGCCTAAACTTTTTATCCTACTACAAGTCAAAGCATAATGGAACAAAGTGATAAACAAGGAATAACATTAATAATAAGAGATTACTTCACCGAAACCAGGCTCAAGGATCCAATGGTCCAGCCTCCTTCATTCAACAGAGAAAACAAAAACTTTCACACTTCTTCAAAACACCAATGCTTCTTCAAAGAAGCAATATGTATTACTTTTGAAATCACCAAATGCCAACCTTTTACAATGAGACTTCCAAGAGTCTTTATAGAGAAAAAATGAGGAAAAGTAGGTAAAGAAAGTTTTAATGATCATCAGAGATCAGAGAGGGCATTCGAATGCTCCATTCTATATCATAACTTTACATTAACTCTAAGTACTCTTTAGTTGATTTAGAAGTCTTTATTAGGTTGAAAATTACTTCTAGGGTGTGCTCTTGAAGTACTTCCTGGCTGTAGGTACTCTGTTTTGTCGTCTAAGACAAGTAAGGTGAAGATTTGTCTTTCAGTTCTTCCATGCTTTATAACTAAGGCACTGACAGTTTTAGGGACTTCTGTCAGAGTAATAACTATTCTGGTGCTTGATGAGGAATGGAGTAGGCCGTGTAAATTGGTCCTTCTTAGGGAAAATAACGTTCTGCTGATATCAGATCATTGATGCTCTGAAACACTGATATGACTTGATTATTTTATGGTATGAGATTTATTAAGCTCCTTGATTTTCCTTAGCTGTGGATTAGATACTTAAATCTTCAGTATCATGTGCTAATCCTGTTGTTCTTCTTCTGACACTCTTTAGACTTCTATTGGCCTGTGTTTGTGAATATACAGGTTACAGGGGCACTGGAGGGTTTTATGTTAGGGTCAATAACCCCGATCTTCAATAAAACATGATTTTAACTCTTCTTAGTAATGTCTTCCTCTGCGCTATATGTCACCATGACTATGACTTGTGGAGACAATGTCAATTCACCACCCATTGAAACCTACAAAAAAATGAAAAACACATTATAGAAACCTACGGGAGTGGGGGATGACTGCTTTAGAGGCTCGTGAGGGTGGAGGAGCAGTGAAAAAAATGTGGATGCAGTGGAAAATGGGAAGAAAACCCTAGCAGAGAAGCTAACCAGGTTTGATGGGGGTTTGCATGCGATGAGAGCTGTGGACCGTTAGATTAGGATGATTTATGGTGGTGATCTTTCGATGAAGTCGTTTGGGAGAATAGATGAAGGGAAAATGAATGGGGTTGTGATATAACACAAGTTGTTCGATCTCAGAGATCGACGACTGAGATTAAAAGCGAAAATGACGTTGAGGAGGGCAGCGGTATGGCAGAAAACTGGGAATGGTTTTTGCAAAACGAAATGGGGGAGAGGCAATATTCAATTTTGTAATGAGATTCCATACACTAATCGCCACGTGGATTTCCAAAACCACCCATTTCGCAAAGTTTTGGGACACTAATCCTCGGGCATAAAGATTTTGTGAAATGGAGCTTCAGCCATCGGATCGTGCGATGTTGATCGGACAGTGCGGATAGCACACGACGGGAGGCAACATGTGCGGGCGGAAGGACTGGTGGGCCCGGTACTGACGTGTGGTGTTTGTCGCATAGCGGGTGGGTTGTCGGGAGTGTTTAAATGGTCAGGATAGATCATGTCCGTTGGATCTATAGAATGGATGGTCAAGATTTAAAAGGAGGAGCAGATAGATGGATGGATGAAAAGGTAAGGCAAGGTGAATGGGAGGGAGGATGGGGCCCGATGGTTGTTGATCTGTGTAGATCAACGGTCCAGGTTTTCTTGGACCATGACATCGTGAATGGTAGAATAAATGAGGAAAATGTTTTATGAACGGAGGTTTATGTATTTTAAGTGCCCGATTGCAGGGCTTGGGTTATATGAGACAGGGGCTAAAGGATATAATCCCTTGGGGGCTTAATGACTTATAAGGTAAAAAAGACTATTTTTAGGCCAGAATAAAGGGTTTTTAAGGCCAAATGAGGGTTTTGGTAAGCCAGAAAAAGGATTTTTAAACCAAATAAAAGAATGAAATATGGATTACAAGAGGATTTTAATAGTTCGGAGGTTAAAATGAAGGGGTTTTGTGGGATTTTTGAAAGAGGAAAAAAGGGTAAAAATGGAGATTTTGTGGGAGTGAAATGGAGAGGTGAATGATGGGAAATGGAGCATTATAAGTAGTTTTCTCTTGGTAATGAGCAGGTTTTTGAGGGCTTATAGTGAAACAGCAGTGAAGATTAATTCAAAGGATAGAGAATCATAATAAGACTTCAAAGATGATGGATTTTCAAAGGAAATATATCTCTTGAAGGCTTGAGAACAAATTTAGCCACCACTTAGGTATATCCGAATTTATAGGTGGCTAACACAGTGGTTACAAGGGGAAATTATATGTGCAACATGAGAGACCCATATCATCTCATATGTTGCCTGCTATAGTGAGACTAATGGTGCTAGGGATCAAGGAATCCGCCTTGATGCGTGCCCCCCAGAAAATCCTCGTGAGCGAACCAAACTTGGGACCTGCCCTCAAAACATCGTGATCTTCAAGGCGAAGGTACTTCGACCTTTCCAACCTAAGTCACAGCGGGAGTGCTAGCGGGTGAGATCAGGAACACTGTTCCACCCCTCCCATGTTGTTCCATCCAATTATACAACCCCATCACCCATATGTGAGTCATTCGGCCAAGCAACTGACATGTTTCTACAACCACTGAAATATCATGAGTGTGTGTGTGTATATATATATATATATATATATATATATGAAGTTTCAAACTGAACTTAGAAAGACAAAATATAAATTTCTATCAAACCAGATGTTGTCAGCTCATTATATGCGAGGAACACATCCCATTAGTTTCTCATTGTTAGTCATTATCATAATGAAAACATCAACATTACTGTCATTCACATCGTTGTTCATTTTGAATCAGAACTAATGTAAGTAGCTACCATAGGGAACACATCCATCATGGTTATCATAATCATAACATCAAATTAACATATCCATCAAAACCATCATCATTGTAACATCAATAGAAAACATACCTATCCATCAAGTCTATCATCATCATGATATCAATAGAGAACATACATATTCATCAATGATGTCATCATCATAGTATCAATAAAGAACATACATAACCATAAAATCTACTAATAATAGAGTCATGTGTCTGGATCCTGAACCTGAGGTCCTCAAAGAATAAAGTATGAAGGATCAGTGTCCATCAACCAACGTGGGGCACTACATTCACCCCCTCTTAATAATGGACTTCACCCTGAAGTCCTTAGATTAGGAAAGGAAATTAAGACAGGGATGCATATCCTTAATATCTTCTATTAAAATCTTGCTATCCTCATTGTGACAAGTATCCTCAATTTTTAAATCAAGCAATTTCTCCTTGATTTTTGTCCATTAAGGAGTACCGAAATATTTGAGGGTCGTACTTAAAACATCTTCCATCTTATTTATGGTTCCTTTTACGAAATTAATATTGACATCATATTTACTTGTTAACTTTTATTACCTCCCTTATATAGTGTTTAAATGGTCTTGGGTGATTATGTGTTGCATGCTTTGATAATCAAGCCGCACAATTTATATTTTATCATTCTTGATGCCAATGCTTTTAGGGCACACAACGTCATTCAACAATGTATAACGTGTATGGATATGCCTAATACATTACATCAATATTCATTTTGTAAAAAATGTGGCCTACTTGGGAACCATTAGTTCGTATAAACACCATCACCAAGTAAGTTAACAAAATATCTACAACTTATATATGTTTATTTCTCATATATTAACACAATTGATTTCTTATTAATTTAAAATGATCATAGTTATATATGTTTAACATCTATCACCATGAAATATCTCACAAGAGAATGTACAATTAGTGAGTGACCATTAACTCAAACCACATGTGTAATGAACCTACGTCAATGTGCATCAATTCTTCTTGTGAATTAATCTCAACTACATCACTTACACCACTTAGGTTTAATTAATAAGATGGCCTTTAGGTTAGGAATCGTCACATAGTAGATATCCTTTAACATGATATCATTAATATCGTTATATGATAAATCTCCCAAAAAAAAAAAAAAAAACCATACAAGTATATGATAGGCTCCAAAAACTAGCAGTCAATATCAACTTATATCATATTAGTAATAGTCCTTTTGAATTTCTTAGCTGTCACATAATTGAACCTAAGAGTATTGTAATTATCAATTTCAATGTGTCTAATCATCATTGTCTCAACAATCACCTAAGCTAAACTCCTTCATGCATGGCACGTCTCTATCGTGCAATTGTTGAATAATAAGCAACTGCATGTTTCCTCTTCTTCTCTCATAAAGGAATTGACATGAAAATTTAATTCCATACATTTATTCCCTGACGTGTGTGTGTATATATATATATATATATATATATATATATATATATATATATATATATATATATACCTATATATATATATATATATATATGTATGTATATATATATATATGTATATATATATGTATATATGTATGTATATATGTATATATGTATATATGTATATATATATGTATATATATATATATATATATATATATATATATATATATATGTATATATATATATATATATATATATATATATATATATTTATATATATATATGTATATATATATATATATATATATATATATGTATATATATATATATATATATATATATGTATATATATATATATATATATATATATATATATATATATATATATATATATATATATGTATATGTATGTATATGTATATTTATATGTATATGTATATGTATATGTATATGTATATGTAATGTAAGTAATCTCTGAGTCATTATTGGATCCATCAACATGTCCCTAGGTGTTCCAAATCACTTGGGATGGCTAAGCATTCCAAAAAAACCACTATGTCATGAACCATATTGTTTTATAGTAAAGGGGTATGATCATAAGAGATTTGACTAACTAGGTGAAGAACCACGCACATGAACACATACTTATGGCCTTCCTTTGGCAAAGTATTTGGTAAAACTATATAAATACTAGAAACCTAATATAAGAAAAGAGATAGACTATCATCCAGGATTTCTCAAGATGAAAGGATGAAACACGCTTGTTACTGTTATCATCATTATTTTGTCCCAGATATGAAATGAAACTCTAACCCTCAAGAGTTCTTGTTTAATTTCAGGTGGATGATTCATCCTAGAAGGAGTCGCCTCCAAGTAATCTTTAGGTTGACACATTTTCCATCCATATTATTAGGTCATCATACTCTATTTCCATGGGCTCTAGACTCAATAATTGTTTCAATATTATCTATTGCTATCAATCTATTGGTATTGGATTCCTGCGTGAATGACCATCTTGTTGCATTGAATCTTATCAATTATATAAAGGATCTTGATTCGCTTTCAAAGAGTGAAATTTTTTCTTGCCATAATTTAGGAAACCAACATTCTTACCCACATAAACATCAATTTACACTCTAGTACTCATATATGATAAGGAATTTACTACTTTAGTATTATTATTAAATAAAATAACTTATTTATTAAGTATCACATTATGTATGATTTACTAACTTTTAAGGATACATTTAATATGCATGTACACTCCATTCTAACTTTCAGATATGCATTAGTCATGATGCAAATATATTTAATTGAAGTATGTGTTTCAATATATCACTTTGTCTAACCCTAGATTTATGGATAGAGTATTATAAGACTATCCACTTTAATTTAAGTGAACCTATAATTACTTTGAAATCCATTTTTATGTTTCATTTTCTTTACGATCCCTACAATATTTATTCTATAACAAATGTTTCTCCTTGTCATTTAATTTAGAAATTAAGAGATGAAAAAATTTCTTAAAAATTATAACCTATATTGACCAATGTCAAATTAACAATGGCCAATAGTAAAATCCAATCTTACAGTTTTGATTTCACATAAAATAATAAATTAATATGTGAAGTGGATAGATCAATTAATTTTCTCACATACAAGTACTTGCATAAATTTTGGTGGGTTATCCACATTAGTAAGTCTACATAAATTTTGGTGGGTAATAAACACTAAGTCTACAGCATTTCAGGTTTACTCCTATCTGAGTATTGGGGAAAACACAAATAATGGGTATTGGGGAAAACATAAATAATGGAGGGAAGTAACTCCTCAAAGAATAAAGTGTTGGCCTTAGGCCTAAATAAATGTTAATGTCATATTACTGCCAATCAACTACAGCGGAGCACTACAGTTGACATTAGTTTGCCTTTAAGAGAGAGGAAGGCTTAACCATATGTGCATCAACTGGTATTTGGATGGAATATTTTACCCCTAATAATAATAATGAACCCACGCGGCAATGGTAGAGTTGTTATAAATTTGTTAATGCCCAAAATATGTACAGCTCATTGTAGTTGTTCTAATGAAGAGGCTCTGTTTTTTTTTTTCATCCTAAAAACAAAATAAAAAGACTAGTTGTTCTAATAACAAGACTGCTCACCATTAGCACCGTTGGGTCTTTGCTAAGAAATAGAAGAGATATTAATCTCTTGTGCTGTAATGACATCTAAAGATTCGATTATAATGGCACTCAGAAGCTTTGTTTGGACTATTTTATAATTTAAAGCAAATCGATTGTAATTCAGAAAATAATTCCTACCATCAAATTTTGTCTGAGAAATTTTAGAATCCAAGATAAAATCATTTTCCATTTCAAGATCATACAGACCATTTCAAAAACAACGAATCAGAATAAACGTACATGAAATGAATAACAAGTTCTTGCAAGGTATAACAATGGTTCTTTTCGAGATCCAAAGGATGATGACAAAGTTAAACTACAGTTTATAGTTGAGGGGCTCCAATATGCATTGAAGAAAAAAAAATGACAAATAGGCAGGGGATTAGTCTACATTTCAAGAGATATGTCAAAATCATCCTAGGGAGAAGATCATAAGTAAAAAAAATGAGATGGAGTGAATGAAAAATGTTCCTGCAGTAGATTTCAAGTACCATGAAAGATTTGAAAGGTTTAAAATGCCCTTAATTTTTTACATCTCGTTCTTTGGAACGTTGTATATATCAGGTTATAAATCATGATATACGTACACCAAAATTTCAACATTTAAGGGCCAAAGAGCAGTGAGGCGGGGTTAGGTAACAATGTCCAAAATAATTATCAAGCTAAATAATGGATCCTAAAGCTATCAAGGCAGTGATGCACACAAATTTTCTGGGCATCGTTCAACTCCTACAATTTACTCTTATAATATACTCTTAAAAGGGAAAATGTTTGGTTTAATGCATAACGTTCAAGGAGAAACACTAAACATCTATTATGTAATTCAATAACCATGGCAATAATCTTCCATCGCTCTCATTGTGGTCTTGTGATATAAACAAAAGCACATCTAAACCCCCTGAAGATAATCCCAATCTTGATCGAGGGATTGTGGCTCTTTCCAAAGTGTGATGATGTTTCTACTGTTCCAAAAGGACATCGTTGTCTCAACAACAATGAAGATAACAAAGATGTAGAAGAAACAACCTTAGAGCAAGATGCCTTGACATGCCATGAAGATAATTTTGGCTCCATTAAATAATTTGAGCCTGGCAGATTGGAAATGAATGAGGTCAAACCCTTAGTTTCAAAACACAATTCTGGCATTAACCAAACATTTCTTATACAGCTGGATGATAATCACATAAATAAGGGACAAGGCAGCTGCGAATTTCAGAACCTGTACGGTAAAAATGACAGAAACAAAGTCAACTATGTTCTTAGAAAGAAAATATTATAGATCCTCTCTTTTCTTGTTACCATAAAAAGGATTTTGATCAATTTTGATCTGACAATAAACGAGTCCAACAACTACCTTAATTCTCAAAAGGTTGATAATAAATGAGTCCAACATCATCCTTAATTCTCAAAAGGGTGAACATAAAAAAACTGTAAATGCATATGATGGAGACCATGAGCACATTCTTGGAAACAAGGGGTATTTTGAAGCAACATAGAGGAAAAATCTATCATGACTGTTGAAGATCTGTGTGGTCAAGTATAAAATAATTTTCCCTTTATCATGAGGATTTTTCTGATTTTTTTTTTTTTTGTGACTGCTGACAGCCTTAGTTTGCATTCAATAGACCTGGACAACAACGAAAGTCAAATTGTAAATGAAAAGGCATAGGAAAGCCAGATTCAGGTCAAAATTAGAGCTCTGTGATGTTGGCGAGTATAGAGGTAACGAGTCTTCAAAAGAATTGACCAAGGTTCAAATATAAGAGAGAAGATAGCAGTTATCAATGCCATAACCGGCGTGAGGTAGCACATTGTAGCAAAAGGATTTGTTAAGCCATATTCTTCTTCCTGCAAAATAATTTGAGTGACAGTCCATCGAAAGCCAGACATGATAGCGGCAAGCATCACAAAGATAAAGCCCCAAAAGTTAAATTCTACTGAATTTGAAACTGTTAGCATAACTCCAACAGAAATGACCAGAATGATGCCTAGAAGTTTAAAAATTGGAGTTTCCAACTTGAAGGCAAAAGCAAATAGAAGGAGAAGCACTGGAGCAGAATATTTTCACATTGTTTCAAAAGTAACTGAAATAAAGATAAGGGATGCATTTCTCAAATCTATGTCCAACACAGTTGCCACAGTAGTTGGTACCAACCGAGTCAAATAATCTTTCCATGACATGGTTTGATGATGCCATGCCAGCTAAAAATCGTAGAACTAGAGTCGATACCAAGCCTTGCATTGAGAAGTGAATTGTATTCATAAGCAAGGGTGTAGGAAATTTCCCCATTTTCTCTCCTAACAAACTGAAGTTTCCCATCTTCTCTCCTACCAAAAGCTTGTTATATAGTGTCAAGAAGGTACTAAAGGTATACCACATTATAATATATAATAGGGGCCAAATTAACAAGTACTTGATTGGAGCCATATTTGAGTCACTTGGTGCAGCTTTGTCGACCGAATCTACAGGATTTACATCGTTTATCTGCGGGGCATACACCTGGCTTTCCTTGTTCTTGTCCTTATAGTCTATATTAAAAGAAGCACGCCTAGATTTGCTTTCAGGCGCAACTGCAAAATTGTTTTCCCTTTCTGCTCCTTTCCTAAAATGCAGCAAACCTTGTGAAACCTACATTACGCCATTCGTAAAGGGAATTCTTTCTTGCAAGCTATCCTCTACTGGAGAATCCTCCTCCTGTTGTGGCCTCAACAAAGGAAATTCAAAACCCTTGTCTGCATCATTTGAATCTACGGATTCAGGATAAGAACAATTGGCCTCGGAAGGAAAATCAAAGCACCATCTAGAAAACAAAGGTTCCTTACGCAGAGTCCCCCTCTCAGACACCGATATTTCTTCCTCGAGAGACGGGATTTGAGCCCTCTCGTCTCCGACTGCCGCCATTATTTACCAATAAAACACAATTCGTCGATCTATTTATGGAATCAAACCACAAGCGGGTTTAATATTTGAACAAACCCAAATTTTAACATGCAAGAGCAGTCCAAACCCCCATTCCATCCCCTGTAATTTTTAAAGACTACCATCGATGCATCAAATCGAAGATCGATATGTCAAAAGAACAAAAACCTTGTATCTATTCCTCTGGCCAAGCATTGAGAACATTTGAACACTTGGAAAACCTAAATTTTTCCTGTTCAGAATGTATGTTCCCTGTTTCGTTTGCTGTTGGTCGTAAAGAATGCCATGGAGTCATCAAAGAGTATAAAAAAAACTAAAAACAGGCTTACGTAATAAAAACTTGGCAAAGAATGGTGTCATTCCTGCAAAAATCAATTGAATTAGCCAAGTTTGGTGTGCGGGGAGGTTTCAGTGTAGATCTTAAACCTGAAGCCTCAAAATCCCTTGGACACCCAAAAACAAAACATAATTTTTCCGCTTCAAAACGTTTCCAAAACCTCCCTGAGACTTAGAAACATAGTCTTTGCAATACAGAGCTCATCCAAACTATGGCCACAGAGGAAGGAGTGTTTTAAACTCTAGTTCAAGCCTCGTTTAACACGAGGATTTCATTGGGTTGAGGAAATTATCATGCCAGGAGACATGGAGCCTGTGATTGAGGTTGCGTATTAGATACGCCGGGAGATCTAGAGTCCAAGATTGGAATCAGGAACGGTAATTGATAAATCAGTTGCTTTAGCCATTGTCATTAAGAAGACAGTGTAGCATCCCGCATATCTCGCGGAAGCCTCTGTCAAAGAAAATCTAGAAACAGAGAAACTCTGAGTGGAGGAGAAGATTGCGGAGGGTTTCATAAGTCTGGAGATCAGCGACCAAATGAATCGCCGAGAGATGTTGATGAGAAATGTTGAAGGCAAATGATGAGCAATGCTGAAGATAAGCAACACAACCCATTTATATCATTTTCTTTCCACGATCATCACAATATGGAGCAAAAACAATGTTAGGATAGTGGTCACTGCGGGCGTTACTCCTTTCTGGTGGAGCAAGGCTAGTTGGAAGAAATCAAGGAGGGTTGTTGGGTTCTATTCATACTAATTCTAGCATTTGTAGTAAACGTGGCTACAAATTCTGAAGATGACCAACAAACCCAAGTTCTCATACTGCGTTTCTTTCTGTGTTATGGCCTAAAAAATATACCGTCTGTGTGTGTTTTTTTATAGTTTTGTTACATAATTCAACCAATTTGGAGGACTTTATGCATGTATTGGCTGCTATTGTTGGTTCGTGATATGGGAAGGCTCATGCACCTCGAAGATTTGCATGCTCTGTTAAAAATATTTTGAAACCCTATGAAGGCCATATCTGTAATATAATGCTTGGGGTTTGTATGGGAATGGTTGAACTTTTGCAATTTTTTTTTTATGCTTCTCTAAATGTGTTTGAGGTTTGTGATAGTATTTGGGTAGTTGTGAGAAACTATGTGTCATGGTAAAGATAAATTGAATTTTGTCATATATATATATATATATATATATATATATATATAATTTGAAAGTGCTGAAGAAATAGTGAGTTTCTTTTTTTTTACATGAGACAACAGGTGAAATCATGAAATAGACATTTCGCTAGATGAAATTGTGAAATAGACATTTCACTAGATATTTCTGTAGACACCAATCAAGTGGTTTGTGTTCAAGATAATGGAGAAATGTATTTTTGGAGAAAGTCAGTTCACTATTTTAACTTTCTGACTTGTTTGTAACCTATATATTTATGGTGTGTATTGATGTTTTTTTTAGCGCTTCCTAAAGATGCAATCTCTAGATGAAGCTTCTCACTTGTCATATTGAGAAACTTGGGTTGAGCATTGTCTAAACCGATGGGTTCTAATTCCACAAGGACTACAACTCATGGCTCACAAAAATAATACAAGGAAAACCTTAAAAATTATGGGCCTATAGGTCCTAGAGGTAGAACATTTGCTTTGATACCAAGTGTAGAGACCAACCCTATAATTAACTAGATGAGCGCTAGGCTTTAAATATATTTTTTTTACACAGTAACTAGGAAATGAAACCATAATCGTACAAGTTGAAAATCAGTAAAATTAAATCACGTATATCAAGTCCATCAATTTAACTTCTTAACACATACATATATTTAACTTGATTATAGGCACAATGAAATCATCATAATTAAAAACAATCTAGCTAACACATGTACCGTTCACCCTTGGACGAGAACCAAACTTGACTTGCCGCTAATTGAGCTCCCTTGTTGTCGTCTACCTCCAAGCCTGAAGGTTTTCATGCTTAATCCGAATGTAATGACCCACTGGTTGACCTCCCAGCCTACACCTTGGGTACTCTCCTTCCCTGCGGACCCCTGAGTTGCAATGGGGTTGTACAACGAAGGAATGTGCTAGATGGTAGAGGTGAGCCCCTCTTGGCTCAAGAGTCCCCTCTCTATAATACTCTACCTCACCAAACTCACTATAGCTCGTAACCACTCAAAATGACATAATCTCCTCCATCCAACAATAGGGTAAGCCCAAAAGATTTTTTTTCCTTCCATTTCCATTCCTTTTATAGAAGGCTTCATAAGTGACACTTGGAATTTCATGCATAAATAACTATTTTTTTATTACCCACAATTTTATTATTCACCCACCCATGTGTCACCCTCTCATCAAGACTCTCCAAAATAATGTACTTAATTATTCATTTAAAAATAGTATTTTCCTCAACCCAACAAGGCTTCCTATTTCTTCTCCTAGTTGTCTCTTGATTCCCCCTTTTTACTCCTTAATTTGTATTTATTACTGAAGTTAATTGATAATTTTCAGATTTGGTTCCCTAACTACCTCAATTTTATTTTTTTGATGAATATTCTTATGTTGGCTCTTGCCACATGGAAGTTCTCTAAATTTCTCAAATTTTAATTTAATAATTTTATTTTAATTCATCACCCTCCTCTCTTAATGAAGTTTTTAATAAATCTTTATACTTAAATCTATGTTCCTCTTTCCCCCTTTTGCTTAATTAAGTCTTATGTACTTAATAATTTGTTTTAACATGGAAAGGGTAGAGTTATCATGGTAAAATATTTTATCTCTTCCTATTCCTCCCTTACCCTAAGTTTTATTCTTGATTTAATTCATTTAGTTCTAACATCATATGAATTAGTTGGATTTTCATATACTGATTATATTTATTAGTTTCGTTAATGATGTTGAGGGTGTCAAGTTGTTCATGCCCTTCAAGAACTTCCATTCGAAGTTCCAAGGGTGCCATGCCTAAGAATTTATTTTTGATACCAAGGGTGCCAAGTCGGTCATGCCCTTCAAGAATTTCTCTTTAAATTCCAAGGGTGCCACACCACTTTCCATTCAAGTGTCTAGTGGTTACGAGGGGAAGTTATATGTGCAACAACAAAGACCTCTATCATCTCATATGTTGCCTTCTATAGTGAGACTAATGGTTCTGGGGATCAAGGAATCCACCTTGATGTGCGCTCCCAGAAAATCCTCGTGAGCGAACCAAATTTGGGACTTGCCCTCATGACATCATGATCTTCAAGGCGAATGTACTTCGACCTTTCCAGCCTAAGTCAGGGCAAGAGTGCTAGCGGGTGAGATCAGGAACACTGTTCCACCCCTCCCATGTTGTTCCATCCAATTGTGCAACCCCATCACCCATATGTGAGTCATTCGGTCAAGCAACTAACATGTTTCTACAACCACTGACATATCATCAGAGTGTGTGTATATATAAAGTTTCAAACTGAACTTAGAAAGACAAAATATAAATTTCTATCAAACCAGACGTTGTCAGCTCATCATATGCGAGTGCCTCTGGTGGTTTCCTATCATACTCAATAATCATCAGTAACAAAGTTTCTCATTGTTAGTCATTATCAAAATGGCAACATCAACATGATCATCATTCACATCGTTGTTCATTTTGAATCAGAACTAATGTAAGTAGCTACCATATGGAACAAATCCATCATGGTTATCATAATCATAACATCAATAGGAAATTAACATATCCATCAAAACCATCATCATTGTAACATCAATAGAAAACATACCTATCCATCAAGTCTATTATCATCATGATATCAATAGAGAACATACATATTCATCAATGATGTCATCATCACAGTATCAATAAAGAATATACATAACCATCAAATCTACTAATAATAGAGTCATGTGTCTCGATCCTCAACCTGAGGTCCTCAAAGAATAAAGTATGAAGGATCAGTGTCCATCAACCAACGTAGGGCACTACACTTTAGTTCAACTCTAGTTATTGCTAGTTAAATCGAGTGCTTACATGTGGCCTGCACTTTGGTTAGTTAGTTAACTCTATTGTTTGCATGTGGTGCATGTGCACCTTAACAAAACATAAATCACCCTTAGCTTCAGTTATCTTTAATTATCCATAGTTATTGCATGTACAACTAAACATAACTTAGTTGCTTTATATATTGATTCTCAAATTAATACTAAGTAATCAAATCATTCTCAATTCCAAATTTTCTTTTTTCTTTTTCCAATTCTCGCAAATGTGTGCAACAATTATTGTTCAACTAAATCCATATTTATGCTCTAATACTTATACACATTATTCCTTTTCTTTAATTAGATAGTAAATTCTAAAATATTCCAAATATATGACTAAATACATCAAATTCGCAAAATATTCTAAAATGAGCAATTAAATTAAGCTCATAAATTAGATAAAGGGTTCTCTCATCTACGTAATCTCAAGAGAATTTAGCAAATTATTTCCTTGCTGAATACTTATAACATAAAACTAGATTATAAAAGAATAGAGATTCAACGTCACAAAATCAATAAATCACTAGGTCGCCAAAACGAGGAAGATATGTTTTGACCATTCATTAAAAAAACCTTGGAAGTATTCAAAGTTCGATAGGTTACCTTAAATAAACAAATGAGGTGGATATATATATATATATATATATATATATATATATATATATAATCACAGCTATCGATGAATGCAAAATTTTAGCTATGATATTGTCCATTATACTTCAAATTTTATACATAAAAAACATGGCTCCGGTTTTTGAGATAAGTTGTTAGGGTTTGTATTCCAAAGCAAAAGGATCCGACGTAGCAATTTCTTTATTCAATCCGATATAACCTGGAAGTGGTATATATATATTATTATTATTATGTAATCCTGTGAAACATTAAAATATTATAGTACCTAGGCATTGACTCAGAGTGTGACGGTTCACATTTAAAAAAAATTGTTTTATTAACAAAATTAATTTATAATTGAGTTTGATGTTTTATTGATATCGATGACATAGAATAAGAAAAAGACAAAAGTATATAAAAGTATATAAATTAAATTCAAAGCGCCATTCAAAGCTAATCTTTTTCCACATATATAAAAAATGGGTTGACGTTCAAAGAAGATTATATTAGAGCACATAGTTGTAAATGACAATAGTCCTCATAGAAATTGGAGATTTAAGATAACGAAACATTTCCATGACAGTAAGAAAAAGACGTTAGATATCCAGTTAGAGAAAAGTTACGGCACTTTATATATAATTGATATATAGTTAGAGAAAAGTTTTTATTTTCTGAGTTTATGTTGATTGTAAAATTCAATATCCAACACGAGTAAAGTCAACAGTTAATTTTACTATATAATTATTTAGTAAAGGTTAGTACAGGGAGATTACCATCTAAATAAAAATGAAAGTTTTCAGTTTTAGTTAAAAAATTCAAGTAAGGTTATGAAAATTTTTGGTAAAGTTTTTTGAAAATATGAGTTACAGTAGTTAAATTTTAGTATTTTAGGTACCTTAAGGGTTATTGATGACACTGAATCTATTTTCACCATAAAAAATGCAATTCAAATATTTCAATTATCTGATTTATGAATTTTTTTACCAAATTACAACAAAAAATTGTTATCCAAACTATTCTGTTAGGTTAGTAAACAAACTATTCTGTTAGATCAATAAACAACTTCAATATTTTTTATAACTATTGAGTAGTAAATGCATTAAATAAAAATGGTGTTTTAACCCAAAGAAAATGGATAAAATTTTTGTAATTATGTATTTAAAGTTTTTTTTGTTTTTGTATAAAATAAGTTTCAACTTTGTTAATCTCAAGGTCAAGTGGTTTGCTGTTTTGGAAATACGAGCACATTCATATTAACAAAAAGTTTAACTGCATATTAAAATTATTTTATATTTTTAATTTCATTAGAGTACGCTCTGTTTAGTGATAATTTTAAGTTTGGAATGTATTCTATTAAAAATATGTGTTCTAAATGGTATATTTTTCAATTGGTAATAAAATTTAACATAATAATTTAGAAAAATTATATAATTACAATTTTTTAAAATAAGAATATTTATTTATTTATTTTTAAAATAAACAAATGAGAGTTTTGTATTAATAAGTATTGAAATATGGACAAAAACATTACAATAACATTTTTTATATTTGATTATAGTGATGTATTTTTGTCCATGTAAATAGTATGCTAACTTTAGCGTTTAAGTTTATTAAAGAAAAACATTTGCTAAGAAAATTGCGAAAGGACTCAAGGATAAGCCTATACAAGATAACATAAAATATTATAGAGATTAAAAAACTCACAATAATCTCATCCTTCAGCTATGATCATTGAAAAGGTAGTCAAATCCCTTTGGACAACATGATTTATTTTTCTTAGGATCTTTGTTGGAAACAATGCCTCCCGAACCAGACTAAGCACTTCTAGATACGAAATTTTCCATAGTCAAAACCGGAGCACTGAGAGAGAAAACCTCCTCATGCAAATCATTAACGGTATGCTCCATATAGCTTAATTATGATGCAGGAGCATTGGAGCACCTTAATTAAAATCCAAATTCAATGTTGTGAAAGAGGAAACATGGACGACCGTTTGTAAATGGAGATAATTTCCATGAAACAGAAATAAAATGACGAAATTGATAAGTCTCTAGAAGATTTGATTTATTATCATTATCTGCCATGTAATCAAACAAAGAGAGTTCTGGAGTTAGTTGAGCGAGTTTAGGGAGAAAAAATCGTGGATATAAGATGATCCACTCCTTTGTAATTTCTATATAATGTGAGTCTATATTGTATGATTAAGGAGGGTAGAGAAGAGTGCAATGTAGCCTTAGGGTGAAATTTGTAATTGAGGCTAGAGTGGCATTAGCCTGTAACTCGAGTTCAGTGTATAAATGAAATCTGTGTGTTTTATTTGACTTAGATTTCTTAATATATATGTCTGTTCTTTATGTTAATTAATAAACTGTTTGAGTGTGAGAAAGAGGACGAAGTTCCTATGAACATATCGTAGAACAAAGCTATGACAGAGATGAGTGTAGGTGGAAGAGATGAAGAAGAGCCGCGTGAAGGATGAGCGGACAGTCACGATCAAACCACAAATCTAAAGGGGAAGAGATGAATGGCTAAGATGACATCGCAAGTCAAACAATATATGATGTAACGTGATGAAGGGAAAACAACAAGGACTGTTAGATCTGGGCGCAAATCAACGGTGGACGGAAAATCGCAAATTTGCACATCGCAGAATTTAGCGGATAACGTTAAGACTTCGCTGGGTGTTAGGGTCCTATAATAATATGATTCATAATTTTGAATTGACTTTGATTAGTATTGTAATATGTATATACTTTTCTTTCTGCAAATTGTTTTCCCATATCAGAAAAATAAAAATAAAAACGTAAAGAGGGTAAAAGTCCTAAAAGAAAAATCAAAGGACTTGAAAGAAAAAATATAAAAAAGAATATGAAACTGGACCCAAAATAAAAAGAGATAAAATAAAACATGAAAGTGATGGGAATTCAAATTCCACTACTATTTACTTCTACTACAAAATAAACATTGTGTGCAGCTTGTTAAAATGTCACAATCCATGAAGGTTAAACGGTTTCATCTTAACCTCTCATGCTTTAATTTTCATGTTGTTAGATAGAGAATAAAGATCTAGCCAAACAGTTTAATCTTGGCAGATCAGTAGTTAGGTAGAGAATAATAAGGAGCTCAATAGCTTAATCTAAGCCCTTGGAAGAAATAAGGATAGAATCAGTTAGTTTGTTGCTTTCAAAGAAAAATGAACAAGGGTTTGCAAGATCAAATGCACCCATGAAAATGAAGTACAAATGTTAGGGCAGCAAATGGGAAGGTACAAGTAGTTTTTACAATCATGGATAAGCAGAAAATTGGTCATTTCATCTACTAACTTCCTTCAAAAATCATCCCCTTGTATAAATACTTCATCCTCTCCATTTTTATTCTTTACCCTTCATTTTTTCCCTTTTCCCATTATCATCCATTTTCCTTGGCAAAAATACCTTTTCCTAAGTTAAAAATATATTTTACTTAAGAAAAGTAAAACCCTTTAACTAATTCCCCTTTTATTCAAAAACACCCAAAAACCCCAAAAATAATTTATCCTAAGTATAAATGCTAAAATATTATGTTGGGACCCATTATGAAGAAATTTATTTCAAACATAATATTTTACATTATACTTAGTTTAAATGCACATCCCGGAAATACATTTCTATTAACATTAACTTAGGTATTAACTCTTGTATTTACCCTTTACCCCGTATTAAATTAAATCCTTATATATTATTCCCCACCCATATTTTTATTTTAACCTATGTTATAAATTCCCCACATGTTATATAATCCATTCATCCCATACGTTAAATTATTAAAAATATGTTAATTATTCTAGTCCCAATATATATATTCCCCTCCAGTTTTAACTGTAGACCTTCCCGCATTGCATTGGTTATAATATATTAAAAACCTCAATCATTTAAATGAATAACCAATAGTATATAAACCCCGTTTATTTTTATTAAACTTTAGTTTTATTATATATTAATCTCCCATATCATTTAAACCTCGAGTCCCACGCCATCTAACCTTGCATCTCTATCACATCATCCTAGCCATTCACTTTTCAAATGCTAGATCCGACCATTGTTATCCCTTGTCGCACATTCCTTAGCATGATAGTTAACATACCCCAAGGCTTGCGATAAGCGTGGTTTATGGGATTTCTCTCTACTTTACGCGTCTTAATCATATTGGATTGTACCAATCAAAACAATTATGCTTAGTATCTTTGAAGCCTGCGAAAATTGCTTGGCAGTTTTTTTCCTCCCCCGTGCCCAAACCACTTATCCATTTGAATTGACCACTCATTCAATGCATTCACTATTGAATGAAAATTCTTATAAACCACCCAAATGCACTCTTTAATCCTTTCTGTTACCATTTTCACGCAAAAGAAGCATTGCAGACCGAAACAAATGCTGCCGACTCCGTTTTAAAGCCTAATAGAAACATAATTCTCCAATCTTCCTCTATAAACATTGCAGAAGTCATCCAAAATGCTATAAAGACCAGCAAAAGCTTCTGAAATCTTTCTAAAACCCTAGAAACCCTCCTGCACAACAAATCTATAGTTTTCCCGAGTATTCTTCAGAAGAATAGACCCATTCATCAATCTAAAAGAGTAATACATTTAGTTGAATATTTTAGGGGCCTTTAAACCTAAAGAAAACCCAGTTGCTTCATAAATCCTTTTTTCTATAAACCCTGAGTGTATTTTCACAAATTCTGAAGCCTTAGATTGTTTTTAAACACAGAGTTTGATTAATTAAAGTCATCTACAGACTTGAAAAAGCCTTATGTGACCTTCAACCCTTTCCTACATACCCTAGGCATCCTTTTTTCATAAAATTGATGTCTTGAGATTATTTCTTATCACAGAGAGTGCATTATAAGCCCTAGATATCATTTGCAGAAGCTCTAAGGTCTTAAGATTGCCTTTTTTTATAGAGATTACATTTTGGTTAATTGAATGAGTTTAAGACCTTTTTGCAAACAATAGATAACCCCTGTTTTATCCAAACCCTTCTCCAAAATATTTAGAATTTCAAAGGTGCTCCTATAGGCCCGAATCACTGTTATAACGTCAAAAAAGTATTGGAATTGATAAATCAAACAAATCAATGGCTTCCAAAAAAATTCTTGTAGTCAATCCTATACAACCCCCTGTTGTAGATGTAGAGTACATTCCCCTCGCTGATAGAGACTTCAAGATTACTGATACAGTGAAAAAATTCAACCTTCTTGAGCTCCACTGTTGGAGCCAAGGAAAATCCCTAGATCAAGTTGATGAAGTGTTAATTTGGGAGTCAAACTTTCCAAAATATTTTTTTCCTCATACTTACCAATGCTCAGAAGTAATCAAACTCCACCAATCATGCTACCTCCCTGATCAGAGATCCATAGTAAACCCTAAAAAGGAATTTTTGTTTACCATTACAGCTGAATCTATCAACCAGATGCTACACATACAGCCTGGGCCAAAAGAATTTCCTTTGTCCATTGAAGCCCTCACTCAGTTATACTTGGATCTGGACTTACCCAAGAGGTTCCAGATTTTTCATACCTTCATGCCTTCCTATGTATAAATTCCCAAGTTGAATCCTCCATACTCTTTTGCTAAATTCTCTGAAAGGACAAGACATATCATTTCCATGTTTTCTTTCATTCTTGGCTACTTTACAGATGAAAATGTTGATGTTGTAGTGCTTGGTTTCTTGTCTACTTTTACACCTGGTTAGCCTCTTGCTACCATTTTTAACTTTTCCCAATATATTGTTGTCAGTATCCATGAGAAATTGGTCAAATTTCCTTCTGAAGGTGGAAATAAGCTTGACGTGGAAGGAAACCCATAGTCAGTCATCTTTTGGACTTCCTTGATAAGGAAAGATTCCAATGAGTTCACCTATATAGATTTTACAGATTCCTTCATTCATCCCATAGTCAATTTGTTGAACAGCAATATACAACCCAGAATTATTAATGAAATAAAGGTCCTGTAATTGTCAGAGCACAATAGGATAGCTGATTGGTACTTGTACCAAAATCACACTGAAATAAGAGTTTATGGATCAAGTCTTATCCCTTATAAACTGCCCAAATACCTCCCTATGAGGTTATTTTCCCTGGAATACATAAGGTGGATTCTAAATTCATATGCAGTTAATTTCTTAATAGAAAAGAAGAAAACATAGTTCTAGTTGAAGAACTAGGTTGGCCCTTTTATCTATAATAATAGAGAGGTAGGTCCAGAGGCTAAAAAACATTTGCAGGAGTTCAAGTTCAATCACGGTTTTCTATGGTATTATGATCCCCTTGGCGTTATTAGTAAAATGAGAGTTAAATGAAAATTAAATCTATGTGTACATGACAAGAAGCCAGAGATTTACAAATTCTTAAACCAATATGAATGGTTAGAGAACACATTGGTAGAGGCAGAGAAGCAAAGTGATACTAGTCAAAATTTGCAAACTCCAACCCAAGAAGACAAAAATGTGAAGAGAAAGAGAGAGGAAGGATCCTATACAGCAGAGACTACAACAAAGACTAAATTCAAATTGAGATACAGTAAAACGCCAAAGCTAAATCCTGCCAATAAAGAAAAGGAGACAATAGAGGTCATTGATACAGAATAGCAAAAAAATACAATGCACCTCTTACAATGATTGAGAGGAACAACATCCCACAACTTCAAAGACACAACTAATTTAAAAACAACATAGTATAGAAGTTTCTTCATCTAAAAAACAAGCAGAAAAGGACATGGATATGAAATAAAGATACAAAGAAATCAAAGCCAGAAATGAAAAAATTAAGATAGAAATATATTTCAGTATCTAAAATAGACTCTTGGCATCTAGAATAGGCTACTTTCAGCCTTTGACTATAAGAATAAAAATATACATATGTCATTTCTTCAACCTATAGTTCAGAATCCTAAGTCATCCTCAAATTATAAGAAGATAGAGTTGAAAGTCCCAGTCCAGGATATTCATCCTCTGGATCAAATTGAATTTCATAAGCAGGCAGGGGAGATGATTTATTCTACAATGATCGCCATGGCTATGAGTGCACAGAAACTACAAAACACTCTGGTAAATGTTAGAGATCAAATCAAATTGGAGAACGCATATTCATGGGCAAAGGACACTAGAATCAAATCCTTGGAAGAGCTAGTAATTGAAGTAGGATATGATCCTCAAAATGTAAAAGTTTCAGAATAATTGATTAAGAAGAAAAATGCAGACATTGTTGCAGTAAAGAAACAACTAAAGCTGCCCCCTACAGAACACCCTCAAGCCAAGGAGGTCTTAGATGATACCAATCAGAAATATGAGGTGATGAATCTCATTTTACAGTTGATAGATCAGAAAAGGGAAATGGAAATTGAAATGGAAAATTTGGTCCAGGAAAAAGAATCCAACAAAGTAGAGGAATTTACTGCCACTATCATCCCTGTAGTCAGAGTAGATGTACCTTCTACTTTGGCAGAATCACTGGCTCCTAATGTCCCAATGGCCACAACACTTCCAATCACTTCATCTATAACTTCAGCAATAGAATCTTCAACAACAAAAGCACAACATTCAGATGAAGCAAACAAACCATTAAAGGCTATGCAAGATATGTCTATTCACACCAATGAGATAAACATACTAAAATAATAGCTCAAAATTCTTGAAGTTGCAAAGAAACTTGCTCAAATAAATGCTAAGAATGAAGAACAAAAAGCCAACATATTGAATGAGAAACTGAAAAATTTAGAAAAGGAACTAACAATGAAGGAACCAATGGCACATGTCAAGCAACAACTATGGTCCAATATCATTGAAGCAATCAATGATATTTGGCCATCCATACAGGTCATATATGAGCAGAAAGACTTAGTGAAATCAACAAGAGAAGAAATCCAGAAGATCAAATAAGAGCTTGGCAAGAAACCTAAAGAAGCTCTTGAAATCATAAAGTTTCTTAATTCTAAAAATAGACAAGAGTTAGAAGAGATTGGAATTAATGATAGAACATAGACCATCCTAGAAGTTAGGAAGGTAATCTATAAGAAGAATTTGATGATACAGTTAGAAGAGAAATGGTTGAAAATGGAGATTGCTATCACAAGGTTCATTATTAAGTTTTATGTTCTAAGGCAAAAAAGCCTTCCCAATCCTCTATTTATTAATGACAGATTAATGAAACATGATGATTATGTTAAAAAGATGAGAGAATTTGCCAAAGAAAAAGTGAAAAATTCAACCTTGCAGGGAATCCCAACAAGGAAGCTACTCTACAATAATTTTGATAATTTGTTTTACTTACAGCATGAAGTAAAAGACTTATTTGTGAACAAGCTAGCATTCTCAAAGTATACTGAAGCTGATGGAAACTTCAGAAGGATGATGAAGATAAAATTGCCAGAGGAAGATTTCTGGGAAAAATTAACTAATTTACTGTGAAATTAGATTGTAGTGAGCACATAGTAGTGAAAGTAAAAACATAACTTTCTGTTTTTACATCAGCATTTACAGTTTTACAATGAAAGAGTATCTTCTCTAGGTAAAAGTTTAAATTAAATCAACAAATTATAGAGAAAAAATGAATTTGCCAGTGTGAAAGACACCTCACTGTCTAGCTACAGCTTCATTGAATGACAAAGAGATAAATAATTGAAAAAATCAAGACAACAACCAATTTATTTCAATAAAAAAGGGACAACTAGCATTAGTTAGAAAGTTGTCACTATCTTCTTGCATGAAGATATTTATTTTCCATGAATAATTCCTAAGTTTATTCTAGGATATTTTGTATCAATTTTTGTATAAATACTTCTCATTTGGAAGTATTGAGTGTAGATGAATTGATGAACATTTCTGTATTTGTAGTATTCTGAACCTAAGGTTTATTGTACCAATTTCAATTCAACAGACTGGATTAAGGAAATAAAGCATCATATTACAAGATTCATGTGTTGGGCCACTACAGTGAATGATTTTCACTTTTTACTTTGTCAATAACTTATTTTTTCTATCAATACTTGAATGTGTTTTAAATCCACATGATAGATTAGGAATTGTTATTTCAGAATATGTTAAAAGCACTCTGTTTTGACTAATTATCATTTATATGTTTTCCACTAATATCTAGATTAGGGAACCCTTAATTTCTCCCTCGTTTCGATTGACCTCTTCATTTTCACTCATAATCCAAATTTAAGAACCCTTAATTGCTATTTTATCCCGATCAAAACCACTTTCACCATTAGCCTTGAAGTTCTGAAGTAACTCAGCTATCTTGCTCTGTAAACATTTCCATTGAGAACTTGATCCTAATCTGACTACTTGACACATTGACTCCATTAGGCCAATGGAATTACAGACTTACATCTATCCATATGAGTAAGTAATTTCATGACCAAATCAAGTCAAAATCCAAAACCAATTTACCCTACATAACAAGCCTAAAGTCAAATACAATCAACAAAGATAAATCATATAGAGAGAGCCCTCTTTGAGCATTGGGAAGGCTATATCCTAAAGCTTATAAGTAGATTTGTGGTTACCTCTAATATTATTTAAAACTAAAACTAAAATCTCACAACTATTAAGAATTATTGGGGTGATAACATACTGGCGACCATATTGGGAAACTAACCAATCCTCAGTTTTTAAATAGATATTAAAGGAAATATTTTCATTTATCTTTTCACCTTAAGATTGTTTGAAATAGTTGTGAGTATATTTTCATAAAAATTGTAATTTTAGCTTCCAAAAGAGTTTACTATACCAGGTCCAATCCAGATCCACAACCTGCTCTCACAGTAGATAATCCTGATAGAATTGGAAAGAAAAGAGAAAAAATAGAGAGTTTAGGTAGTGAGATTTCATTGGTCAAAGAAAATTCTCTTCCAAATAAACTCTGAAGTTTACAAGACATATAATTTGATCTATATTTTGAACAAACTTTGTTCAGAACTAAATCAGAAAGTTACTTACACAATACTGTGATAGATCCTAATTTCATTTCATTCATTGAAACTAAGAAGGAAATTATTTCAGTTGATTCTTATCACAATATTTTTGAAGTTTATGATAAACTTGATGCCATAACTGCAATTTTTCTGAACGAAGTTGATGAATATTATTTACAACATTCAGTTGAATTGACTGCTTTATCAGCCTATACCCCTAAGCCTTCTACTAGTCATTTAGATACCAATATTTTAGAATCTGTAGGTTCATCCTTATGTACTACCACTTCATCCATTGTTTCCACTACACTTCATTCCACATATTAATTCTTTCCTGAGCAACCATTTCAACCTAGAATTTTATTTCCTTCTTCCACCACCTAAAGTTCATCTCCTAATATTTCTGCTACATTTTCTAATACATCATTCTCATTTCCAAGCACCTCTTCTAGCATCCCAACTTTATTATCTAGTATCTCAACCACATTTGCAAGTACATCTTCTTATATCCCAATCTCATTTGCAAGTGCTTTAACTACATCAGCAAGTACTTCTAGTTCTTCACCAAGTACTTCAAACTTACCTCCTAGCCAAGCTAGAATCCAAGCCATGGCTGCTAGATATGTTCCATCGGTCCTACCAGCACAATTACATAACATGCCCCAAGATTATCAAAGAAAAATCCCTCAATTTGATGGAAAAACTCACTATACTGCACAACAACATGTTAACAAAATGATAGACTACTTTGAGTTGCATGAACTTGATGATGATGATGTCCGAATGAGACTTTTTTCTCAAACTTTAGTTGGTGATGTTAAGAAGTGGTTTAAAGGTTTGAATGCTAGTAGTATAGCCGATTTAGCAGTTTTTCATAGAATGTTTCTTAATAGATGGGAGAAAAAGAAGAATCCACTACAATTTTTTTTTCTAAATTTGAAAATATAAAAAGAGCACCAAATGAAACAGTTCAAGACTATTTCACAAGATATAACATTATTTAAAATGCAATCCTTGTTAATCTTAAACCTCCTCCAGACTTTGTACTTATCAAATTCCCTGATGGATTTGATACAGATATGGAATACCAACTAAGAGAGAGGAATCCTGAAACATTAGAGCAGATGCAAAGTAATGTTGTAAGTGTAGAGGCAAACTTGTTAGCAAAGAAAGCTAGATTGAGAAATGAAAAGATAGTGACAATAAAAGAGGAAACATCAACTTTAGATTTGAAAATAGATAACTTAGCAAAAAAAATAGAGAGAATGATGGATAGGTTAGATAGTATGGAAAGGAAGCCACAATGGGATAACCAACAACAAGGACCTCAAATTAGAAATTCCAATTTTAGGAAAAACACCAACAATGGAAAATATAGAGAATCAACACCTGACCAAACAATAAGACCACCTTTCCAAGAGAACTATGCTGAAAGTTCTCATCAAAATGAAAATGATGAAGACGCTTAGATCAATATAATGGGCATTAATGATGATAACACCATTTTTCTTATACAAAAAGAACATGAGTTATATGAATTACAAAAACTACAATTAGATTTTGGTCAGTCTTTTGATTACAAACAAGGTTATGAGTTGCAATTAATGAAGTTCATAAGCAATATAACCTTAGGAGCAAGAAAAATGTAGAGCCTTCTATTAAAAAATCTGCCCAAACTCAAACAAAGAAGATAGTAGAGGCTCCTACCACTAAATTTTTGCACATTCTCCCTAGGGAAGCCCAACAAAACTCTAGTTCAACTCAGAAGAATTCAAATCCTAATTAGAAAATTTCAAGTCCCAAAATTTCACCTAGTCCTAAAATTGTTGACATCACAGATGCTGTTGTCCAAACATCAACATATCCTCAAAAATCTGCTGCTTCCAAGACAACAATTTCTGCTAAAACAACAATTTCATATCCAAAAACATCTATTATTGATCACCAATGAGCTGATACTAAAGCAACCACTGCTAAAACAGCTACTGAAACCACAAAATCTACCAAAACTTCCACTGCATCTCAAAATTTCCCTGAAAATAAAATTAAAAGCAGTAAAACAGTGGAAATATAGACCAAAAGTGAAAAACCAACTGTAGAAAAAGAAGATAAACCCACCCAAACTTGTTAGCCTCTCTCATAAAACAATAATAAATAAAAAATTAATTAATTAAATATTAAAATTTAAGAATTTATGCCTAACTCTTTAGATTGGGTTGTTCCTCTAAGATAGGAGTTAGTTTAGGTAGCTCCTATATTGGTGTGTGAGTGGTTGAGAAATTATCTCAACCAAGGTGTCCAAGATAACACACACTATCTTGAGACACAACCTCCTCATCTATTTAATTGTAATATTACATTATTTTAATAAGGAGAAAATATGTGAGCAAGCCATGAGACAGAAGCCTTTTCCGCCAATATTTTCTCTATGTTTTGTTATGTGTGTTTTATGTATTTTCTGAGTGATTTGATTTTCAACATGTGGTATCAGAGAGTAAGTGAGAGTTGGGTATGTGGAGCCAGGAGCCTAGAGTAGGGCATTAAGCATGTCTGTAGGATGTTAAGCATGTGAATATGTTGCGTAGTTGAATTGTGAAATCCGATATGTAGATCAAGCTAACAGAGTGTGTGAAGCTACATGGAAATTGAGTCATGGAGCGATGGGCCATGGAGGGACCGGTAGGTGCCACATCTGATAATTTTATGACGTTGTTGGATATTTTTTAGTTCAGTGGAAGAAACCAAATTTGAAGAACACAATTATGTGGAAGTGTGAGATGTCAACGTTTGTGAAGAGCTCATGGTTGCTTACGTTGCTCCAATCGTAAAATAGAGAGCCACTAACTGGTGGATTACCGGCGGCTGCAGCATCCTCACAGACCATGGAAAGTACCCATTCCAGTTTGAAGGTTTTCGTCTGCCTTTATTTTTTATATTAAGTGTGTTGTTTTCTATTGTGGTGCCACCAACTTACAGGAAAGGAGTGTGGACATGGACATGGAGAATGTGTTGTGTCATTGATCGGTGTGTGGAACAAACACAGAATCAAAATCCATGGAGTCGATCTATAAGAGAAACATAAATTATGGGCAATGACCAACGTTTCTTGGAGCCGACGTGTTGTTCGTTGTAGGCAGAGTTGTCATAGTCAAACTGTTTTTTATGTTATATTTACCCAGATCATACCATTTCCAGCAGAGAAAAATATTCTATTTGATGTGTTTGATGTCTCCACGACCTTAAGACAGATTTTTAGTATGCAACATATTACATGAGTGACGGTCAATTGGGAATGAAATCATTGAGTTTCACCGGACTGTGGTGTAATTGATTTTTATGATTGGTGCTATGTAGTTGATTGTTGTGATTATTGTTGCATAAAGGTAGATTATTGATGCTGCGGAAATGAACACTTAGTATGAAATGAGCAGTATGTCATGACAAGCAAGGAAGAACTCCAATGGTCACAACGTAGGCTAGCAGACATCCCATTGTAGGCCATGTATTCGATAGCTGCTTCGAATAAGGCTCTACCCTTTCTTCCTTTGTCACATATGAAATGACCCAAACTCTAAATTCGATCAAAATTTTGATGCTAATGCTGCAAGTAGAGAAAACATATGCATAAAAGGACTGTGGCGAGTCTGTAACATTTGAGTCAAAAATTGCATGTGCAACTCTGGAAGGTTATGTTATCTAAACAATTGAAAATCTACGATTCTAGGAAAAAATGATCTCAAAAGATGACTGTAAAAAAATTGAAATCAAAGTGTGCATGTTAAGATTTTAAGTTGCTCAGATTTTATCTCGCCACTCTTTGCAATTTGTTGACCATCAAAATGGGGCTTAATTTCCATCGCCCTATTCTACATAGTTTTGGCTCCCTTTAATTTTGTTAATGTGCCTGCAAAGGAGTGAGTAAGTTACAAACTCGATGATGAAAACTGGTGCATCGGCGTTTCGTATGGAGGAGCTAAGGTAGCTGTTGTTGGCTGATGGAGTTATCGAATGCACACTGGAAGAATTTCACATCATATAGCTGGATTATGTGTCGTGATTCTATCGTGATTTTTGTTGTGAATTTTATTTAGATGTATATATATATGAGTTGGTGTGTGAGAAAGGGCACCTAGAGAAGAGAAAGTCATTGTAAGTTGACTCTGTTGAATGAAAAATGCAGGCTCTAGAGCTGCCTCTGTTAGAATCCTTTGATATTTGTTTAACTGTTGTGCGTTGGAGATTCTGTAGTGGATCATTGCTATTTTTTTTTGTGATTGTTGATTCTGAAAAATTTCTGTGTTGAAGCTAAAAGAGATATGCAGAATCAAAGAGCCACTAGCTGCAAGTCAGTCTAGGAATGTATTTTTCAACTCTTGTAGCACAATTTACTTAAAAATTTGTGTACGTCAACAATGATCTGTGGGCTTGGACTGCGTTCAAAGTGGAATATTCAAAATTGCAGAGCCAACATGGAGAACTGCGTTGAGAACTCCAGTCTTATGAAATATCTCTTGAAAATATTACTGTGAGTGGCGTAAAGAAATCAAGGAAAAGATCCACCTTGAAAAATCATAGAAGAGAGCTAGCGTGGAGAGAGCCAAAGTTTGCCAAAATGAATAAATGCGTTGAAATTTTTGGGGCCACCATAGTCAACTTCTTCTCCAATGATTTTAAAGGTATATTGTATGAACATGTTAAAGTGTGTTTTAACTTTTAAGAAAAGATTCGTTTGCTTGAAAAAGTTAATTCACATTTTAAAAGGAACTTCATAATGATTTTTTTTAATGGGAGTTTAAAAGGGATTCAAAATAAAATACCCTTTTTTGGAGGAGAGATAAGGTGTGCTAATATTTTATTTAATATTTTTTATTTGGAGTGATAAAAGATTTTGTAATTTTTGGAGATATAAGGTGTGAATATTTTTTTGTAAAAATTGGAGTAATAAGGTGTGTAAATTTGGAGTAAAAATGTGTTATTTGTAGAATTTTTAGAGTGGTAAGGTGAAATTTATTTTGTAATACTTGAATTCAAGGGAATTTTTATTTCTTGAAGTGATAAGTGTTTGGTAATATGGAGTGATAAGGTGTGGGATCTAGAAAATATTTTTGGCAGTTGATGTCATTCAAAGTCAAAAGTCTTGTAAGTCAAAGAGGGTGGATTTTCTTTTGAAGAATTTCTTGTAAAGATTCAAGGTCGATCAAGTCCATTTAAAAGTCATGTCACAATTAAAGTTGTAATTGAAAAGGCACCATGACAAGTGAGAAAGTTCAAAGTGAGGGTTAAGGTGAAAGATAAGTGAAGCAGTTATTGAAGTTAACTTTGAAGCTAGAGCTTGGCATTATCATTGCTTCAGATGCTGACAGATGATGTACTCAAGTAATTAATAAAGACATATTTTTTGGTACTTGTGTCCTAGATCCGCCGGAAATTGAATAAGGGGATCTTAGGTACACCATGTGTATGTTTGAGATGGCGAGTGTTTGTATAGATTTATGATGTTGCTTATGATTTGTGTCTATTTTTGACACTTAAATGATCTCATTTAACACACACATAAAATTCAATGCAAGAAAGCACAACACTTGTAACGAAGTCACTCCAAGGAAGGATAGTTAAACTCAACACATGCATTTGCGCATCTACAACAAATAATCAAAGTTGTCAACAACAGAATTCTACTTCAACAAGCAAATTCACTCAATACAATCAAGTTAATGCGTTTCAAAGCACAATCTACATTAGCATTCTTGCTAATAAATTTAAGAACTTGTAATCAAATTCAAATTGCATTGAATTGTAAGGGTGCATTCTCGGTTGAAACCGATAGCCAAGTTTTGAATTGATTCAAATTAATACAAGTGAATTCATTGTTTTAGGTGAGTCATTAAAATCATTGTAAGCATTTTTGGGTGCATTTTTATAGTGTTCGACACCCTTATTTTAAGCAGAATCAAGTGAGTCCATAATTTTTAACTCTAAAGCAAACAAACAACAAGTTCACATCTCCTACAAGCGAGCGTGAGTATTCATTCAAGTGAGCATGATGTAATCAAGCAATTCAAGTGAGCGTTCAAGAAAAGTGATCATCATCAAGCGAGCATAAATTCAAGATTTCAAGCAAGAAAGTTCTACAACTCTAGCAAGTGTTTAAAGAAAGCATAATAAGAAACAAATAAAGCGAGTGTGCCATTCAAGCAACACATCAAGCGAGCCTGTCATTCAAGTAACAAAGTCAAGTGAGATAGTTCAAAGCACAAAATCTATGACAAGCGAGCCTGAATTCAAGAGAGTGAGTTCAAATGGTGCAACACATCCAGCTAATAGAAGCTCTTCATAATTTGATCCTCTCAAGTGCTGAAGATACGAAGAAAATCAGCAAAACAACTCTTGTTGATCTTTCATGGCATCTACAACAAACAAATGAAACCATTGAGTTTCTTCAACTGGAGTCGCAACTACAAAGAAATGAGTTGCAAGAGAAGAGTGATGCTTCCAAGTCTTTGAACCATCTAGATGATTCTAAGTCATTTATCCAAAAAACTTCAAGTGTTGAAGTTGTTCAGCTTTCTTCCAAGCCAATAATCAAGCCATGGGAAAAAATCCAAAGTAATAGAAATCGACGAGGCTTAGGATATGTCAAAGATGATGCTAACTTTCATATCCAAGATTATTCAAAGCCCATTAAGTTCATCAATGCAACATTTATTGAACAAATCACCTCAGCAAGTTCTGAGAAAGTTGTAGACAAACAGAAATGCATGTAACCTGCAATTGCAGTCAAACCGAAATGTCCTCATTGTCATAGAACTGGTCATATGGAAGATCAGTGTTTTCATCTCCATCCTTGTCGCCATTGTGGCAAGCCAAATAATTCATCATAGAAATGCTGCAACCAAAAACAATCAGCAATATTCAAGATACATTATGAATGGATCGATCCTTGGGAATGGTCATCCACAGTCAAAATATTGTCTCAGTTCTACAACCGAATACAATCACACATAGTGCAGCCGATAGTGAAAAAAATATGGTACTCTCATGTAGTTGAACAGGGGAGTACACCAGTGAAACACTCCTACACCTGAAGGGGGGAGTTTAGAAATACTTTCTAGAGAATTATCTCTCCATTCAGCTGAAAAAGGGGGGGAAATGGCAATGAAATTGACGGTGGTTTTCAGACGAAAAGTCTTGACAAAACTAGCAAAAGCATCTAGTAGGCAGCTTCAGTAGCCAGTGGGAATCTTCAAGAGCCAGTGGGCATCAAAAAATTCTCTAGTGGGCAGTCGACAGCAAAGCAGTAGTGAGAAGTTTTCAACACAAAAAAAGCAACAGTGAGTTTTTTTTTACATCATCAGCCAGTGGGTGTTAAAAAAAATTTGTCAGTGGACAAAGGATGTTGATTTCACGCAAAGGATAGATGGATCCTTTTGCAACTTGGCACGTGATGGAGTTTTCAAGAAAAATTCAGAGATGAATTAGACATGCAGCTAACTCATGGTCTCTTCAGATTGCAGTTTTTTCAGCATCCAGTTTTGGCAATTTTTCAGACAATGTTTTTGAGGATCAACATGAGAACTTGGAATATGGTTCCTCATTCTTATTTTGGATTTATCATTGAAGGGGGGAATGTTAGCCCCTATCATAAAACAATAATAAATCCAAAATAAATAAATTAAATATTAAAAGTTAGGAATTTATGCCTAACTCTTTAGATTGGGTTGTTCCTCTAAGATAGGAGTTATTTTAGGTAGCTCCTATATTGGTGTGAGTATGGTTGAGAAATTATCTCAACTAAGGTGTCCAAGATAGCATGCACTATCTTGAGACACAGTCTCTGCATCTATTTATTTGTAATATTACATTATTTTAATAATGAGAAAATATGTGAGGAAGCCATGAGGTTGAAGCCTTTTCTGCCAATATTTTGTCTATGTTTTGTTATGTGTGATTTTATGTATTTCTAAATGATTTGATTTTCAACAAAAATACAGTTACAAAAGAAGAATTAATTCAATTAGGAAAATTACAAGCACCATTCAACATCCAAGCTTAAATTGCCAAACTGAAGATACCAATTCCTTTGGCAGAGTTGGTAAAACATGACCTATACAAATCACATATCACTGAGACCTTAAATATGAATGATGGAGAAGATTTAGTTAATTTGAGTAATGATCAACCAGAATTAATATTTGGTCCCAATGTTAATGGGAAACACCAAGAGGGAGGAGTTCCTCCTTTCTACATTAGCTTAACTGTTCATCAACAGATTTTACATAATGCAATGTTAGATTCATGTGCTTCACATAATTTGGTGCCAAAAGAAATAATGGAAACCTTGAATTTAGACATCACTAGACCTAATAAAGATCTCTTTTTATTTTATTCCAGTAAAGTGAAATGTTTATGTTTAATAAAATATTTATGTGTCACTTTAGTTCAATGCCCTGGAAAAAGCATAGTCATGGATATTGTAGTAGCTGACATCCATTCTAAGTATGGAATGTTATCTCTCTCATGGGGAGCTAAACTGCAGGGATATCTATAACTAGATATGTCTTATGCAGCAATATCAGTTTTTGGCCAACCCAAGTGTTAGAGTCGGTCTTTTCATCCCTCCGTCAGAGATCAAAATCTCTTTTGTTGCATTTCATTTTACGTGTCTCATTCAGTTCAGTCATCTGCATTCCGTTAGGGGCATGGATTTGCTGATGGTAGGGATATTTTTACTCATGTTCGTCATGTCTTGTACCTGCTAGTCCAATTCTATTCATCAAAATCATCTTCAAGTCATTTACAATCATGTTTGGTCTCTTGCTTGGCAAAGAGTCTTTTTAGGGTTTTCAGTCTCATTAGGTCTAGGGTTTCGCAAATTCAGTCTTCAAAGTGTCCAATAATGCTAGCAGGCACATGAGGAAGTTTCAAATAAGGTTTTCAGTGCAGAATTTCATCGTCATATTTCTTAATCATGATTCTTCTTCAAAACTCTGTTTTGAAGAAAAATCATCCATTTTATATTTTGTGATAAATTCCATGTAATTTTCAAAGTTTTTTAGTTATGAAGATCTTCAGGCGCAGCCCTGGTCGCCTTTGCCAAATTTCGTGCCAGCTATCCCTGCAAGAAATAGACAAGAGATTCATCATCAACTCAAAAATCAAAAGGAAACAAAAACAGAGTTAAGTGCAAAGTGCCAAAGTTCAAACATTAGCAAGTGGGTTATTTCAAATCAAAAAATCAATTCCAGGCCATAAAAGATATTTTTTGGTGTTAAACAATTCATTTGCATGCAAGGGACATCATTAAGCCGAGTCAAACTTTGGAGGAGAGCAAAAGTCGGTGTGAAAACCGAGACTGTGTGTGAAATCACCTGCGCGGCGCGTTGGGTGAAGGTCGCGGTGCATTGGCTTGTCGCGGCGCATAGAGCCGTTCCACACAGTGCAATTTTGAACGTGAGCGATGCACTGGGTTGTGCATGTGGCGCAAAGGGCCGGAACACCAAAAACTTTGCCACTGCTCCATACATTTCAAATCAACTCAACCTCCTATGCACCATGTAAGTTCGAGTGAAACTTTGAATTGCTATTGAATAGTGTTTGGTGCGGTTTCAGAGATTGGTTTGGAGAATTTGAATGTCAAACTTTAAACCCTAATATCTTATTAAAGATTTCTCCTTAGGGATTTGAATTGATGTTTTGAAAACAACTTTCGTGCCAAATACTCTTTTTCCCCCACCTTGTTTGTTCCTTCCCTCACTTATATACCTAGCCTAAAATTAGCTTTTATTTCAAGTCATCTCAAGCCCTATTGATTATTTTTGCTGAGATTGACCCAGAGAGAGCCCTCTCCTATTCTGGTAGGGCTAGCTACCAGACTGAGCATGGTTTGATGTTACCCTGAACTCTGCCTTCCTTCAGCCTGAGGTGGATTTAGGCAATAACATAGTGGCGACCATACTGGGGAAGAGAAAGTTTGTTGTTTTCTTTATAAACTACAGACGGAGCCTGAAGTTAGCCAAGTAGCCTTCAAAATTCTCTTGCTTTGCATTAGCGAAAGTAGATGAATGCTGCTTCAGTCAATCTCCGGTCTAGTTTATGAACTGAACATCTGGTTTCCTCAGTAATGTCTAATCAAGTTCAGATCTGATTGTTGATGGTGGACAATGATCAGACACCGCAAGGATGAAATCATTCACCTGGCGACTCTAAATAAGTTTCAAGATCAGATCCAAGGACTCCACTGGAGGATGAACCTGACCAGTAGAAACATGAAAGGACAATATGGAAAGATCAGGTATTCAAGTTGGAATTTCATCCAAGACATTTTGTTCTTTGTCATAAATTATTTCTTCTCTTTTCCCAAGAATTTCAAGAAGGCTTTGAAAAGTATATTGTATTTGAGAAAAGACCCTCAGCTTGCAGTTGATTCTTTCCCTTTGAATATTGTGAATGCCAAATATTTGCATGCTTTTGAGCTTGATCAAAACCTTTTGAGCTTGATCAAAACCTTTCTTCTGAATCTTGTGATGACTGTCTTCAAACTGATGAACCTCAAGAGACCAAGACTGATTCTGCAGCATTTGTACATACCCCTATACCTTGTAAAATTCCAGATCGATACAAACCTCTGATTTTACCTCATATATCCCATGCTTTCCCTAAAAATCATGACCTGTATCTACCAAGATTTGACGGTGAACGCGACAACATCACTGCTAAGAGACATGTTCTGAATTTTGAGTCTTTTCTTGACCTTTTTGAAGTTGATGAAGAGGATGTCAATATTAGGATTTTTGCTCTTTATTTTCAAGGCCAAGTTAAGATTTGGTCCAAAACCCTGCCTGATGCGAGCATCTCAAATTTCCAGCAGTTCGTCAAAGTTTTCCTCGACAGGTGGGTGGTTAGACAGAACCCTTTCTTGATTATAGAAGAGTATAACCAACTAAAAAGACTTCCAGGGGAGACAGTACAATAGTTTTCTGCCAAATTTAACAAAGTTTATTATTCGATGCCAGTTGATATAAGACCTCCTCCTAGATCTGCTCTCTTACACTACTCGGGTGCCTTTGATCCGGAAATGGAGTTTCAGCTGAGAGAAAGGAATCTTACAACACTTGAAAAGATACAGAACAGTGCAGTAGATGTAGAGGCTCATTTTCTAATCAAAAGAGAAAGGCTGAAGGAAGAAGAAAAGAAGAGTGTTGCAGAGCACTTGACACCTTCAGAGGAAAAGCTTGACCTTTTGGTAAACGCAGTAGAAGAGATGGTGCAGAAAACGACTACAAAAAATGAAAATGACGTTCATGAACAAGTGGCTGACCCAAAACATTTTGTTTCTTATCCCAGTTGTCATAGATCTGATAATGATTGTTTTGTAGATCATCTTGGAGAAGAGAGATCTATTGATTTGACATGTATGCTTGATGATTTGCCTCAGTTTGATCAGTATGATGATGATTATGTTCTCCAAACAGAAGCTAATCTTGCAGAAAAATCAGCAGCTAGTTTGTGAAAGGAGGAAGTTCACTTTCAACAGCTCGAGTATAGTGATCAGCCGATGCATATCAGCTATGGAAATGACGAGGAAAGTGCAGCAAATTTTGAAGTAAGTGAAGGATATTTGCCTTTTTTTTTATTCATTTCAGTTCATCAGAGACAACTTCCATGCAATTAGAAATCAACTGTCAACAAATCTTGATTTGGACCATCTTGAGGGCAATGAAAACCTTGTTCAATTCTTCCCATATCCAGATTTGTAGCCCCCGAATGCCATTGATTGTCAAGTTGCACATGAAGACATGGAAGCTGGCACATATGATCAAATGATACAAGAGGATTCCGTACCATTTTGTTTTGAATCATTTCAGTTTTTGAAGGGTAAATTGCATAGTAAATCTTCAAATGAGCAGCCTGTAGGAAATCAAAAATCTCTCATTTTTAATGTTGAGGATGAGACAGATAGAGAAATTCTTGAGCAAGTTGTTAATCAGAAATCTTCTCCTGAAACGACTGATAAAATCATCTCTGATACAAAACCCTCCCTAGCTCCAGATTTGCAACCACCAAATGCAATTGAAGGTGAGATTACAGATGAAGGTGTGGAAGCCGAAATACATGATTTAATGATGCAAGAGGATTCTGTACCCTTTTGTTTCGAATCATTTCAGTTTATAAAGAAAAATATTCGTAATATCTCTAAAGGAAAAGATGAACTACCCATAGGATGTCATCTAGTTTCAATGGATACATCGCAGCAGTCTTCACAAATTTTTGATGATCCTATTGCTCGTGTGTTGGATGATGTTTGCTGTAAAATTTCTTCTCCATTGGCTAACCATGTGCCAGAAAAGAATGTTGATAATAATCTTATTCAAAAGTCGCCTTCATTGTCATGTTTAACAGATTTTTCATTACAAAGCCCATCCCAAGGTTTGCAGTCACATGAGGAGATTGATAAAGGAGACTTTTGTTCTGTTTGGAATCAGCAATAGAGTTTGGTTATTCACGAAATTCAGGATCCTTTTGACAGCCTGCTTTTGTCACCAAAGAAAGACAACACAGATGTGAGGAAAATCTTAATATCTAGCTATGAATATTACCTGGACCATAGCAGTAATGTGTTAATGGAAATCAATAGCTATGTTTATGAAGATCCTTTCGCGGTATTCTTGAAGTCATCCAGTCAATTCAGGATTTTCAAGTTTATCAGCAGTCAACTTGATTCCAAGTTTCCATGGAAGTTGCCTTTCGATTCTTCCCTTTTCCTGCGCATCAGAAAGCATTTGGGAAGAAATAAAATAACATCTAGGATGCTTACATGGTTGCATTGGCTATTCCATTTCACTTGATCGGGTGGTGAAAATAACAATTAGATTAGGTTTGATGAATAAGCTCAATTATGAGCATCTTTCCAGTTTGTTAATTATGTTTTAGTCATGTTTGGTTTTATTATGGTTTTTAGTTTTAGCCTTGAGTCAGAGTCAGTCTGCATAATGTCAGTTTTCATGTTTTGACTCCATTTCCCAATGGATGAAGGCACTGTCTTCTCTCCCAAAGATCTGCAATCCTTGGCACCTCCAAGGAGCTACCATCCCCATTGGAGCCAATGTTAGAGTCGGTCTTTTCATCCCTCCTTCAGAGATCAAAATCTCTTTTGTTGCATTTCATTTTAGGTGTCTCATTCAGTTCAGTCATCTGCATTCCAGTAGGGGCATGTATTTTCTGATGGTAGGGATCTTTTTACTCATGTTCCTCATGTCTTGTACCTGCTGGTCCAATTCTATTCATCAAAATCATCTTCAAGTCATTTACAATCATGTTTGGTATCTTGCTTGGCAAAGAGTCTTTTTAGGGTTTTCAGTCTCATTAGGTCTAGGGTTTTGCAAATTTAGTCTTCAAAGTGTCCAATAATGCCAGCAGGCACATGAGGAAGTTTCAAATAAGGTTCTCAGTGCAGAATTTCATCGTCATATTGCTTGATCATGATTCTTCTTCAAAACTCTGTTTTGAAGAAAAATCGTCCATTTTATCTTTTATAATAAATTCCATGTAAATTTCAAATTTTTTCAGTTATGAAGATCTTCAGGCATAGCCCTGGTTGCCTTTGCCAAATTTCGTGCCAGCTATCCCTGCAAGAAATAGACAAGAGATTCATCATCAGCTCAAAAATCAAAAGGAAACAAAAACAGAGTTAAGTGCAAAGTGCCAAAGTTCAAACATTAGCAAGTGGGTTATTTCAAATCAAAAAATCAAAGTCCAGGCCATAAAAGATATTTTTTGGTGTTAAAAAATTCAGTTGCATTCAAGGGACATCATTAAGCCGAGTCAAAATTTGGAGGAGAGAAAAATTCAGTGTGAAAACTGAGACTGTGTTTGAAATCACCTGCGCGGCGCATTGGGTGAAGGTCGCAACACATTGGCTCGTCGCAGCGCATAGAGCCGTTCCACACAGTGCAATTTTGAACGTGCATGGTGCATAAAGTGAGCGTGGCGCACTGGGTTGTGCGCGCGGCGCACAGGGCTAGAACACCAAAAACTTTGCCACTGCTCCATAAATTTCAAATCAACTCAACCTCCTATGCACCATGTAAGTTCGAGTGAGACTTTGAATTGCTATTGAATAGTGTTTGGTGCGGTTTCATAGATTGGTTTGGAGAATTTGAATGTCAAACTTTAAACCCTAATCTCTTATTAAAGATTGCTCCTTAGGAATTTGAATTGGTGTTTTGAAAACAACTTTGGTGCCAAATACTCCTTTTCCCCCACCTTGTTTGTCCCTTCCCTCACTTATATACCTAGCCTAAAATTAGCTTTTATTTCAAGTCATCTCAAGCCCTATTGATTATTTTTGCTAAGATTGACCCAGAGAGAGCTCTCTCCTGTTCTGGTAGGGCTAGCTACTAGACTGAGCATGGTTTGATGTTACCCTAAACTCTGCCTTCCTTCAGCCTGAGGTGGATTTAGGCAATAACACCAAGAAACTTTACAGAGAAACATTAAAGAAGTACATGGTTAGTAGTGTAGAAATACCTTGAAACTATCCTATTTACTCTACACCTACTGATATGGACTCATTCATTTTATGTAATTTTGAAACTGGCATTAAGAACAACATTGAACTAAAATAGAAAAAGAAAGCACCAGATAGTGACAAATTTTTTCATGAATCAATGTGGCACCTATATTTTGATGGATCAGTTAAAAAATTAGGAGCACGAGGAGGATTTTGGATACATAACATGGAAAACAATCATGCAGAAGTTCATGCTTTCAGATTAAATTTCAAATGTACAAACAACATGGCTAAATATGAAGTTCTTATTTTAGGACTGCAAATTGTTAGAAATTTAGGAGCCAAAAGAGTGTCAATCATGGGAGACTTTGAGTTAATTGTGAAACATATAAGAGGAGAATATCCTTTATATAATCCAAGATTAATAAAATATAGAGAATTTTTTTTAGATCTGATTAGTGAACTGCTTAAATGTGACTTTGCTGCAATTCCTAGAAAACATCACATACAGGCACACAACTTGGAAACTTTTTCTAGTACCTGCAATCTGCCCTTTCAACCAAATCATAAATATACACCAGAGGTTAAACAAAGGCCTACAATACTAGATAATCTAAAATATTGGAAAATATTTTCATAGGATGAACATATTTATCATTTCATGAATATTGAAGGAGAATTTCAAAATTGTAACATAGACACAGATTGTATAGTAGATCAAACCATAGTTAGTGAGTGTTATAGGTCAATTTGGGCATCATTCCCAATGACCTGGTTAACTGGGCATCATCTCCAGGACCAATGACTAAGGGTCTATCATTCCCTATCATTTCAAGTTGCTACATGCCCTAAGGCAAGAACAAGACAAATCAAGCATGACCTTCATCAAGCAAAGGTTTCAAAGGTTTGAAGTTTATTATATAGCATATGAGAGCTCACCAAAGCCGCCTCTAATGGGACTAAGTGGATTGCATATGCATTTAGACCAATGCAAGACTACTCTGCAAAGCACTTCCCGACATCTATGGGTGCGTTGGTCACATTGGGAGCGAAATTCTCATTGTTCGGGAATCTCCACTTGGCTAGTGCCTTCTAGAAGAGTTCACATGTGTCAAGCTTAGAATCCAAGTATCCATTTGATATCTACAATATTGGGAACATGTCTTTCCTATTATTGGAAATTCATTGATTGGAAAACAACCTTCAACCTCTCTATAAATTGAGCACAAATCTGAGTGTTTGATAAGGAAGAATTTGAGTAGAGAAATGTTGGTGGATTTTCAATTGAGAGTTAGATTTGTGTAGCAGCTATTGGAAAGATTTATATTGTGATGGCGCTGAGGATCATTGCTAGAAGGATCACTTTAAATCAATCATTGGGTAAAGAATACATCTTGCTTTTCCCTATATGCATCTATATTGGCTTTGATTTTCCATATTGTAAGATCTTAGTTGATGTATATGGTTTATGCTTTACTGATTTAGCTAAATAACTTGAATAGACATCTATATTATTGCTATCTTCTTCTATTTTAGTGTTATTTCTTGCAGGAAGCATTTTGCCCAAAAACTACTTGAATTTGAAGCTAAAATGGAAGCATCAGAAGGAGCCATTTAGAAGTGCTTGGATTACAAGTAAGCCTCTAATCCTTTTTGTGTGTTTGTTCTGAGTTAGGAGAAGTAGTTGTATAGTCTTTAATCTGTTGTTCTAGACTATCACCTATCTAGGGAAGCATGTTTTATCCATAATTCACAATTGTGTCCAACAAATTGGCGACTCCACTGGGGAGAATTTATCTTAGATCTAGGTGACTTAGCCTCTGATTTTCTTTGTTTATCCACCTAATAGTTGTTATTCACAAGGATCAAACTTTTTTAGATATTAATTTGCAAAATAAGTGCGCTAAACAGTGGTGTTTTTCCTTATACACTACACCTAACACACTCTTGGATAGGACACAGTGCTTTGCAGAGCACTTTCTCTATTTCAGGCCTATGTTGCAGAGCACTATCTCCCCTTAGAGACTGTGTTGACTCTTGAAGCCATCTAGATTACATTGAATTTGTCTTTTCAAGTTTATTCAATGTTTTTGTTGCTGTGTTTTGAAAAGTTTGAACCTCATATTGACCATTGAATCTATATATTCCTTCCTCCTTTGAAAGAAAATTTGTTCAATGTTTGTTTAAAGAATTTTTATTTATCATCGGAAATTTTATTTCAAAGTATTTTTATTGTCGCCTTAAGGTCATTTTCTTTCAAAATAAGAAATTGTCGTAAATTCTTCATTTCCTGATAGGAGAAATTGTTGTTAAATTCCTCATTTTTCCTTCAAAAGAGAAATTATTTTTTGTATTCCTCATTTCTCAAAAGTAAAAAGCATTTGATTGGTTGATTTAGTGCACTAAGTTTCTTTTCTCCATTCATAACATTAAAGGAACTGAAAAGAAAAATCTGCATTTGCATGTAGGATTTTGTGTGTTTTGCGAAAAGGAACAATTAGGAAATCTGCATTTAGTTTGTGTTTTCTGATTTGTTTGCTCACAAATTAATTTCTCTTTCCCTCTAGTAGCTAGGATTTTCATTGGAAAACTAAAAGTGAAAGATTGCTTATCATTCTTAGTTGCATTTTAGGAAATTTTCCAATACATCATCACGGTGAAATTTTGAAAGGAAAATTATTCAACAAGATCAACATAAAATTAATCTCAATTTACCTAACAAAGCATTGGAACCATAACGATAACATTTAAAAGGTCTAGGCTAGAGACGTGTTCCGGTGTCGTAAAACATAGTAGTTGTTGTTAACTTGTCTGCGGCACATTCCGAGTGTGATACCTCACTCCACCTACGTAAGTATCTCGTAGCTCATCCACGTACTTTCAAGTATATCAACCAGTGTTACAATACGATAAGTATAAAGGGGTGCTCTCACTGTGTGGTTTCACATCAGACAGCACTAATACGGACTTGGGCCTCCACATACCTTCGAGTATATTTGGGAGGACAACTTTTAGGTGTTATCCATCCATAGTGAACTGATTCGACCACTTTGTAAATTGTGATACACCGAACATAGTATTCGGGGAGATTGCCTGCCCGTACTTCTTGGTTCACCAGGAGGTATTCTATAGTTCACAGTTTCTTGGTAAACCCTTTTTCCTAGCATTACCCTTTTATTTTGTTTATTTATTTTTGGTTAAAATAAATTAGTAATTGTGGAAGAACAAAATCCTTTCCCCTGTCGTTCGCATAGACTTGCATTAAAATCACCTTTACCACCAGAAGTTACTTCTTGTAAGCAAAGGCGATCACGATCTACTGAATCAAGTACAATCCATACCTCTTGTGAAACATCATTTTCCCATAAACCAGAGTTAGCTCAAGTTTTTTCTCCACATCCCATATCATCTACTGTTGTCGAAATGGAGTCTTCACAGCTACCCGTGGTCACGATCCATCCAATCAGTGAGACCATACCTTTTGGACCCAACGTTGTTCAACCAAAAATTGATCTAGATCCTATCTCTTCTTTGCAAGAACATCTAAATCCTGATGTGGAACAAACAGAAGTTGTTCCTGCCTTGTTCATCCCACAAAGTTCTGTAGCTATTGAGTCTCCCATATCACACAGTCAACTGCCTGAAATATACTTTGGGCCTGACAGTGAAATACTTCCACCTAGTTTAATTGCAATTGAAGAAATCCCACAAGACGATACACCTTTAACTCCAACCCATTTTGGGGAGGACCTTTACCTATACGAGTCTTTTTCTCAATCGATACCCTCTGCTTTTTTTGATCCTGCTCCTTTTCAAACTCTCATCGATTCAAAAGGGTATACATTTGGTAAAGTAACCATGACTGAACAAACATCTTCGGTTGGGCCATATGTTCCAATTTAGTCATATCCCACCCTAGCTACCCTGTCAATGTTTACTACTTCACTAGAGTCATATTATCATGGTGGCCCTATGGTCCCATAAGGTTACAAATAATTATCTAGAATTTTCTCTGGTACATCCTCAAATCCATGGACTTTACCAATGTCATCACCTGGTATTTTAAATGGTAATCCTATCGTAAGTACTGAATGACTTGATTCATTATATACATCATCAGGGCAATATCAAGCCGGTCATTCTGGGTAAATTCCTTCAAGTACCATATCAACTGGACTGCCAACATTTGGAGAGAAATATTTTCCATCTTATTATGCTCCTCATGCTGGGGGACAACCCTTGGTCACCTAATATGACAGTACTCCGTCACTTTTTTGGTCAATCTAATGTTGAAATGAATGTTTTTCAATGGCAGCCCACTCTGCCTATCCAACCACAAACGGTTGTACACTCGTATCAACCAGTTCAACCTATTACACCCACTTCATTACCACTTCTTAATACATATTTACCCCTATTACAGAATCAAAATGTTGTACGTCAACCTTATCAAGCAGGTCCTTCAACTCAATACCATCGAATGTTGGGTCCACAGACTCCAAATCCTTTGATTAATTTACAAAAACCTGTATCAGGAATCATTTATTCAGAAGTTGGTCTACCATTTTATGGGATGTTACAACCGAAACCTGGTTATACATATCAACTGAATCCAATTTATCCTAATTTGGGTTATAACATTGGTGGACAAACCCCTTGGAAACCTCGGGCACATGCCTCAAAATTCTTTTTAACAAGTATCATATCCAGGTTTTGGTCAACATAATATTGAAGCGTTTTCTATGAAAAACAACCCCTATTTGGGTTACCAGTATCAGATTCCTTATGTTGGTGCTCAAAGGCCTGTTTCTCAAGCAATTACATCTTATCTTGGCTATGCTCAACCTGACCTTAATCAATAGTTTCCCTTTGTTGCAACTTTAGAGTTACCAGATTTAAATTGATTAACCAATGATCCAATCAACTATGCTCCTTGGTGGCCGATGATACCTCACAAATTACCCTCGGATATTCCTAAGTTCAATGGAAACCCTTGAGAATATATGTCGACTCATGTTATGACTTATCATTTATGGTGTTCATCAAACTCCCTGAATGATGATTCTATTCAACTATGTATTTTCCAACGTACACTCACAGGTCCGGTAGCAAAATGGTAAATTGAATTACCTAGAGCTTATTTTGATAATTTCATAGCCCTAGATACTACTGTCTTTTTGACTCATTTCTACTTACCCATAAAATATGAAACTGGAACGGAACTCTTGATCAATTTCAAACAGACTAATGCTACTCACATCTCTGATCATATTCATGAGTGGCGTCGTCGTCGTTGAATGGTTAAAACCTTTGTTCCAGATCATCTCCTTACTGAATGGTTCATTAAGTCCCTGTTACCAACTATAACTGAGGATGTGGATAAGGGTAGTGTCATCACAGAAGAGAAATTTATCGCTCGTACCCAATATTTAGACTTGATTTATACTCAGTCTAGCACGCTCTATGAAAAAATTCCTACCACGCCGCGATCTAATTTCAATGTTCCTCCTCAATTAAAGGACTCTCATGCTAGAGATGGCTTGATAGGCATTGCAAGCACACACCACCCTACTACAACTGATCCTGCTTCTACTTCCAAAAATAATTCCATGTCATTTTACAAAGGCAAAGGTGACAAGTAACCAGGAAGTAAGAAAAAGGGGAAATCAAAGAAAAAGAAAACTTATAACCCACAGGAAAGATCATCTGATCAATCGTCCGAACCTCAGAAACCTCGTTATCCATGCATAATCTGTAATGAGGAACACTCTGTTAGGGATTGTCCTCATCACGTTGAAGTCTCAAAAATCATCAAAATTTCTCATGCGTCAGTTGTGTTGATAGACCCATTTCCAAATCCAGACATAAACATGGTTTCTATGGATCCAGCTCCTAGTTCCCAAGTGTTAATGTTATCTGTCACAAAACCTTCAACAAATATTTTGGTGTCAACGTGAAATAAAGGTTATGGTAGTCAGGCCACTAATCAACCTACTACCTTGACAATGAATCCATCTACAGAATCAGTACTGCCTACTGTTATTCCTGAATTGACAATCAGGCCACCAAAGGGATTAATTCATAAATCGACATATAATCCTCGAGCAACAGCTGCAAAAAATTATAATATAGTTGAATATTTGGCTCAATCCCCTTTAGCTATGTCTGCCCTTGAGGTATTAAAAATTTTTCCCTCCCAAAAATAGGCTTTATTGTCGGCCATTGGTGGAATTGTTCCGCCTAATTCTAATCTTGTTGTCTTTAATCATATAGGCTATGTGCCACAACTACCAGTAGAATTGGAATTCTCCATACACGTAAATGTTCTCAATCACCTTGTTCATCGCACTATTATTTATGAGGGAGCATATATATGCATTACGTCTCTAAAATTTTGGAACTCACTTGGCTCGTCGTGCTTATCACAATCATCAACGATGTTGAAGGCACTTGATGGATGTACATATAAACCTTGTGGTATTATTAATAACCTACATGTTGAACTAGGGGGAAAAACAATAAATATTTATGTTGAGGTTGTTGAGATACCCCTTGACTATAATATTTTACTTGGAAGGCCATGGGTATATGAAATGACAGCTATTGTTTCTACATATTTTAGAATGATTTCCTTTCCACATAAAGGTAGAATCACAGTCATTAATAAACTATCCTTCTTTTCCTCTACTTCGCAGGTAACTGGAAGTGTTACGTTCATTCAAATACCCCAAATAGAACTTTAGAACATTGGTGTAGGGCTCTTAAAGGATTCCACTCTCATGAGAACCTTTGCATTACTGCCACCCGTGATGTCAGCAAAAATTGCAAGTATAGAGACTTGATACATGATCTCTTCCATTCTATCTGGCTTAAGAGAGAGTACGAGTGATTCTGATATTTCTACTTTGGATGAGTTTCTGTCGACCAGCCCTATTGAGATGGCATAGCAATCAATCTATCTGGCTTGGGCGGAAAATCCGAAATTAGCGTTGCCGAGTGTTTGGGTTGATCGTTCCTTAGATTTTGGTACTCCATCTGATCCATTTTCCTCAATGTTCTTGATAGATAAGAATATTTTGGAAGCCATTATGTTAGAGGGAGAACCATGGGAAGATTATCACCATCATTCCCATCTTCCTGATTATGAAGAAAATAATCTTAGTGAACTATATCACCCATCCATAAAAAAATTATTTTCGAATTATTTTCCCATTAATGCATTCGATTCAGCGAAATCTGTCAAATATTGAAGAAACCATTTCTATCGATGTTTCAACCAAACCTGGCGTTGTAGAGAATATTCATGTCACTATATATTGTTCTCCATCAGAACTTGAATCATATCGCTCTCTCTTTCTTGAATTTTGTGACGTATTTTCTTGGTCTTACGAGGAAATTCCAGGCATAGATACTAGTATAGTTGAACACACTATTAATATGTATCCTGGTGTCAAACCGGCACGTTAATGGCTTCGTGCTATTCATCCGAAGAAAGTCGTTTCCATCAAAGCAGAGGTTGAAAAACTTTTGCGTGTTGGTTTCATTTACCTTGTTCCGCTAACTGAGTGGGTTTCCAATATCATTCCTGTTATGAAAAACAAGAAACCATTAGAGTGTGTGTCGATTATCTGGATGTTAATTATGCTTGTCCAAAAGACAACTATCCTACTCCCTTTATCGACCAAATTATTGATGATTGTGCTAGATGTGAAATATTTTCATTCATGGATGGATTTTCTGGCTACAATCAAATCAATATCTTCCTAGATGATCAACATAAGATAACATTCATCTGTTCCTGGGGCACATTCTCTTATAGGAAACTTCTGTTTTGTTTAAAGAACGCTGGGGAAACTTTTTATAGAGCAATGGATTATGCTTTCAATGATATTAAGCACATTGTTCAACCATATCTAGATGATTTACCAACGCATTCACTAAATCAGACTGATCACCTGATGCATTTAAGAGCAATTTTATTACGCTGCCGACACTAAAAAATATGCCTCAATCTACATAAATGTGTCTTTTGTGTTGGTTCTGTTCATTTTCTTGGATTCGTAGTCTCAAAAGAAGGAATTCAAATCGACCCATTGAAGGTTCATGCCATTGTTGATGTTTTTGCACCATGAAGCTTACTTTAGATACAAAAACTTCAAGGAAAGGAAAACTTCCAAAGGAGGTTCATTCCAAATTACACCGAAATGGCTAAAGGATTTACTCGACTATTGAAAAAGGGGGTTCCCTTCCATTGGGACCAAGTTACACAAGCTTCTTTTGATGTTGTCAAGGACACTCTTGTCCGAACGTCATTAATGTATCTTCCTAATTATCAAAATGATTATTTCCTATATATCGCCATGGCCGAAACGACCATTGCTATGGTATTGGTCCAAGTAAAAGATGGAATTAAACATCTGATCTATTATTTGATTCATAATCTCAATTATATGGAATTTAAGTACTCATGCGTAGAAAATCTTGCCTTTGAAGTTGTTCAAGCTATCCAAAGATTTCACCATTATATCCTACTCTGAAAAACAACAATATTTTCAGATTGCAACCCCATGACTTATATCTTATCACGTCAATTTCCAGGGGGGAAATATTCAAAATGGATTGTCATTTTGCAGGAATTTGATTTGGAATTCATCAAATCCAAGTCAAAGAAATATTTAGTTTTGGCTGAGCTTCTCTGTGACCTTCCCGCTGATAGTACTACAACTATGTTAGAACCATCAATTCCAGACGAGTCTCTATTTCTGATCAGATCATCTAATCCGTGGTATGGGGATTTCATCATTTATCTTTAAACCCAAAATTTTCGACCTAATACCTCTCGCTCTGAACAACGATGTATTCGAGAACAAGCCAAATATTATCTGATCGTTGGCGATACACCTTATCCTCATGGTGAAAATAACATTTTAAGGAGGTGCCTAACTCATGAGGAGGTCGAAAAAGTGTTAAATAATTGTCATGCTGGGACTTGTCGTGGACATTTATCTAGATATTCTACCGCACAGAAGATACTCCGCGTTGGTTAATTTTGGCCTACTATTTTTCGAGATTGCATCCTCGCAGTCAGAAGTTGTCATGCATGCCATATTTTTTATTGTAAGATCTGTAAACGTCTAGTGCCAATGCATCTTGTTGTCTCTGTTGGACCATTTATGAAATGGGGTATTGACTTCATGACCTGTAACCCTCCTTCGTTCGGGGGGAATGGTTATATTATTGTCGCAGTCGAATATTTTACCAAATGGGTTGAAGCGATGCCTACATTCAATAACACGGGACAAACAACTACATTTTTTTTCTTCAACCATGTTATTGCATGGTTTGGGGTCCTACATGTTATATTTACAGTTCATGGGAAGGATTTTCACAACCACATGATGTATGAGTTGACTACCAAGTTAGGATTGTCACATGATAATTCTACTCCTTATTATCCATAATCAAATGGACAAGTTGAGGCTATTAACAAAATTCTTAAACGAATGCTTCAATGAATGATAGGAGTTCGTAAAAGGAACTGGAATTTGATCCTATACTTTGCCTTGTGGGCGTATCGAACCTTGGTGAGAAACACGACTAGATTTACTCCTTTTCAATTGGTGTATGGTCTAGAAGCTATCTTACCAATCCAATGCAAAATATCATCGTTAAAACTTACCTTACACCTGAGAAGAAGAAGCGTGTCTCCTTAACCTCATCCATCTTGATGAAAAACGTTGTGAAGCCCAATTGGCCAACGAAGCGCATAAGAGACGTATAAAGGTGCAATACGACAAAAATTTCCAGCCTCGCATCTTCTTAGAGGGTGACTTGGTCCTTATTTATGATCAAGAAGATGATATAATAAGTACGGGGAAATTTGAGCCATTATGGCATGGCCCCTATATTTTCAAAAGAGTTCTTGCTAAGGGTGCCTATGAGTTAGTTGATTACGATGGAATTCTGTTTGCGCATCCTAGAAATGGGTTTTATTTGAAACGTTACTATGCTTAATCATGAGCGTAGTAATTTTTTGTATTATATTGTCAATATCTGTTGTTGATTTGCATTCACTATCTTAATTTGTTTTTATAGTTTTATTGACATTAGTAATCTACTTTAAATTTCATCGCAGATGTCTAAATCTTCGAAACCATTTGTTAGATATGCTTATGGTGCTATTCATAGTACGCAAAATCTATCCTCTACAGTGTGGACCATTTTCGCTTTGAACGACAAGTTAGTGAGTTTTCATGGGATTTTTATTGGTAGGTCGACGAACAATATCGCTGAGTATAGCATGTTGATCAAACTTCTCTCTGATGCCATTTCATTTAGTATTAATCGCATAATCAGAAGGTTAGACTCACAACTTGTGGTATTACAACTTACTAGTGTTTATACTATTAGAAATCCAACACTTCTTAGATTGTTCCTAAGAGTTCGAATTTTGGAAAGACATTTTGATTTTATTCAATATCAACACATTTCTAGAAATTTGAACACATTAATTGATTCATTAGTTAATCAAGTTTTAGACAGAAATTTGAAACATATGTAAGGAAAACATTCACATCATTGAATAATATTGCACAATAAACATAGGAAAAACTCTGAAATCATATAGATAGATAGTTATAGGTTTTTACAAAATTTGTGCCCAAGACACTATTAGCCACCTATAAAAATTTGTCATACCAAATGGTGGCTAAATATTTTTTAGCCTTCAAGAAACAATTCATTTCCAAATTGTGAGTTCTTGAAGTCTTATGATGACATTTTTCTTGGTGTAAATCTTCACTGCTGTTTCACTATTAACCCTCAAAGACCTATTGTTTACTAAGAGAAAGACTGCTTAAAAACTCCATTTTTTCATTATTTACACTTCTCAATTTCCTTCTCCATTTAATCCATAAACCCTTTCATTTAGCTCTCATTCCCTAAAATTCCCCTTCAAAGCCTTGTCAAATCCCTTTATAAGGTTTAAGACCCCATATTTACCCCTATCGGAACCTCCAAATTCCCCAAAAACCCCTTCAAAAATCCTAAAAAACCTTCATTTTTCTATAAGGCCGTAAGCCTCTTTCGACCTTAAGCACCAACACCTTTTCCTTATGTGGCCCAGAGATGCGATTGAGCACTAATTTCAATTACTCCATCACAATCGGCAATCGCAAATCCCTTTATCCTTTCCCTTTTCCTCTTCCGATGCCGATCCTCCAATTTAAACCTCAGTCGTTGAATCCACAAGAACCAACGGCCCAGATTCAATCACACTCTGCTCATTAGCCCTCCAATATGATGTCCGCCGATCTAATCCTGACCATTGATCTCTCATACCGATCCAACGGCCAGCGCTTAATCGCAAACTTAAAAAACCCCGAAACTTTTTGATGCAGGGGCATTAGGCTCAAAAGTTACTTGTACATACAGTAGACATAGGGGGTCCCATGTTCTTATATATTCTTGTAAATATTAATAGTTGAATAAAATTGGTAGAAAATTGTAATTGTTCTCAAGCCATTTTGAGAACATGAGGAGTTGGTGGAGATAGGAATACGAAGAGTCAATTTAGGGTTAATTCAGTTATTGAGTCTAGATTCAGGAATTGGAATACTAAGAGTTGTTGAACTGTTTGTATAAATGAAACCTTGAAGATGTTAGAAGAGAGCCCGAGAGAGAAGGAAAAGAGAGAGCTAGAGAGAGGTAGAAAACTCTTTAGCAACGGAATAGGAGAATAATGGCCACCGAATTGAATATCTAGCCTGTCATGAAATTGTAAGAATTTTTTGAGGTTTATCACCTGTAGATGTATGTATATGTATATACCTGTTTATGAGAAATTGTTTATAAATCCCGTGTGTGACTTATGTTTCTGGGTCAAATCATATGAGGAGATTGTCTCAGTGTAACTGTGCAATCGTTGTTTAACTCTATGTGGAGAGTAACTTTCGTAATTGTGCATTTGTTGAGTTAAATCATGTGTGAACACATGAGTTCCTGATGAATGATTCTGTGTAATTGAGCCCGAGTCCAATAAGCAAGGGTATGGAAATCTGAGCAATAAAATTTTGTTAAGAGCCATGGCAATAGACTATGAGTCAAGGAGTGATTGTGTGGCAATTCTGTAGTGAAGAATCTAGTAAGATCGGTTTCATGTGAATTTCCTGTTCCCCTCGAAAGAAAAATGAACCATATTCTTTGTGAATGAGTGATGGTGTGTGCGCTCTACATAAGAAATAAGGAAAGGGTGAATAAGGCCATGTTGAAAGAGCTAAGTATAACTATGCTCTGTATATCAAAGAATAGCGGAATTACTTGGAGCGTAACCCTGACTGAGTGAAGTAACAAACTTGGTTTGTTACGTGGATGATCGACGGTGTAACGAGAAGTTGTGTATTGACTGAAGCGAGAGCGAAAGTGGAGCATTGAGTGTCGGACCGGAACCTGGAAGAAAGGAGTGGAACCCCGCGTGGAGGAGCGGAACCGTGACGTGTAAACGGTGCACAGTAAAAGCGGTTTCCTGGGTTTCATCGCACCGCTTTAGGCGAGTAAGCGGTAATCTTTGGTTGGGCAGCGATTCCATAGGCTTGGTGACGCGTGTCCCTGAGCGAAATTGGAAAACCGCCATTTAAACCGCACCATCGCGCGTTAATGTTCGTACCAGGAGGCCGAGCGATATGCGTACGAGCCGTTGATTTGGGAGACGGCCATCAGACGGTGATCACACGTTGGACTTGCCCGGAGTTTAACCAAAGTGTGCAAATGATAATTAAAGGTACGGTGTATGCATTCTGCGCTTGTATGTGTGGGGCCCAATCAAATATGTATTAAGGTTTGCAATTAATAAAGATATGTCGATAATTGAAGGGCGTCGTAATATATACATGGATATATTACGTATAATGGTTAGTTGGCGCAATATGGAATATGAAATATGTGAACAAGGTCTAATACATGTACATGAAATGGACTGTCGGGTTATAGCTATGGGGGAGTGTTGAATTAATATCTCAATTATCTAAATTGAGATATTAAAATAACCAGATTAGTTTGTTTGAAGTGTGAGATTGCCGGATTGGGAACATGATTGGACATGGAAATTTTAGATGCAATTGTACACACAGCATTGGTGGAAAATTTGAGCTAAACCTAGACTATGGAGGTAAACCGGGGCTAAGGGATAAGCCTCGCTGTCACTTTTGCCTCTTTCCTTTTCTCTAATGCGATGTAATCCCAGCCGTTCATTCCGCCAAATCCGACGGTTCACACTTCATCGCATCGCGTCCACCCATCGTGTGATCCTCCACCATCCTGACCTCCAATTAAATCTCCATCATTGATCTCCCTGAGATCAGATGGTCCGCGCTCAATCGCATCATCGCCTTTCTCCCTCCCTTCGCACCATTTCACGTCCTGTGCGATTCTGCGATGCAATCTCCGCCGTTAATATTCTCAAATCCGATGGCTCCCATTGATCCTTCCTTCGACCATTTATAAAAGGTGGGCCCTCCCTTCTCCTCATTTTTCTCCACCAAATCCCTTCAAACCTTACCTTTTCTATATTTTTCGTTACCCCGAAATTTTGGTCTGAGTTAATCCAGGCCGTTGATCTATACAGATCAATGGCCACCGAGCCCACTACTCCTTCCGCCCATGCAACTGTGGATCAATCGCACTCAACCCGCGTCGTTCGATCCGCTGCCCCTCATCCGACATTCAGAACTGCATATCGCGTAATTTTTGTGCCTGAACGTTAACATTCCAAAATTACACGATATGGGTGGTTTTGAAAAGACGCGTGTCAAAAGGTGTATGGAATCACGTTTTTTCGGCCAAAATCTTAAACCGCTCCAACGGTGCGCAAGGACCACTAATGGTTTTCCACTATACTGCTCCCCCCTCTGTAATGTAACTCCTGATTTGATCCTGGCCATCGATCTCTGAGATCGGACAGTCCTAACTTAATGTTGCCCCCATTTACTTTTCATCTAATTTGCTCCCAAAAGACTTCATCATTTGATATCGACCGTTGATTATTCTAATCCTACGGCTCCTGTTCAACCTTGCACCCAAACCTCCATCCACCTGGTTAGCTTCCCTACTAGGGGTTTTTCTCCCTTTTTCCGCTGCATTCCTCCATTCACACAGCTCCAAACCACATCCACATGAACCCTCCTAAGCAATCAAACCAATTTCACAGGATTTAAATAACATTTGTTCGTTTTTTGTGAAGGTTTAATGAAGTTAAAGTTAAAATCTCCCGTAGATGATTACACGGTTATTTGGCCTAGGATGGAAATCCTTACGGCCCTTGATACATATTAAAGGGTTTCAAAGTGATGATTAAATGTTTTTAGGGGATCGATAAGTCATGAATATCGATTTTCTGAGCAAAAACTCCAATAAACCCTCTGCGCACCTGCAAAACAGCAAACATAGTCAGCATCAATTAATGAAAGAGTATCAGCATTGAAGACAGAATATCAAAGCACAATCAAAATATTAAAGGTTTTAATCAAATCTTGAAAGGATCAAGGCATAAAATCTGGAATCAAATGGCCAAATCCACAGCAAGAAGAGAAATATCAGTCGAAGGACACCTCAGAGCCACATCAAAGGGGCTAATTGAATCCCCAACTACCAAAAATGCCACTTGCAGCCTCTATAAATCAAATGAAGGCATACTTATTACCCAGTCAGAAGATATTTTCCCAAAAACAACGGAACAGTTATTTCAAACAAAAGAACATATTTTAGACTATCAGGAGAAGTTATTGTAAAGATATGAAAGTGCCTTAAATTCAATCTTTTTATCCACTAAGCCTAAAAGGCAGAAATAGAATAAATGAAACAGATTTGTAGTTCAACGCATTCTTCCCTTATGCCTTGCATGGTTTTCAAGGCTAGGAGTTGCATTTAGTGTAGAATTAATTACACTTCAAACCTCGTAACACTTCCACCTCCTCATTTCCTTATAAAATCTCCTTGAGGAGCACATTGTAAAGGGTTGGTTGGTCACTAGTTGTAACACTGAAACTCTCTGAAATAATACATAGTCTATCTGAATTTGAAGAAGAAATTGAAGTTTTGGAAGCTGGATTATGTTTTGACATGCTTGTTCTCGAGAAGGCTCTATCATTGGATCCCTGAGCTTGACTGTTGGTGATGTATTCTGAACTGTCTGCTATTTTTCCTATTTCATTATGTTTCATAAATTCTTACTACAGTAGGATGAAAATTTTAGGCTAAGAAATGACTCCTGGAAGTGTTGAGAATGCAGCAAGATGATGGAGCTTAGTGAAATGAAGTCGCCTTCACTAAGTGGGCCCGCAGGCAAATTCTGGCGCAAAGTCTATTTTTAGACATACGGAGCATAATTTGGGAATTCTACTTGGAGATTCTTGATGGATGCGACATGTTGGTAAAAATAGATGAGACCCTATTTTTTAGGACCCAGACTATTTTTAGACTGATCTCCTAAAAATATGGAAGTCAAATATTATTTACCCTTAATAATATTTTGACTATAAATAGCAGTTTACTCTCTTGGCGCACTTCAGTTTGAGTCATGGAGGTGGCTCATGCAATTGACACAAGGAATCACGTGGTTCCTAGGGTTTGATGGCATCTTGCATGGTTGGCTTCAGTTAGACTTCAGTGGCAGAAGTTTTGGAGGAGTTAACGGGACAAATAGTGGAGTTGTGTTCTATTTATTTCGGTTGAACTAGTTGAGATTAGTTAACTAGCTAATCAATTAGATATGAGTGGAGTAAATTAAATAATATTTAATTTACTAAATATTAACTCATTAGTCAACTCAAGAACACTTCGGTTCACTACAGTGCATGATCAGTTCAGTGAAGACCAGTGAAAGAGATAGATGAAAGGGTAGAGTTAGCTATCAGTTGTAACTATACTGTTGCTATTTGTAACACATAGATAGGTGGAGTAAGCTATGAGTATTGCAAAGTTTAGGCTGGTGGTTTATCTATATAAGGAGGCCATCACCTAGCATTAAAATACGCAATCAAGGTTGGCTATCAAGTGGCTAAGGATTGGAGCAAGTGATTTGCTAGATCTAACTTGATAGTGTGTAGCATGGGAGGTAGTGCATGAGAGCTTGTGAAGAGTTTTTGTACTATGATTGTTACATGATTTCTCCATTATAATATACACAATAGCTGGGGGGTTTTCAGCTATAGGCTTTCCCCATACATACCGAGTTAATGTGTGATTGATTTGATGTGCGATTGCTTCTATATTATTTCCGCATGTGACAATTAATTGTAGAAGAGGGTTATGTGTTATGCATGCAATTCGAAATTGATGTATGATCGGGTTAATCTTCATTGAATAAGTGATTTATTCAGCTAATTTCTACAGGAAGCACCTTAGACCTGTTTATCCTTCACTATTTTATGTTTTCTTCTACTGAGGTATTTTGGAGTCTTTAATATTTCTCTTTAGTCCTCATGCTTGTTTATTTCTCTAATAGTTCAAATAGTTGGTTTCAGCATGATTTATGGTTTTCCCTGCTTGTTTGCTGCCACTTGAAATTTTTTTTTGAAGTCTCCCTTTGAAGTACCATTGTTTACAGTTAGCCAAGGAGGTCTATTTTGATCATACCCTTTGTCCCTGCTTGAAAATTTGTTTTAAAGGTCTTTATAGTTGTGACCATAGATGTGTTAGGTGTTACCTCTTATATGACTACAATTATCAGTGAATCCTTCATGTTTTCTAAGTCCTTTGAAATAAAATCTTTGAGGAAATAGGATGTGATCCCGAATCTTAGATTTCATTTTAAAAGTTGTCTTGAAGTCATTATTTGCTTAAAGTGTGGTTTGTAGAATTCGTGGTTAGCCCTGTCTATCAAATACCTCTCTATTGTTCAAGTTATGTTTTCAAGTCCCCTTTGTTGAGATTTCATTTTCTCTTTCCAAATCATTAATGTCCATCTCATTCACAAAAACTAAAGGATCCTGTGGCCAAGTTAGATTTTCCCTTTGATATCCCATATCCATTTATGAGCTTGTTATTTACTTCTTCTTGACTCCGTTGCCCAATGAACCTAACACTCCTTTCTATCTATACTACCAGGAACTTTCATGTTCTGCTATACCAATTCAACCAACAAACAAACCAAACAAACACTTGCACTTAATAACTAGTCTAAAATCAATGCTTAAAAGCAAACAAGATAAATCTTTGAAAAACAAGTAAATTTGAGATATCCCTCTCTAAGAACAGGAGGGCTGGATCCTAGAACTCTAAAGATTGGTTCTGATGTTTCCTTGTCTTTCGGTAAGCTAATCTATCAAAACACAGGACCCCAACAGACACATTGGTCATCTGACCTCAAAATGCATGCGAAATGTCATAAGTAAACTAGTGATGCTCATGGTAACATGCTATAGATCTAGATGTCCTATGAAGTAATCGCATCCAACAATTAGGAACCCCAATAGTGTGTCACTGCAGTCACATAGGAAGCTCTTCGATCTGGTAATCTAGAATCCCGAAGGTCAAACCTTCTATGTGTTGTTGAAGCTCAGTCAGAGTCTGATCCATATCATGATCCTAAATGATTTCTCTCCGGACAACCCTCTCTGTTGGCACATCTTCTTCGCACTTCGGTTCCACTACTGGTTGAACACGATCAACATCTTTATTACATCAAAAATTTATTTTAATCTTGGAAAGAAATCAAAATACAAAAACATTGTATAAACCTTACGAAAATAAAATAAAAACATGGTCAAAACATTCTTACCTATTGCACCCCACTGAGCACCTTTTGGTAATGCTAAATTTGGATCTCCTCAAAAATCAACACCTGTGTATGCATACTCATCGATGGCGAAAATATGTCGTCGGAACCAGGTGAAGAATGCAGTAGAGAACACAACAGTCGATTGGCCCACATGCCGACCCATGAGTTCTACCCATCTCTACATTCGAGGATCTCTAGGACTAGCTGTATCCAGTGTCACATGTTGTGGCTGCATCAGTGGAATCCATTCCAAAGCAAAGGATATAAGGATAGAACCATAGCTAAAATTATTCTTCCTTCCTCCCTTTGCTTTATTAATTTGTTCCTTTATCTAAGATAGAACAACTTCAGACGAGTTGAAGACTATTGGCTCCATACACTCTAGCGCATATTACATATACGATCTATTCGCTACATGTAGTGTAACGGTGCTAACAAGTTTAGTGATTGTGAAAAGGATAGTTCCCAAAGGAAAATCTCTGACATCTTCGATGTTTATTTTTCCATCTTTGCTAGGTTCTACCCCTGGATAGAAATACTGAAAAACATAATCCCTCGATGTCTCTCCTCCAATGGTAGACCTTGAGAGTGAAATGGGCAAACCTCTCCTCGACAAACCTATGATAAAATACACATCCTCAACTCTTATGGGAACCACTTGGTTCTTGATATGAAATTTCTCTATCGCCGGATCCCATGCTCAAACTAAGAACTCCAAGAGTTCTATTTGTTGCCTCATCCTAGACAATTTGAAGTACTTAAGCAGTTCACAATCTCTTAGGGCTCTTATGGTACCCGGATCATTCAAGGAAATCATATCTTGTTCTTAATGTTCTCTTTCCCTCCATGTAATTGTCATTATAATTCGATGGAAACCTAAAATACAACCATAAAATCCATTAGATTCCATTCATTGTAAAAAAATAGGTCAATTTTGGGCATAATGAGAAAATAAAAAACTGAAACTGCACCCAAAGCACTCCCTGACAAGAGATAGTGCATTTCACATGCAATTACACTTCACTGTACCTGCTATGCAACGTAGGTTTCGACATTCAGGGGTGTGTTGCCCTCATTTTGGGCAGAATTTACCCTAGAGGCCTTAAAACCCTAAAAATTTGAAAAAAATGGAGATGAAATGAATACTAAAGGAAAGAGGAGGTTTATAGCACTAACCTGGATCAAACAGCGACGAATTCCGTCCACAGAAATGATCGCAATCAATGGTTGAAGTTCGAGGGCAAAATCAGGTTCAGAGCTCCAAAATACAATTGGTAACTATGGAGTGGTAAAAATGAATAGTGAAACTACTTTAAAATAGTCATTTAATTATTTTCAAGTTAAATTTATTGATATGTCTATAGTTTTATTATGTTTTTATCATAAGACATGTATTTTTAATCCATTTGATGTTGTTCTGAACAAGAAATACAATTGATGAATAGATTAATTGTGTAGATTTATTTCAAAGAATGACTTGACCACAAAGCATACTTTTTCTCCTTATTTTTCGAGCTTTGTTAAAAATGAAAAAGGATTTGAAGCACACTTTTATCTCTTTTTTGAGCTTTGATAACATCGAAAAAGGAACCCCTGGATTCTTCTTTCAACTCTTCTCAAACTCCAATAATGTGAAAAGATTGCCAAGCACTTGTATTTTCAAGCTCGTAAAAGTAAATGAATTTATATCTACTCAATATAAGTTTAACCCCTTTCCGGAGTGAAATAGATTATTTACGAAAAAAGAATACCTTGGTTAAACATGACCAAATAGGTTCTCTCAGATATTATTTTACACATTTTTGGGTCTAAGTGACAACTTTACGAAAAAGTACTTAAGGAGTTTTCTTTCATCCTCTTTTTCAAACTCTCTAAATATGAAAAAGGAGCAGGCTATCAGTGTCGTTAACCTTGTTAAAACATAAAATAGTGACGGGCTTGTTGATCATGGAAAGAATCGAGTTTCATTCAACACTATACTCGTTAAATTGTTAAATAGGGATACTTTATTCGCTTGAAGGGTTCAATTATAGATCAAGCAAATGTTACCCTCCTCAAGCTTGTTAAAAAATAAAGAGGTACTAGTCGACAAATGACCAGCGAAAATTCGGGAAAAATAAGCAAAATTTCGTTATGGTAGAAAGTCGCTCTTGAACATGACACCTCCTTCACTCCATGTCTGTGATTGTTTGGGTTGAGTAATCATCTTGACGGTTCATTCACACCTATGGTTCATCATACCTTCACTTCGGTTTTGGGTCAATGTTTCCAACTCATCACAGTGTCGCTGATATGTTCAAGAGAATTCATCCAGTGAATAAGCTCATCCTTTTGTAATACTCATAAACCTTTACTCTCATGAACGTCATCCCTGAAAATTGCTATATCAAGTCATACCTTTGTCTCTGAAATCAGTAACTCCCATTTTGCAATAAGGTGGCTTCCTGTCGACAACAAATCAATATCCAGGAATTTCACTTAGAAACATCAAATTCTAGTACCATGAGGCTTGTTACAGCATCGACAGGATCCTCACTTCCAGACCTTTGACCAAAAGATTTTGTTTTCCGTTCGACATCAAATCATCTACTCACGGCTTACAAAATGTACTGCAGTACCTTTAGGGAAATTTTCATTAATGGTGGTTCTCTCACGTTTGTTAACAGCTCACATCATTGGCTGGTAATCAAACAATGTCTTTCCATGTTCGACGACAAATCATATATTTTCATGGCTAGACTTGTACCCGAATGATCAAGTGAACGAGATAAGAAGACCTCGGATCTAGTTTCAGCCATTCGGGCTACGATTTCAGGATTTTTGTACACATCATATACGGTGACCTTACATACACATTGTCATCCAAAAATGGGCCTATATCTGTAGGCATGTCTGCATTGGGCAACATTCCAGTGTCGACGACTTTCAGAATTATGTACATGTTATTAGATTTTTTATGTGTTGAACATGGGAATCCCTACCCTCAGTAATTATGATCAAAGAGGATATATCGTGATGCAATTTATTGTAAGACTAATGCAGGTGACGACTCTTCTTCATCTCCAGCCAATCATAGTGTAAAGCATCTCAATCAAATGTTTTTATTATTTTGACCTCATGCTTTAGGGGGGAATTGTTATAGGTCAATTTGGGCATCATTCCCAATGACCTGGTTAATTGGGCATCATCTCCAGGACCAATGAATAAGGGTCTATCATTCCCTATCATTTCAAGTTGCTACATGCCCTAAGGCAAGAATAAGACAAATCAAAAATGACCTTCATCAAGCAAAGGTTTCCAAGGTTTGAAGTTTATTATATAGCATATGAGAGCTCACCAATGTTGCCTCTAAGGGGACTAAGTGCATTTCTAAGCAGGTAGCCCCATGCAAGGCTACTCTTCAAAGCACTTCCCAACATCTATGGGTGCGTTGGTCACATTGGGAGCGAGATTCTCATTGATCCTGAATATCCACTTGGCCAGTGCCTTCTAAAAGAGTTCACATGTGTCAAGCTTCGAATCCAAGTGTCCATTTGACATCTACAATATTGGGAACATGTATTGCATATTATTGGAAATTCATTGATTGCAAAACAACCTTCAGCCTCTCTATCAATTGAGCACAGATCTGAGTGTTTGATAAGGAAGAATTTGAGTAGAGAAATGCCGGTGGATTTTCAATTGAGATTAAGATTTTTGTAACAGCTGCTGGAGAGATTTATATTGTGATGAGACTGAGGATCATTGCTAGAAGGGTCACTTCAAATCAATCATTGGGTTGTAACCTCTCCTTCTATCATCAATAAAGATTAAAACTTACTTTTCCCTATATGCATCTGTATTGGCTTTGATTTTCCATATTGTAAGATCTTAGTTGATGTATATGGTTTATGCTTTACTGATTTAGCTAACTAACTTGAATAGACATCTATATTATTGCTATCTTCTGATACAGTTTTACTGTTCTTTCTTGCAGGAAGCATTTTTCCCACAAACTGTTTGAATTTGAAGCTACAACGAAAGCGACAGAAGGAGCCATTTATAAGCACTTGGATTACAAGTAAGCCTTTAATACTTTTTGTGTGTTTGTTTTGAGTTAGGAGAAGTAGTCCTATAGTCTTTAATCTATTGTTCTAGACTATCACCTATCTAGGGAAGCATTTTTTATCCATAATTCACAATTCTATCCAATAGTGAGATTGATATAAATGTTGTAGATGTAAATAACTTAGATTTTACTAAAACCACTAAATTTACTCTAGTAGAAATAGATAATTTAAAGAAAGTAGAGATTGAAGAATTAGGAGATGATGATTCTGACATTTTAAACCTTAAGAACAACTTTTTACCCAAGGGACTAGCCCCTTTATAAGATCATTTTGATTCTAATGATGTTGAAAGAAAATCAAGGACAGAACCATTAAGATTTGACATTGAAGAGTGCAATATATGAACAGAATTAAAGCCTAAGATGATAAAAATTTCAAAAGCCTTACCTCAAAAAAAAAATTGAAATACATAGCCCTGTTTAAGGAATTTCAGGATGTATTTGCATGGAGTTATGAGGACTTAAAATCTTATGATACTAGCATAATACAACACAAAATACCCATAAAGGAAGATCAAAAACCTTTCAAACAGAAACTTAGAAGAATCAATCCAGTTTTAATGCCTTTAATTGAAAATGAGGTTAAGAGAATGTATGAAGCCCAGATAATTGCACCAATCAGATATTTTGATTGGGTTTCAAACCTAGTTCCCACTAGGAAGAAGATAGGGGAGATCATATTGTGTGTTGATTTCTAGAATTTAAATAAAGTGTCCTTAAAAGACAACTACACTCTCCCCTAGATGGATCACATTTTACAGAAGGTGGTGGGTTCTTCCAAGGTTTAATTACTTGATGGATTCTCTGGATATAACCAGATTTTAGTTCAACCTGAAGACCAACCTAAGACTGCTTTTACCACTCCTTGGGGTGCTTTCATGTATGTGAAAATGCCTTTTGGATTAATGAATGCAAGAGCCAATTTTCAAAGAGCTATGGATATAGATTTTCCTAAAGAAAATCATGATTTTATTATGATCTATCTAGATGATATTACTGTATTTTCAAAGACTAACAATGAACATCTAGATCATCTCAAACAAGTGTTTATCAAATGCAGGAAATTTGGCATTTCTCTAAATCCTAAAAAGACTCTATTTGGACTAGAAGAAGGTAAATTGTTCAGACATATCATATATAAAGAGGGAATTAGGATCAACCCAGCTAGAATAGAGGCCATTCTAAACATTATTCATCCTAGGAATATTAAAGAATTGCAAGATTTCTTAGGTAAAATCATTTTTGTCAGAAGATTCATTTCAAACTTAGCTGAAATAATTAGAGAACTCAATAACATGTTGAAAAAAGAATCAGTACTTAAATTGATTGTGGAGGCCAAACAATCATTTGAATCAATCAAACAAGCCTTGACAAAAAACACCAGTCCTAATAAGTCCTGATTTCAAAAAAGATTTCAATATTGTTTCCTTTGCTTCAACACATATTATTGTTGCAGTCTTACTGCAAAAAAATGATCAGGGTTCTGAGCAGCCCATTTTTTTTCAAGAAATCACTTAGAGATTCCACTTTAAAGTATAACATAATGGAAAAGCGGGCACTAAATTTAGGGAAGGCTATCAAATACTTTAGAGTGTACATCCTGTATTCACATATCATTTCTTATGTTCCAAATTCAGTTGTGAAGGAAATTCTAACTCATAATGGGATTGATGGTAAAAGAGGCAAATGGATTGCCACCATTTTGGAATATGACATAGAAATTAAGCCCACCAAACTCATTAAAGGTCAAGGTTTAGAAAAACTCATGGCGGAATAAAATTGCCATGCTTTAGATATTAATTTTATTGCCCAAATAGATGATCAGGAACAGATGGCGACTCCAGAGATCAGTGAAGCCTTTTCAAACTTACCATGGTATGCATATATTATATGTATATTACTAAATTTACAAGCTCCTCCTGGATTATCAAGAACTAAAGCTATATTTTTAAATTTAAAGGCAATAAAATTTTGCATCATAGACAATGCACTGTTTTGGAAAGATCATGGTGGCATTTTATTGAATTTTTTTCTTAAAGAAGAAGCTGATAAAGTTTTGGAAGAGTTTCATGCAGGTGACTGTGGAGGACACCTTTATCAGAAGTCCACTACAGATGAAATCTTGAGAGCTGGTTTTTACTGGCCTACATTATTTGTAGATGTGAAAAAGTATGTGACCTCCTATCACAAGTGCCAAATTTTTGAAGGAAAGAAAAAGCTACTACCTTTACCCCTAAAACCCATTTCCATAGAAATGTCTTTTCAGCAATGGGGTCTTGACTTCATTGATGAAATTCACCCTCCATCCTTAGCCCAACACAAGTGGATTTTGAAAGCCACAAACTATTTCACTAAGTGGATAGAATCCATACCTTCCAGGAAAGCCACTGATACTATCATAATCTCATTTTTATAAAACAACATACTGTCAAGATTTGGATGCCCCCAGAAAAACATCAGTGATAATGCAGCTGCATTCAAGTCCAAAAAGATGATTGAATTCTTTAATAAATACCACGTTACCCTTAGCCATTCCACTACTTATTACCCCTAAGGTAATGGTCTTGCTAAATCTTCCAATAAAAGCCTTATGAATATTATCAAGAAACTAATAGAATTTAATAAGAAAACTTGGAACAAAAGGTTAGTGAATTACTTATGGACAGGTAGACTTACCAAAAATAAATTTATTGGTACATCCCCTTACCAGCTTGTTTATGGGATGGATGCTATTTTTCCATCTTCTCTAGGAGTACTAGTAATGAAGATAATCTAAGAACTACATTTAGAAACCAATGATATCCAGAGAAGGATAAACCAAACTATACACTTGCAGCAAACTAGGGAAGATGTCTATCTCAAGTCTCAAGTTGTTCAAGAAAAGATTAAAAAGATATTTGACAAGAAGACTAAGAGATGATTTTAATATATGTGGAAAAGTTATTAAGTGGGATTCCATTAGAGAAGAGAAAGGTAAAAATGTGAAATTTGATTTCTTATGGAAAGGCCCTCATGTCATTTATGGTTACAGAGGTAACAACACATTCTTTCTGAAGGAGTTGGATGGATCAGATTTGCTAGATGGACCTATCAGTGGTAGAATGTTGAAGCATTATTATTCCCCAGAATAACACTAGTTCACTTTGTTTACTTTACTCATTGTACATAACATTGCAGATTTTAGATTGGATTGGATGTTTTTCTAGAAAATTTTAAGCCTGGAGAGAAGGCCCTAAGCTTTGAAAGACAAAAAATCATATGTATGAATAATGTAGAGATCATAAAACAGTTCCAAGGCCAACAATAGTCAAATTCAAAGGCTACTAGTCTCAAAGTTCTTGACATTTCACAAGGAAATGCCATCCCCATGTGGAGCCACTGTTAGGGTCCTATAATAATAGGATTCATAATTTTGAATTGACTTTGATTTGTCTTGTAATATGTACATACTTTGCTTTCTGCAAATTGTTTTCCCATATCAGAAAAATAAAAAAAAATATAAAGAGGGTAAAAGTCCTAAAAGAAAAATCAAAGGACTTGAAATAAAAATTATAAAAAAGAATATGAAAATGGACCCCAAAAAAAACGAGATAAAATAAAACATGAAAGTGATGCAAATTCAAATGCCACTACTATTTACTTCTACTGCAAAATAAAAAATGCGTGTAGCTTGTTAAAATGCCACAATCCATGAAGGTTAAATAGCTTAATCTTAACCTCTCATGCTTTAAATTTCATGCTGTTAGATAGAGAATAAAGATCTAGCCAAAAATTTTAATCTTGGCAGATCAATATTTAGGTAGAGAATAATAAGGGCTCAACAGCTTAATCTAAGCCCTTGGAAGAAATAAAGATAGAATTAGTTAGTTTTTTGTTTTTAAAGAAAAATGAACAAGGGTTTGCAAGCTCAAATGCACCCATGAAAATGAATTAAAAATGTTAGGGCAGAAAATGGGTAGGTACAAGCAGTTTTTACAATCATGGATAAGCAGAAAAGTGGTCATTTCATTTACCAACTTCCTTCAAAAATCATCCCCTTATAGAAATACTTCATCCCATCCACTTTCATTCTTTACCCTTCATTTTCCCGTTTTTCCCATTATCATCCATTTTCCTTTGCAAAAAATACCTTTTCCTAAGTTAAAAATACATCTTACTTAAGAAAAGTAAAACCCTTTAACTAATTCCCCTTTTATTCAAAAACACCCAAAAACCCAAAAAATACTTTATCCTAAGTATAAATGCTAAAATGTTATGTTGGGACCCATTATGAAGAAATTTATTTCAAACATCAGATTTTACATTATACTTAGTTTAAACACACATCTCGCAAATACATTTCTATTAACATTAACTTAGGTATTAACTCCTGTATTTACCCTTTACCCCATATTAAATAAAATCCTTATATATTATTCCCCACCCATATCTTTATTTTAACCTATGTTAAAAATTATCCACATGTTATATAATCCCGCCATCCCATAGGTTGAATTATTAAAACTATGTTAATTGTTCTGGTCCCACTATATATATTCCCCTCCAGTTGTAACATTACACCTTCCTACATTACATTGGCTATAATATATTAAAAACCTCAATCATTTAAATGAATAACCAATAGTATATAAACCCCATTTATATGTATTAAACATTATTTTTAATAAATATTAATCTCCCACATCATTTAAACCCTGGTTCCCATGCCATCTGACCTTGCATCTCTATTGCATCATCCTATTCGTTCACCATCGTTATCACTTGTCACACATTACTTAGCGCGATAATTAATATACCCCAAGGCTTGCGATAAGTGTGGTTTTTGGGCTTTCTCTCTCCTTTATGTGTCTTAATCATATTGGATCGCACCAATCAAACCAATTCCACTTACTACCTTTGAAGCCTGCGAAAACTGCTTGGTTGTTTTTTTCCTCCCCCGCACCCAAACCACTTATCCATTTGAATTGACCACTCATTCAATGCATTCAATTTTGAATGAAAATGATTATAAACTGCCCAAATGCACTCTTTAATCCTTTCTGTTACCGTTTTCATGTAGAAGAATCATTGCAGACCGAAACAAATGTTGTTGACTCCATTTTAAATCCTAATAGAAACATAATTCACCAATCTGTCGCTATAAACATTGCAGAAGTCATCCAAAGTGCTATAAAGACCAGGAAAAGCTTATAAAATATTTCTACAACCCCAGAAACTCTCCTACACAACAAATATGCAGTTTTCCCAGGTATTCTTCAGAAGAACAGACCCATTCATCAATCTAAAAGTGTAATAAATTCAACCGAATCATTTATGAGCCTTGAAACGTAAAGAAAACCTAGTTGCTTTATAAATGCTTTGTTCTGTAAACCCTGAGTGTCTGTTCACAGATTTTGAAGCCTTGGACTATTTTTAAACACAAAGTTTTATTAATTGAAGCCATCTACAGACCTGAAAAATCCTTATGTGACCTTCAACCCTTTCCTACATACCCTAGGCATCCTTTTTGCATAAAATTGATGCGTTCAGATTATTTTTTATCACAAATAATGCATTATAAGCCCTAGATATCATTTGCATAAGATCTAAGGTCTTAAGATTTCCTTTTTTAACAGAGATTACAGTTTGGTTAATTGAATGATTTTAAAACCTTTTTGTAGACAATAGATAACACATGTTTTATCGAAACCCTTCTGAAAACTGTTTGAACTTTCAAAGGTGCTCCTACTAGCCTAAATCACTGTTCCAAGGTCAAAATATTATTAGAATTTATAAATCAAACAAATCAATGGTTTCCAAAAATATTCTAGTAGTCAATCCTCTACAACCCCCTGTTGTAGATGTAGAGCACATTCCCCTGGCTGATACGGACTTCAAGATTACTGATACAGTGACATAATTCAACCTTCTTGAGCTCCACTGTTGGAGCCAAGAAAAATCCCTAGATCAAGATGATGAAGTGTTTATCTGAGAGTCAAAACTGCCAAAATATGTTGTTTCTCATACTTACCAATGCCGAGAAGTAATTAGACTCTACCAATCATGCTACTTCCCTAATCAAAGAGCCATATTAAACCCTAAAAAATAAGTTTTGTTTACCATTACAGTTGAATATATCAACCAGATGATACGCATATAGCCTGGGCCAAATGAATTTCCTTTGCCCATTGAAGCCCTCACTCAGTTATACTTGGATCTGGACTTCCCTGAGAGGTTCCAGATTTTTCATACCTTCATGCCTTCTTGTGTAGAAATTCCCAAGCTGAATCCTCCATACTCTTCTGCTAAATTCTATGAAAGGACAAGACATATCATTTCCATGTTGTCTTTCATTCTTGGCTACTTTACAGATGAACATGTTGATTTTGCAGTGCTTTGTTTCTTGTCTAATTTTACACCTGGTCAGCCTCCTGCTACCATTTTTAACTTTTCCCAATATATTGTTCATAGTGTCCATGAGAAATTGGTCAAATTACCTTCCGAAGGTGTTTTCAAGTACTCTTCATTCCTATTTCACATGTTCCTATATTTTCAATCCGAGAAGTTTAATATAAGCCTTCAGAAGCTTGATGTGGAAGGAAACCCACAATCAGTCATATTTTGGACTTCCTTGATAAGGAAAGATTCCAATGAGTTAACCTATACATATTTTACAGATTCCTTCATTCATCCCATAGTCAATTTTATGAACAACAGTATACAGCCAAAAATTAGTAATGAAATAAAGAAGGTCCTGTAATTGTCAAAGTAGAATAGGATAGGTGATAGTTACTTGTACCAAAATCACACTGAAATAAGAGTTTATGGATCAATTCTTATCCCTTATAAACTGGCCAAATACCCCCCTATGAGGTTATTTTCCCTGGAATACATAAGACTGATTCTAAATTCAGATGCAGTTAATTTCTTAATAGCAAAAAAGAAAACACAGTTCAAGTTGAAGAATCAGGTTGGCCCTTTTATCTGTAATAATAGAGAGGTAGGTCCAGAGGCTAAAAACATTTGTAGGAGTTCAATTTTAGTCACAGTTTCCTATGGTATTTGATCCCCTTGGTGTTATTAGTAAAATGAGAGTTAAATGCAAATTAAATCCATATGTACATGAAAATAATCCAGAGATTGAGAAATTCTCAAACCAATCTGAATGGTTAGAGAACACATTGGTAGAGGAAGAGAAGAAAAGTGATACTAGCCAAACTTTGCAAACTCTAGCCCAAGAAGACATAAATGTGAAGAGAAACGTAGAGGAAGGATCCTATATAGTAGAGACTACAACAGAGACTAAATTCAAATCGAGATATATTAAAAAGCCAAAGCTAAATCCTACCAATAAAGAAAAGGATACAATAGAGGTGATTGATACAGAAATAGTAGGAAAATACAATGCACCTCCTACAATGATTGAAGAGGAACAACAACCCACAACTTCAAAGACATAGCTAATTAAAAAAAAACACAGTATATCAGTTTCTTCATCTAAAAAACTAGCAGAAAAGGAGATGGATATTAAAGAAAGATATAAAGAAATCAAAGCCAGAAGTGAAAAAATTACGACAAAAATATATTCTCAGTATATATTCTCAAGCAACAACTATGGTCCAATATCATTGAAGCAATCAATGATATTTTTCCATCCATGCAGGTCATATATGAGTAGAAATACTTAATGAAATCAGTAAGAGAAGCAATCCAGGAGATCAAAAAAGAGCTTGGAAAGAAACCTAAATAATCTCTTGAAATCATCAAGTTTCTTAATTATAAAAATAGACAAGAGCTAGAACATATTGGAATTAATGACAAAGTAGAGACCATCCTTTTAGTTAGGAAGTTAATCTCTAAGAAGAATTTTATGATACAGTTAGAAGAGAAATGCCAGAAACTGGAGATTGTTATCACAAGGTTCATGATCAAGGTTGATGTTCTAAGGAAAAAAGGCCCTCCCAATCCTCTAGTTATTAATGATAGATTAATAAAATAGGATGATTATGATAAAAAGATAAGAGAATTTTCCTGAGAACAAGTGAACAATTCATCCTTGCAAGGAATCCCAATAGGGAAGGTGCTCTACAAGAATTTTGAGAATTTTTTTTACTTACAGCATGAAGTAAAACACTTATTTGTGAACAAGCCAACATTCTCAAAGTATACTGAAGCTAATGAAAACTTCAGAAGGATGATGAAGATAAAACTGCCAAAGGCAGAATTCTAGGAAAAATTAACTGATTTACAGTGAAATTAGATTGCAGTGAGCATAGAGCAGTGAAAGTCAAAACATAACTTTTTGTTTTTACATCAGCATTTATAGTTTTACAGTGAAAGAGTATAAGGATAAAGAGTATATGCTCCATGTCAAAGATTGAAGTAAATCAACAAGTTACAGAGAAAAAATGAATCTACCAGCATGAAAGATACCTCACTGTCCAATTGCAGCTTCATTGAACAACAAAGAGATAAAGCATTGAAAAAATCAAGACAACAAACCATTTATTTCAATAAAAAATGGATAGCTAGCATTAGTTAGAAAGTTGTCACTATCTTCTTGCATGAAGATATTTTTTTTCCATGAATAATTCCTAAGCTTATTCTAGGATATTTTGTATGAGATTTTGTATAAATACTTCTGATTTGGAAGTATTGAGTGTGGATGAATTGCTGAACATTTCTGTAGTTGTACTCTTTTTAACCTAAGGGTTATTGTACCAATTTCAAGTCAGCAGACTCAATTAAGGAAATAAAGCATCATATTACAGGATTCATGTGTTGGGCCACTATAGTGAGGTATTTTCACTTGTTACTTTGTCAATTTCTTATGTTTTCTATCAATACTTGAATGTGTTTTAAATCTAAATTATAAATCAAGAGTTTTTATTTCAAAATATGTTAAAAGCACTTTTTTTTTACTAATTATCATTTATATTTTTTCCACTGATATATAGATTAGGGAACCCTTAATTTCTCCCTAGTTTCGATTAACCTCTGAATTTTCACTCATAATCCAAATTTAAGAACCCTTAATTGTTATTTTATCTCGATCAAAAGCATTTTCGCAATCAACCTTGAAGATCTGAAGTAACTCAGCTATCTTTCCCTGTAAACATTTCCCTTTAGAACTTGATCCTGATATGACTGCTTGACACATTGACTCCATTAACCCAATGGAATTACAGACCTACATCTATACATCTGAGTTAGTAATTTCACCACTAAATTAAATCAAAATCCAAAACCAATTTACCCTACATAACTAGCCTAAAATCAAATACAATCAACAAATATAAATCATATAGATAGAGCCCTCTCTGAGCATTAGGAAGGCTAGATCCTAAAGCTTAAAATTAGGTTTTTGGTTACTTGTAATATTTTTTAAAACCAAAACTAAAAATCTCACAAATATTAAGAATTATTGGAGTGATAACACTAGGTAAGTTACATTTCTTGCGATGCGATGAGGAGAAGAAATACGTGTCGACATTGCATATTATCGCACATCACATGATTTATTTTTTAACCATTATTGGTATAGGTTTAAACTTGTGGGCACCGATTTTCAATAAGACAGAGAGGTTATGATGTTGTGATACGACATTGTCATCGCAAGTTCACATCGGCAGAATTATATGTTTGTTGTTAAGGTTATATGTTAAGTTTTCCGATTTGTGATGCGCCATGATTGGTCACCATGTTTGGGGACCCTAAAACTCTAGTTCCGTGTGTATGCATGTTTTTTGGGAGCGATTTAGATCTGTTTAAAGTTGCGGTAAAGATACATTTTGTTAATTTCTTTCGTATATATGTTTATAAAACTCCAATACTATAATCCACTGCAAATAAAGGGAGTTTGTTGTGAAACCAAATCCAAAAATAGAAGAAAAGAGATATCAAATCCTTATAAATAAGCCACTTCGAGGGGGAAAACTCCAATACATTATGTGAATGAACAATTCTTGGATGATACGAATGACAAAACCTCCTTTCTATATATAGTAGTCCATGGGGCCACAATGTAATCCTAGTGGGGCCACAATGTAATCCTAGCTGACCTAACAATAATAATGTAAGGGCACAATACTAAAAATATGGGGGTTAAAAGGGTACAAAAATAACAATAAGGGGGTTACACTAACAATAATAAGGGACTATAATAGTAATATACGGACCTAACATGCTCCTCTCCTTCAAAAAAGGGTTGTCCTAAACACTTGAGTAGCTCCTGGTGCTTTTTTATAAAATTCTCATCCTCCCATGTAGAATCTTTAGTGGGCAAGTTCTTACACTTGATGAGATACTCTTCAATTGATCGATTTCATAGCTGTCGAGTTCTTGTTTCTGTGACTGCTTCAGGTTCCAATATGGTTTTTCCTTCCTCATCAAGTTTTGGCAATATTGTTTGAACTGGAATTTTGTCCCCTATAACCTTTTTTAAGCATGAAACATGGAAAACTGGTTGCACTCATGAAGAATCTGGAAGCTTCAATTTTTATGCCATAGTACCAATATTTTGCAACACCTTGTAAGGACCATAGTACTTTGGCGATAATTTATTATCCTTCTTAGCTTGCTTGAGGGACATTTGTTTGTATGGTTGTAGCTGTAAAAATACCGAGTCTCCCACTTCAAAACTTCTCTCACTTTGATGTTGATCTACTTGTTGTTTCATTCGATTTTGTGCAAAATTTAGGTTATCCTTTAAGAGTTAGAGAAGTTTTTGTTGATGCTCGATGTGATCCTCCACTGCTTGAACCCTAGAGTTTTCCCTTAAAGAAGATGTGAGGGACGGTGGATGATATCCATAAAGTTCCATAAATGAGGTCATTTTTGTTTCAGTATGGAAGGAAGTGTTATACCGCCATTCAGCGAGAGGTAACCAATTGACCCATTGTGCTTGCTTATCAGATAAAAAACAACGAAGATATCCTTCCAAACATTTATTCACTATCTCTGTTTAACCATCGGATTGAGAATGATAAGATGAGATATGAGCTAGTTTAGTACCCAAACAAGAAAATAATTTTGTCCAAAAATTTCCTGTAAAAATGGGATCTCTGTCACTTACAATAATCTTCAGGTTTCCATGTAGCTTTTGAATTGTTTCCATAAATACCATATCAATTGTACTTGCTTTAAATGGATGAGATAATGCACAAAAGTGTGCATACTTGGTAAGTCTATCAAATACCACCATGATGACACTCCTTCATTTGGACTTAGGTAAACCTGTGATAGAATCCATTGAAATCTCCTCCCAACATTGACTTGGAATGGATAAAGGTTGTAGAAGACCCAAGGTCTTAATTGTCTCAACTTTATTTTGTTGGAAAACCAAACATTTCGCAACAAACTTTTTAATATAAGATTTAAGGCCATCCCAAAAAAAATTCTTTCTTCACCCTATGGTAATTTTTTAAAAATCCCAAGTGTCCTCCTAAAGGAGAAGTGTGCAATTCCAAAAGAATATTTTGTTTTAGTTGGGAATTCTTGCAAATATAGAAGCAATCTTTGTACCATAAGGAATTATTTTTCCAACTAAATGTATCAGATGTACTAGGATCTTGCTACAACTTTTGAATGAGTGTCCACACTTCTTCGTCCTTCTTCCATTCATCCCTTGCTTCAATTATCCAATATGGTTGGATAATAGAAATGGCACAAAGCAATGCTTCCACCTCTTCATCATTTCTTGAGAGTGCATCTGCAACAACATTTATCTTCCCTTTTGTGTAGATGATTTCAAAGTCATAACCCAACATATTTGTGACCCATTTTTTCTACTCTTCTTAATATAGTCTTTGTTCCAAAAAGTGTTTAAGACTATCATGATCATTTTTTACCTTGAAGTGTCTTCCCATTAGGTAAGGTCTCCATTTCTTTAGTGCATGCAGTATTGCCAACATTTCCTTCTCATAAATAGCCTTTTGTAAATACTTTCCTTTGATTGAGTGACTTTCAAAAGCAATGGGTCTTCCTTCTTTCATTAAAAAATCACTAATTCCATTTCCTGAGGCATCACATTCCACAATAAAGTTTTTTGTGAAGTCTGGAGTAGCTAAGACTGGTGTTAGGTGCATTGCCTTTTTAAGATGTTCAAAGGCCTTAGTTGCTTCAAGAGTCCATGAAAAATAATATTTCTTCAATAATGTTGTTAGATGTGCTACTATTCTCCCCTAATTCTTAACAAACTTGCAAGAATACCCTGTTAACCCAAGAAATCTGTGCAACTGCTTTATGGTCGTGGGGACCTTCCATTCCTTAATGGATTTAATTTTGTTACGGTCTACCTTAACACCCTCGTGAAATACAATATGACCCAAATATTCCACCTCTTGTACTCCAAAGAAACATTTGGATGTTTTTGCATATAATTGTTTCTCCTCCAATAATTTGAGCACCCTGTCAACATGTTGAACATGATCCTTCCAAGCCTTGCTATAGATTAGTATATCATCAAAAAATACTAGCAAAAATTTTCTAAGGATCGATTTGAAAACGGAATTCATCAACCCTTGAAATGTAGAAGGTGCATTGGTAAGGCCAAAAGGCATGACCAAAAATTCATAATGACCCTCATGAGTTCAAAATGTTGTTTTCGGAGTATCCTCAGTCTTCATTCTAATTTGATGATATCCTGAACGAAGATCCAACTTGGTAAAATTAATTACTACATGTAATTCATCCAATAATTCATCAATCACAGGAATGAGAAATTTATCTTTAATAATGAGCTTATTGAGATCCCTATAATCCAGACACATGTGCCATGATCCATCTTTCTTGTGCACCAATACTACTGGGGCGGATAAAGAAATTTGACTAGGTTGAATTATACCAGCCTCTAACATTTCTGCAATCATACGTTCAATTTCGATCTTTTGGACATAAGGATATCTGTAAGGCCTGATGTTTGGAGGAGAAATTCCTGGAATAAAATGAATAGAATGATCATGATCACAAATAGGTGGGATTCCTTTGGGAGTATCAAACACCTTAGAATGGGTGTCCAAGAATTTTTGGAGATATGGAGAAATATATGATTTTGATGTGGGAACTTCTAGTGAGCATAATTGTGCAATTATGCCTCGTTGTTCTTTATTTAGAATCTTTGTCATGACATTAAAGCTTATTATCTTTCCTGACTTCCCTGCGATACCCCGTAATTCGATTTCCTTTCCTTTCGAAAAAAATTTCAAGAAAAGTTCTTGAAAATTAAAAGCTACCATCCCCGAAGATTGTAACCATTGTACTCCTAGTACAACATTAGCACCTCCCATTGGGATGGAAAGCATTGGACTATTCAATACATATTCCCCCATGGCTAGCTTGATATTATGGCATTTTCCTGAGAAATTTGTAGTTTCTCCGTTTGCAACCATCACTTGACATTCTGGTGCTGGGTATAGGAAACAGTTCAATTCCTTGGCTAGCTTACAATGAATAAAATTATGGTTACTACCCGAATCAATCAACACTATTACCTTTTTCTTCTTGATATGTCCTTCTATCTTGAGAGTTTGAGGAGTGGTAATTCTAGCCAATGCATTTCATGATATGGTCGGACTCATTTCTTCTTCTTCTAGGGTTTCTTCCTGGTGTATATCCTCTTCTTTTGAATTTTATTTTGCATTTTATTCCTCCTCTTCACAATCTATGTAAAATAATTTCTTCTCAGCACACTTATTACCTTTAGTGTATTTGTTATCACAACTGTAGAAAAGCCCTTTTTCTCTTTTTTCTTCCAATTTTTGTGGTGTCAACATTGTAGGTTGTGGAAGTTGAGTAGCAACACTTCCATCTTTATAGATGTGAGTAGTAGGCTTCCTTGTCACAATAATTTTACATTCAGTTTTTCTTGTCAACCTGAATTCCTTCTCCAATGAATCAGGTTCCCAAACACGAATCTCATGTTGGATGTTATCCTTTAAAGTCCCTATGAAAACATCAATCTTGTGTTCCTCTGGAATATCAGTTACCCTTATATTCAATTTTTGGAATTCCTCAATCTGCTCCACCATAGAACCCTTTTGTTTGAGATTTATCAATTGGCTAAAGAAGGTGTTGCTCTTTGTATCCTCATAATGTGCTATCATTTCCTCCATAAAAATTGACCAAGTGACAATTTTTTTATGAGAGAAAAGCCATCAATACCATACAAATGTATTTTGTTCTAAATGTAAAGTTTCAATGCACACCTTTTGTGTGTTTTTCATGTTACTGTTGAGTCATGAAATGGGTATGTATTTACTGTTGAATTCACCATTGTTTTCCATAATTCTTATCTCTTTCATATCCTAATATCCTAATATGCTAGAACTATTAAGGATAATGAAGGAATCATGTGCTGCTATGGTTTAACTAACTTCTATCTTTCTTTATACAGGGAAAAGGTAAGGGATGATTATTTTTCCCTAACGTTGGAACAAAGGAACCCGACAAAACAAAATTAGAACAACAGAATCTGACCAATGGAGAAATAAGCGCGTCGGTTACAGCTAGAGTTAAGAATACATGAGAAAGATCATAGTGGGATATGTCTTACATTAGGAATTGGTTACGAATCCCTCATGATCAGAGATCTTGAGGGATCGTATTTACTGTTTAATTTTTATCTCTGCCTGAATATAAAAGCAAGTGATGATAGAAAGGATGGAGAGAATCTCTGTTATTTTCTAATTTGTAAAGCATAATTACAGACTATGTTTTGGAGAGCACGACTTATTGTATTTTTACTTCAGTTCAATGATTAATACATAATTGAGTTTCTGTTCTCTCACCGTATTTGAAGTAACGTAGCAGCACCTTCTGGTGGCTAAGGGCCCGGCCTCTGGTGGAGTTTTGCTGCTTCCTAGTATCATGTTCTGATATTTCCTAGCGCTTAATCGGTTTGATAATTCCTTGTCCGTGTGAATCTATTTTATTTAAGTTGTTCCTTATTTCTTGATTTACATTATGTTCATGTTTTGCATTACTATTGGATTGATTGCATTCTTCTTGTGATTCATATTGTTATGTTTTGTGAGATTCCTTAAATAAGCGCATTATATTCTGCAAGAGATTGATTACTGCTTTTGGACTCTCGGAATGATATTACCCTTGTCTTGATTGCATTCACAATAGATTTAATAGAATTTAGATTTAATCAGCTAAAGTAGAGGTGAGTTATTGCTACTATGCTCTTAGTTGATGATATTGTTATCTGGATTGATGTAAGCTTTGATTTCAATAGAAGACCGCACTTTGATGTTTCTTTAATAATTTCCATTAGAGTCTGTTAGATATTCTCATTTACATTTGTGTTAAGATCTATGCTACAAACCATTACTTTTTAAATAATAGCAGCCACATACTGTGTACACTCTCGAAAGTAGAGGACTTACATGGATTAATGATTAATGTGAGATAATTAGGAGTTTTAAGAAGTTTTATCAATCAACATTTTGGCACTGTTTCCTGGGAGAGTGTAGCCATTTAGAAAGAGTGATGCATATTTGATTTTTTTCTGCTAAGGCAGAACTGGGTATTAAAAACGGAAGGTAAGAACCTATGTAATGAATGAGGAACATGCTCGTTCATCTGCCTGCCTTATAGCATAACTGTGTAGAAGTCTAAGGTAGGAATGTATGCTTACATTTCTTTTGAATGACTAAGAGATCTAAAAAAAATGAAATTCCTCCTCCTAGACCTGAAAAACCTAAGGGACCGGTAACCCTTGGGCGAACAACCTTTATCGACGAAATCATAAGAAAATCTGAGTCTCAGCCATTTGTAGGACCCCAAATTTTTGTTTTCAGATGTCTTATTGACTTCCTTCAAGCCATGGGAACACCATCTGTAGCTAACGCTGAGATTCATGGTGAAATTGAAGGGATAGAAAAAAAATTTCAGGACACTGAAAATTTACAAACAAACCCTTCACAAGAAGGAAATTCTAACAACCTCCGTGAAGGAGAGGGAGAAATAGGTGATTTCAAAATTTATCTGTCAGAACTGAGATTTCCTGAAGAAGTAACTGAGCAGAGTTTCCTAGAAATTGATAATTTACAAGTCGACCATTTATAAGAAGGAAATTCTAGTACTCTCCGTGAAGGAGAAGGAGAAACAAGTAATCTCGAAATTGAAACATCAGAACCTAGATCTCTCGAAATAATAGTTGAACAGAGGACACCCAGTATTCTAGATCAAAGTAGTACTGTTAGGATTATTCCAGCCTCTCCTAGACATTCTAGGAAAAACCTTCCAACTCCGGAGATCCCTGAAGGATATTGGCATATTTTTTATCAAATGGCTCAGAAACAGCCAGCTCAAATTTCTACATTACATTATCCTATTGTTGACATAGCTATCAATGCTCCCATGAAAGCTATTCCATTACAAAATATCCCTACTTTCCATGGGCTAACTTCAGAATATCCCGATGCATTTATTTTTGAGTTTGATGTCTTATGTAGAGGATATGATTACACTACCAACCCCCAAAATTTGAAGCTATTCCCATCTACTTTGAAGGGAGTAGCTCTGCGTTGGTTCATGGGACTTGGTGGAGGTACCATTAATGATTGGGACCAAATGAAAGCATCTTTTCTTAAGAAATATCAAGATTCTTTCTGAATGAGAAAATTAAAAGATGAAATTTTTCAGATGGTAGCCAAACCCAGCGAGACCTTGGAAGAATATGTAGAAAGTTTTCAATATAATTTGCAAATACCCCTTATAAAAATCTGCCTGATAATGTTCTGAAAACTACGTTAATTATAGGTATGAAGGATCAATGGGTGGAAACATTAAATATAATGGCTAAAGGTGATATTTGTCAAGAAAATTATAACAATATTGTGGATTTGTGCATTAAATGTTCCAGGGGAAGTTCAAGACACAAACCAGCTGGACGAGAGGTGAACTCTAGAGATAGCAAGGCTTCAGGAGAAAGCATTACACGAAGTGAAATCAGAAATTTTTTGGAGGACTTCAAAATTGATATCCTGGGAACTCTGACAACACAACTAGATGTTATGCAAGACAAGAAAAAGCAGGCCATAACAGAGCAGAACTTGGCTATCTTCTTCCCGCGTTGCAGATAAAAGCACAATCATAAGGAATTCCCCCTAGATGCAAAAATAACATGCGTCATATGCACCTAAGAACACACCACAGAAAGCTACCCATCACTCCCAGGACTAAAAGCGGGTTTTAAGGAGGCAGAAGAAGAAGTGGAACTAGTGTATCAGTTAAACCAGCGTAAAAAATGGCAGGCACACCAGACATGTATTCCCACTAATCCATCTTCATTTTTTCCCCTTTCTCAATATAATTCTCAACAATATTCAGGGGGAGCATGGCAGAATCAACCACCTTTCTTGCCACCTCAAGAATTTTTTATGCCACCTTGCCCAAATCAATCAAATTTAAACAACAATAGTTGGCCAAATCAATCAAATTCAAAAAATAATAGTCGGCCGAATTTTCCTTACCCACCACAATTCTGGTAGAATAACCCTTATTCATCCCAATGGTCCCCCTCCACTTCACAAAATTCAAATTGGAAATCAAACTAGTAAAGAGCCACAAACCAACCTATGGGAACAAGCCCTCTACCTCAACCAACCTTAATGTTGCAACAAAATCCTCAAATGAACAAATGACCGCAACTCCCAGCTCAACCCAACCCAAACGCAAATAATAGACCAATTCAGTTAATACAAATCAGAGAAGTTCTAGACCTTGAAAAAGAGTTAAGAGAATGTAATGAGCTTAAGTTAAGATCTGGACATATAATTACTCTAGAGCAAGATAAAGACTTGCAACCTGAATAAATTCCCACAAGTAAGTCTCTGACTGTAGACAGCCAATAAATAAAATAGGAGCAAGATACAGTCAGACATAAAAATCCTGAACAAATTATACCCACCTCCCCCCATTCCCAGAAATACTGTTGATACCGCGTCCAATTGAAACCCCTAACTTTTATCTTCTGGGAGAATTGAAAAATATTTGTATAAAAATACCCCTCCTCCAAGATATCTAGGACATTCCAATATATGCTAAAACTATCAAAGAGTTGTGTATAAAGAAGCCTGTGAGGAAATCAAGAATAAACCCCACCATCCATGTTGTTGGAACTCCGTCTGATTTATTATTAGGCAGAGAAATGCCAGTGAAATATGAAGATCCTGGAAACCCCATCGTTACAGTCCAGATAAATGGTTGTTCTTTTCCCAATGCATTAGTCGATTTAGGAGTAGCCATTAATATTCTCATGACAATAACCTGTCAAAATTTTGGCATCACAACCTTAGATCTAACCACGACTCTAATGGAATTAGCTGACTGCTCGGTTGTCAAACCAGAGGGGACATTACAGGATGTAATGGTGTATGTAGATTCTTGGGAATACCCAACATATTTCTTGATCATTAATCCCAGAAGTTGGCTTGATGGGAATCCTTTAATATTAGGAAGACCTTGGCTAGAAACCGTTGATGCTTATATCAGCTACCAAACAGGAAATATGACAATAACTAGGGGAAAATATGTAAAATATTTAGCTTTATATCCCCCTGCTCAGCCGAGTCTGACTATTATACAAACCAGGAAACAACCTGCAGCATATTTCACAGAAAACATTCGATCACATGATTGAAGCAGTTCTTGATAACGAAATTGAAGAGGATCCCCTCAAAGGAATTAGTGACCACACGATACCTACAACCACTTATTATCACAGCAAACCTATAGAAATTGAGCCAGGGAAAACACTAAACATTAACAGTAATCTGAGTCATGACCAACAACAAAAACGTACTCAAGTTCTTTTAAAACATAAAAATAAAATTCTTGGGACTACTCAGACATGAATGGGATTGATCGCCAGCTATGCATGCACCATATCTACATTGAAAAATATGCAAAAACCATTCAACAACCTCACCGAAGATTAAATCCTCATTTAAAAGACATTGTTAAAGAAGAACTTCAAAAATTGTTAGATGTTAATTTTATTTATCCTATATCTGACAGTAAATGGGTCTCTCCATTAGTTTTAGTTCCTAAAAGGAATGGGAAATGGGGAATATGTGTGGACTATAGAGAACTCAACAAGGCCACGCAGAAAGACCACTTTCTCCTCCCATTTATTGATTAGGTTCTGGATACACTGGCAGGAAAGAAATTTTTTTCTTTCCTAGATGGCTTCAGTGGCTACAATCAAATCCAGATTGCTTTGGAGGACCAGGAAAAGACTACCTTTACCTATCCCTGGGGAACATTTTCCTATAGGGTATTACCTTTTAGATTGTGCAATGCACCCGCCACATTTCAATGAGCCATACTTAGTATTTTCGCAGACCTGATAAATGAAGGATTAGAGGTATACATGGATGATTTTACACCTTATGGATATGACATTGACCAAGCATTACAGACATTAGAAAAAGTTCTGGAATGGTGTATTGCCACTAGCCTATGTTTAAGTCACGAAAAGTGCCATATGATGATGACAAAAGGCCTGATCTTGGGACATTACATTTCAGCAGCTGGAATTCAGGTAGATCCGGCAAAGATACAAGTAATTCTTTTATTAGCTACTCCCTACACTCAAACAAAGGTACGTAGTTTTTTAGGATTTTCTGGATATTATTGTAGATTTATCAAGAATTTTTCACATATTTTTGCACCACTATATGCCTTAACAGGAAACATTGATTTCATATGGACTGAAAAATGTGATACTGCTTTATCAGATTTGAAACAGCTTGTATCTACAGCACCAGTACTACGAGGACCAAACTGGGATATACCCTTCCAAATCTCATCAGATGCATCAGATACAGCCATTGGAGCAGTTCTTGGCCATGAGGAAGAAAAAAAACCATATGTTATATATTACATTAGCAAGAACTAAACTCCTGCAGAGTTAAATTACATAGTAACATAGAAGTATTTTTTTGAAGTCATTTATGTTACTAACAAATTCAGACAATATATAACTGGATACCCTGTAATTCTATATACAGACCACTCTGCCATTAAATATTTAGCCAATAAACCAGTTACGAATGGAAGAGTGACACGCTGGTTTCTTCTTTTGCAGGAATTTGATATAACTATAAGGGATCGTCCAGGGAAAGAAAACCTTGTAGCTGATTTCCTTTCCTGAGTACCAATAAAATATGATGCAATAGCAGTGGAAGATCAGTTTCCAGATGAACACTTGTTTTCTGTTACCATAAAAACACCATGGTATGTAGTTGTGGCAAATGTTTTAGCAGTAGGAAAGCTACCTAAACATCTGACATCCAGAGAAAGGAAATCCATAGTACAACGCACGTGGTTCTCCTGGATTGGAGGATATCCTTTTCACACAGGGGATGATATGCACATTCACAGGTGTATCGGGGAAGATGAAATCTATGAAATCTTAAAATCTTGCCACGACGGACCATGCAGTGGAAATTTTGTAGACCGCAGAACTGGACATAAAATCTTACAAATGGGCTATTATTGGCCCACCATCTTTACGGATGCTAAGAAATTTGTCCAAGCTTGCAATAGCTACCAATGGATGGGACGCCCTGGCCAATCTGATGAGATGCCCCTACATCCATAGTTGATTATAGAACCTTTCAAGCGTTGGGCACTAGATTTTGTTGGGCCGATTAACCAATCATCCAATTAGAAATCATACATATTGGTTGCAACAGAATATGTGACCAAGTGAGTGGAAGCGGTTTCATTACCTAGGGCCATAGAAGAAACCATAATACATTTTTTTTTGAATTCTTTGTACGATTGGGTTACCCAGAGAAGTAATCAATGATGTCTCGTCACACAGATGAGATTGGGCTACTTGACTGCCAGATTCCTTCTGGGCATATCGTATAACATGGAGGAACACTACTAGATACTCCCCATATCAACTGGTATTTGGTAAGGAACCTATCTTTCCTATTGAATTTGAGATACAAACGCTAAGGACAGCCCAGGTAGTAGGACTTGATTTAACTGAAGCCCAGATTAATCGATTACAACAGATAAATGAATTTTATGAAATCCGGTTATCAGCTCTTCAGCATACTGCACTGATCCAACAACAAAGATCAAAATAGCATGATGCCCTAATCAAGAAAAAAAACCTTCCATGAAGGTGATTGGGCACTTTTGTATGATTCTAGGTTCCATGATTTTCTAGGCAAACTTCAGACGAGATGGTTAGGCCCCTATGAGATACAAGAGGTGCATGACAATGGTACTCTTACATTAACAAACATTGATGGGTCTGGCCACTCTTTTAAATCAAATAGACATCGAGTACGCCTCTATCACAAACCGCTTACAAGGGAATCCTTTTGCCAACAAATACGGGAAGATTCCACAATACAAATTCTTGCTGAGGAGGGTAACCCTTCCACAGCACTAGCACAATGAGATGTATTCTTTTTTTTTGAATTCTGTGCATAAATTTGTTTTTTGATTGATTGGATTTGTTTGAAAAATAGTTAGTTTTTTTTTTCTTTTGTTGTTTCCTACAAGGAAAAGAAAATTTCCTTTACATACATCAACCGTTTCCTAAAAAGAACATTAATTTTTGTATATTTCGTTTTGCTATTCCCTACAGGGAACAGATGTTGTTCCCTCTAAGGAACAACATTTTTTTTGTATGTATTTATGTTGTTCCCTACAGGGAACAGCTGTTGTTCCTTACAGGGAACAACAATTTTTTTTGTATGTATTTTTGCTATTGCCTACAGGGAACAGTATTTTTTTTCGTATGTATTTTTGATGTTCCCTACAGGGAACAACGGTTTTTCCTTGCAGGGAACATCAATTTTTTTCGTGTGTGTTTTTGTTGTTCCCTACAGGGAACAGGTGCTATTCCTTACAGGGAACAACAACTTTTTTTCGTATGTATTCTTGTTGTTCCCTATAGGGAACAACTGTTGTTCCTTACAAGGAACAACAATTTTTTCTGCATGTATTTTTTTGCTTTTCCCTTTAAGGAACAACACGCTTTGTGTGGATTTTTCTTTTGTAAAACAACATTTGGTGAATATTTTTTAGAACTTAATGGCATGCAAGATATTATATGTATGGAAGATCACTAGACCAGGAAAAATACCGTATATATTATCATCTTTAATAATCTAGTTTCATGATAATCTAAACAAAAGAGAAAAGGACACAATATCTATTTCATTTTACTGTCCTCAGTTCCACTCTGAAACAAATTGATTGATTATCTTTACCATGCTGGTTTCCCCTTGCTTATATAAATTTCTCTATATATTATCAATAAGATGATGGGTATATTTATTTATATATTTATATCTCAAAACTTCGTCCGCCATCCCTACTCTTAAGGAGTGGTGAATCACCCGCTATGCATAAATGGGGAACTGAACTTAAAAATAATAAAAATAAAGAAGAGTCTATTTCACTGATGAGTTTATGATTCTTTTTCCACAGATGGAGGATAGGGGGTCTCATCACGAGCCAGCCTACCATGATCATAAGGAAGGAGTGAAGTGGCATTCCCATTATGGCTACCACACTAGGGTTATGATCCAATATATGTAATAATCATCCTTGGAAACAGGAGGTCTCATCACGAGATGGCCTGACCACTTTCGCTACTTCCCAGTGAATGGCAATGTGATCACCTAGTCACCAAACCAGCACATTGGTCTCTACTATGGATATCATCAGACACTTCCCCAATTATACATAGAGGACCATGGTTCCCAAAGGTTAAAAGCAATTCTATCGAGGCTATGGATGCCTGTGGGCAGTAGAATCTCTGCTGATGGCATTGAAGCTTTATTCTACATCAATAATCTATCATACCCTCTTCTTATAATTTTTTTTCTATGGAGAAATTGTAATCCCAAAATACCTTTAACCTTTATGCATGAATATATTTTTAATCAATCACAATGTTTCAGTGGAATAACGGCACTAAAATTTTTTATTTCTTGTGTTTTTGCGCATGTTGTTCCTTTTCCTTTCATACATCATATCACGACAACTTATCACTTATTTACAAATCACAGTACGAGCCTTGATATTATTTCTCCAATACATTTTATAATCTTTTCATGATGGTGTGTACCTCATTACTTCATTACCACTGTACTTTGCCACCTGTGCCTTACCTTTTCATCTATTTCGGTTGAGGATGACCTATCATTTTGAAGGGGGCGGAGACCTCCAGTGTACTTTTAAGTGCGCTGTCATTTTTTCATTTGATTCTGCAAGAACGATATGATTTTCCAAGATTACAGAAGCATGTGGTATGATAAAGATCTCAATAATGGTATTTACATTTATAAAATATCATATAACCATTTTCTGTTCCATTATTTTTCTTTGTGCATCCCTGTGTTCTCACTACTACTTTTATCAATTGCAGAGTTTCAGCACCATGGGAGGAAGATCTTTACGCAGAGAACCACTAGTACTGGCTATTTCTGATGCAGCCTTCGAAATTTTAGCTCAAGCTGGGTGGATAGTCTATTTCACACGATTTCAGGCACCCAACGAAGAAATTTCCATTGAGTTTCTATGGAACTTGCAGAATGAACAAACTACAGTAAGCGGCAGACAAATATATGTATCGGACATAGTGATAGCAAAAGTATTTGGTTTACCAGCAGAAGGACCTGTGTGGACTGGCAAGCGATTGAAGTGGCAAGATGTCATCGAAATATTCAGAGATGAAGGATAGGAGCTGGTCAAGAAAGGAAAATGTGTTCGACCATCTTCTCTTGGAGAGCCATGGGGAGAATTAGCGAGAATTTTCCAGAACTACATCGCCTGCGATGGGAAAAAACATGTGGTAAGGCCACGCCAACTTAAACTTCTGGCAGTTTTAAAACAAAAAATGCTCTGTTAATTTACCAGCATTATTGAAATATTTATTGCATGACACTGTTGAGAGTTTGAGATGATCCCAACATGTATAAACAGTGGTAAGCCACCACTTCTTGATTAGACTGATAGTTAGCCATAATCTCTCTCAACAACAACTAAGCTAGGATGATTTAGTATCAACTTGGGAAGAAGGCTTAGCCTTGCCTGCCCCTATCCCGGTTTAGAAAAGGAAAAGAACTCCCCTTTTAAGAAATATACCTCTCAAACGCAGACGGTCCACAAGGATAAGGTCAAGGCTAGGGGCGGCCAAAAACCCTCAAGGTAGCACTAGCCAACCCATAGAGATATCAAGCCCAGCTAGAGAACAACCCTTGCAACTAGAAGGTGAAGGCTAGGATAACCTCAGTGAAGAAACAGGACAGTCCAGGGAGGAACAAAGGAATGAATTAGGACTCACCCTAACACCAAGTATGAGCCCCCAAGGCGATTTATTGCATGATTTTGAATTTTCCCGGGTTCTGGCTAATATGAGTGATCATATGCAGCAGGAAAACTCGCTTAACCTGAACGAAGAAACAATCCAATCTCCCAGGAATACCGGAAATACTGAACATCTATCTCCTTTAAGGGAAGCAAACCTCGAAGCTGAAATAAATGAAGAAGCTAGTCAAGAAACAATGCACCAATTTGGTGACACGCTTCCGGTGGAAAATAGCCAGATAGGCCTAACTACAAAAAGTATAGGCCACGAAGAAGAATTAGAAATAGAAGCGCTTTAGGAAGCCAAAACTCAGTTTGGAGACATGGTCCTATTAGGACGAAGCCAGGATGACCAACCAGGATCATTGGAAGCAGAAGTTATTCATGAGACTTACAGCAGGATAGTGGCTCCACAGAGAAACTATGGAGCTAAGTTGAAAAACATTAGGAAGGAATGACAGAAGCTGTGTAAAACAGTGAAAAGACTTAGAAGAAAGATCAAGTAAATCACCATGGAAAAGGCACCAGATAGAACTTCAGAGACATCTAACGTGGCAGTATAAACAGAAATATATGAAGAGAAAACTGCCGGGACTCAAACTGAGCTCATGTCCCCTCAACCTACCATTATTCGAGAAGAACAGCATGTAATATTCATAGATACAACAACTCAGACAGAGGCTTGGACCTCTAATAATAAGGAAACTTAGATAGAGAACATTTTCTCCCATAATGTGGACACCCAGACCAGTTTATTAGATAAAGACATCATACTGTACAATGACCCCACTATTATGAATCTTCAAGAAGAATTAGATAAGGCACGACTTGCATTAGAACAGATGGAACAAGAAAATGTTCCACGGCAAAAGTATCAATCATTGTAGAAACAGCTTTAGGAAATGAATACAACAGAGAGTGAGACCTTCTACAGATGCAGGCAGGCAGAAAAGAAAATAGAAAAAGTCAAGCTTAGATTGGATAAGACCATAGCTCAGATAGATCCTATCTGCTCATTGTATACAAATGTTTTGACATGTAGGGCTTCTACAAATAATTATTCTTTGTTTCTATTAGAGCGATATCTGTTGTTGAAAATCAAAGCCATAAGGGCTGGAAAATCGATTGAATTGAACACTGCTAAAGATTTTATCAGTTTTTGCAAACAACATGGTATAAAGGTCCAAAGATTGCTCTGTGAATTCTACTTGCACAATCTTATATTAGCAGATGAGGTAGAGAAGAATCCTAGCTCTTTCATAGGAGACATTCAGTTCTAGGCCTTTATCTCATTTGCAGTCAATCAAATCAAGTGGCTCAAATCTCATAGTGCCTTCCAAAGGGAAGAGCATGGGTTGGACCTTTGGGTAAGAAGCGAACCCAAGCACCCTTTGCAAATGCTTGCTAATCAAAGAAGTTTGATGAAAAGAGTAGGGGTAATTCAAGTCTTGGGGCCTATTTGTAAAGGAATTATATATAACGGAGTTTCATACTTCCAATCCATTCAAGAAAGTGTGATGACTACGTCCAAACTAAGGTGGGTGGTCTCTACCCTTAGTGTGCACGACAGGGAGCCATTTAATTACGGAAATTTTAAAGCAGCTGTAGCCTGTTTTATCACCTATATCAATCTCATTTTGAGAGAAGGACCCTTCTGGTTAGGCTATCGATTTCGAAGCCCCATCATTTGGTACCCTCCTGAAGGTTACCAGGCCACCTATGAATTACTCGAGGGAGAGAAAATAACTTCTTTTGCACTCAGCCCAGCACCATGGTTTCAGACCGATCTATGATATTCCTTCTCCAGCTTACTCTTTAACGGCACTTCATTAGAAATATTTGTTTTCATGAGGACATGAAACAGAGTAAGTAGGGGAGTATGTTGAGTCACGAAATGGGTATGTATTTACTGTTGAATTCACCATTGTTTTCAATAATTCTTATCTCTTTCATATCCTAATATCCTAATATGCTAGAAATATTAAGGATAATGAAGGAATCATGTGCTGCTACGGTTTAGCTAACTTCTATCTTTATTTATACAGGGAAATGGTAAGGGACGATTGCTATTCCCTAACGTTGGAATAAAGGAACCCGAAAAAACAGAATTAGAACAGTAGAATCCGACCAATGGAGAATGAAGCGCGTCGATTACAGCCAGAGTTAAGAATACATGAGGAAGATCAGAGCGAGATACGTCTTAAGTTAGGAATTGGTTACGAATCCCTCAAGATCAGATATCTTGAGGGATCGTATTTACTGTTGAATTTTTATCTCTTCCTAACTATAAAAGCAAGTGATGATAGAAAGGATGGAGAGAATCTCTGTTATTTTCTAATTTTTAAAGCATAATTACAGATTGTGTTTTGGAGAGCACGAGTTATTCTATTGTTACATCAGTTCAATGATTAAAACATAATTGATTTCTATTCTCTCGCCGTATTTGAATTAATGTAGCAGCACCTGCTGGTGGCTAAGGGCTCGGCCTCTGGTGGAGTTTTGTTGCTTCCTTGTATCATGTTCTAATATTTCCTAGCGCTTTAATGGTTTGATAATTCCTTGTCCGTGTGAATCTATTTTATTTAAGTTGTTCCTTATTTCTTGATTTACATTATGTTCATGTTTTTCATTACTATTACATTGATTACATTCTTCTTTCGATTCGTATTGTTATGCTTTGTGAGATTACTTAAATAAGCACATTATATTCTGCAAGAGATTGATTACTGCTTTCGGACTCTCAGAATGATATTACCCTTGTCTTGATTTCATTCACAATAGATTTAATAAAATTTATATTTAATCAGCTAAAGTAGAGGTGAGTTATTTCTACTGTGCTCTCAGCTGATGATATTGTTATCTGGATTGATGTAAGCTTTGATTTCAATAGAAGATTGCACTTTGATGTTTCTTTAATAATTGCCATTAGAGTTTATTAGATATTCTCATTTACATTTGTGTTAAGATCTATGCTACAAACCATTACTCTTTAAATAATAGCAGCCACATACTGTGTACACTCTCGAAAGTAGAGGACTTACCCGGATTGATGATTAATGTGAGATAATTAGGAGTTTTAAGAAGAACCTTTTATCAGTCAATAATTACTGAGATCAAAATATTGCTCCATCTGTAGTATCTATGTTACGGGATCCTTGCCATCAAATTTCCTCATATCCATCTTTGGAATATGGTGGTTCTTCAATCAAAAATTAGAGTTTATGAAATCATGATCAACATTTGTTTTGTTCTCATCATGAGTTTCTTATACATCTTTTTGCCATTAGGAATCATTTCTTGTATCAAATTTGACAAACCTTCCTTCAAACCTTCCATGTCTTCCTTCAAACCTTCCATTTTTTTCTTCCATACCATCCTTCAAACCTTATATTTTTTCTTCCATACCATTCTTCAAACCATCCATCGTAGCTTCCATACCTTTCTTCAAACCATCCGTCTTAGCTTCCATGCTTTTCTTCAAAACATCCATTTCATTTCTTGTTGCTCTTTGCGAGAGCGAAATTTGGTGCATTTTCTCTTGTAATTTTGATATGTCATGTTGTATTTCTTCAAGTTCATGAGCCATAGTAGAGCCTTATGAAGGCTTAATGAGTGTTACATTATTTTTAGGGGGAATTTTAGAACCCAATATTGATATCTATTCTACAATATGACCTTGGAATCAATTCAAATTGATTGTTCAAACAAGAGTACTTATGCACTTCGAAAAAAACACACACCATTTTCTTGTTTTTGAGAAGCTCGATATTGAAATTGAATTATCTATGTGATTTTGGATCTTCAATATCTAAAATTTGGCCCTATGGTAGCCCTCTAAATCCTCTTTCGAATGCCACATGTTTGACCTGATTTGGATTCGTCAAGAAAAATTTATGTCCAATCTCCCACAATGACCTAATTATGGACTGGTTCAGTAGAGAAAACTTGTATGACTTGCTACATGTCACTGTTTGCTCCTTCGGCTTTTAAATTGATAGATAAAAAACTACAATCCGTGTAATTCTGGCGACTCTTTAAATAATTCCAATCCGATGCTCAGAGAGAGAGTTATGTAGATTTTCCTACGATCACCTCTTTGAGATGAAATTCGGGAGCCTGAAAAAACCATAACTTCCACAGATCCTACCTCCCAAAATAATGCAAATCAATCTCTGAAATGTTTCCACGATATTCCTTAGGATTTTGGGTTCACTCTGTAAAACTTTTAGCTTCTGAACCCTCGTAGAAAAATATTTATAGTGAAAATTCTGCAATGACCTGTTTACGTTAAATTTAGTAGCCTACAAAAATCCCTAAGTTCCACAAATCATATCTCTGAAAATATTAGGAACCAAGGTTTGAAATTTTGTAATGATATTCCTCAGCATTTCGGCTTCGCACTCTAAAAATGTCAGCATCTGAACCTTCATTGAACAAAAGTTATAACGAAAAGCCCACGATGACCTGTTTGGAGTAGTAAAACCCTAGAATCCAAAGCTCTGATACCAAATGTTGTGAAACCAGCTCCAAAAATAGAAGAAAAGAGATATCAATGCCTTATAAATAAGCCACTTCGAGGGGGAAACCTCCAATACATTACATGAATGAATAATTCTTATATGATACAAATGACAAAACCTCCTTTCTATAAATAGGAGTCGATGGGGCCACAATGTAATCCTAGCCGACCTAACAATAATAATGTAAGGGCATAATAATAACAATATGGGGGTTATAGGGGTACAACAATAGTAATAAGGGGTTACACTAATAACAATAAGGGACTATACTAGTAATACAAGGACCTAAAAACGTTTATGTGGGCCATAACCCACAGGTCCAAGGTATTATATGTTAATTATAGTTTCGTGCGACATCAAATTACTGGAGCAATTTAACTTCTAAAAAAAACTTAAAGGACTGTCCTTGATTTTTAGCCATCTCATCTTAAATCTGCCTAAATTCTAGCAAGTATTTGGATGAATCCATAATCTTATCAAGCAACAAAATGTCACTGTCTTGTTTTGGGATAAACAGAGGCTCTGCCATGTCCAAAGGGAGGCATTGAATGAAAGCAGATAACACACCAACAAATTTAAGCCAATCTTCAAATCTCGTTTAGAAATTCATTCCATAGATACCCAATGATTCTTGGGGAACCATTAAATAATCCACATTAAAACTATGCCACGAACTAGATTGAAGTATAAGATCCATAGCTAGACAAAATTCATATGGAGGACATTGGGAAGGCTAATGACGGGAGTTGCAGGACAACGACATCAAATCCAACCCTCTGCACAAAGAGTAGATCATCATTTCCATAGTAAAATCCAACCATCCACACAAAATATAAATATAATTACCTCCCCGAACATAGAAGAATTATAGACCCGAGGTACTTGTTGCGAAGGATGTGCCACAGGGAAAGATTTTTTAAAATTCATGGCTAGAAATTGAAGTATTATCAGACCAAACCACACTCCCATCTCTTAAATCACGCCGAGAACAAGGTAGATGACCTCAATCTTAGATGAATTAAATTTCTCATGGTGACATACAGATGAATAACATTCAAACATCTCAAGAGTATAAATACAAATAAGGGATTGAAGCATAATTGATTATACCTTGATTTATCTCTATTCGACCTTGTCCAAAGGTGGATCCTTTTTTTCCAATACATGCACCATATAATTTAAGTGCTTGTACACATGAAAAAGCTCCAATCGTTCGAACTGAGATACCATTAAGGAGATCCTTTGTAAAGTGGGAGGACAGTCTAAGGACAAGGATTTTTTTCCTTAATAACTTGCTGAATAACAAGAATAGAGTCACCAAAAAACATACTATAATTTTTCTTTGCAAGAGCTAGTTCCAAGTCTTTCCACAAGGCAAGGAACTCAACTTAATTTTCAGTCAAAGTGCCAAGACCCCAAGCAAATTGAAACACATATTTTCCATAAAGGCTAAATAAAGCCCATGCCTCCCCAAAATAAAATAAAATAAAATATTATAATATATAATTTATTAATTTTGAATTTTAATTAGTAAAAAAAAATATTTTAAATTGTATACTTGAGCCAGAAGAGTTATACATATGTATATATATGTATTTGTATATGTATATGTATATGCATATATATATGCATATTCATATCTATCTATCTATATATATATATATATATATATATATATATATATATATATATATATATATATATATATATATATATATAATCAAAATGTGTTTATGAATTATGTTTGACAATGTAATACAAGAGTTGTAATAAAGTGAGTTTAGTGGTGGATAAGTTCATTACAGATTTCATTACCATATAAAATTATTAATATAAATTTTAATAAAATAAAATAAGTAATTTTAAATTATTATATTTTTATTATATCTGTATATAATAAAAAAATATATTTCATTTTAAAATAAAAATAAAATTGGTAATTTCAGTTACCAAGGTTCATTATCAAAGTAGAAATGTGAGAAAAAAAGATCTCAGAAATGATAAATAAATAAGAGGGAGTAAGGAATGGAAATAAAAGAAACGACAAGTCTAAATCTTATTGGACTTTGTTATTAGTAAATGCAATTTTATTTCTAAATTTTTATAAAGTTAGTTTTTATACTATATATAAATGAGTTAAGGTAATGTGTTTAGTCAAATGTATAACTAATTATAATACTATTTTAAATTATAATGTCAATAATTATAATATATTTAAAATATAATATTTTTAATTTATAAAATATGGGTTAACTACAAAATGATGAGTATTTGTAATTAAAATAATTTTTATATAAAAGTATTAGATGAAAGTTATTATTAAAAAGACAAAGGTGTTAAATAATAATGATTATGTGATAATAGAATGAAATCATTATTATAAGAGTTAAATGATTAAAGTAAGGACTAAAGTTTATTTTACTTTATAAGAGATGCAGAATGTTATTAAGAGAGGTTAGAAATTTAATAGGTGCAATTAGGTTTAATAAAGGTCATGTTAATTTGAATAATTATAATGCCACAGAAATCTATTGACAACAAATTTTTAGGGTTGGGAGTGGGTTATCACAAAGGTCAATGTGGTAATCCAATTTTCACTAATGTTCCACCCTTCATCGTGGTTGAGGATATTGGGATGTTTATTAGTTTTTAGGGCCTCTCTGAATTTCCTTTGAAAATAATGGTCAACCTTGGCTATGATACGTGAGTCTTCAATTCATATGTGTTGTTGGGTCCTATTTGAATGCTTAGCTAGGGCAAATGTTTTAGATAGATTCTGATTTATGTCGGTAGATTGTTCTTGGATTCTAGTTTTGATGTAGCGCCCAGTTTCCCCAATGTATGGTTTTCCACATCATTTCTGAGATATTTTTTTCTCACATTTCTACCTTCATAATGAAGCTCAATAGATGTTTCAAAAAGTCAGTATAACAAAATCTCTTGATGCAATGGATCTGGAAGACACAACACAACATAATTGGTAATTATTAAGAAAAATATTTATTTTATATTTAAAATTTTTAGAATTTATTTTGAAAATTATATTGGATAAATTAATTTCACTTATTTTGTAAATATAAAATTAGTAAAATTTATAGTGTAGTTGAATTTTGTTATGATATTTTGAGAAGAAATAAAACTCAATATTCCAAAATCACAATCCTAAAATTTTATTGAGTTAATACCTTGTTGCACTCTCTTGAACTTGTACATTTACTATAAACACAATTCCAAACAAAGAATTTGTTAACAGATAATTCAATATCTTAACAAACAGATTGTTTAAGCAATCGTGATTGCTATTTTATATACAAACTTCAATTTAGAGTTAAAATGACAAAATGGGGGGAGGCAAGAGCAAGAGGGGTTATCTATTGCCTCGATGAAGAAATTGAGATTCAGTATACTTGGGGCTTGGAGAGTGCTACAAATAGGCAAACTGAATTTTTTGCCTTGTGGCAAGGGCCAGAAATGATTATCTTAAGGAAAATACATCATTTGAGAGTATTTGGGGACTTTGTGATAATCATTTAACAAGTGAATAAAATAAAAGAGATCCCCGACAATGATCAACCCCCAATTCTACAAAAGGATTAAAAAAAATGGGAAATTTGAGACAATTAAATTCTATCATGTAAAAAGGAATCTGAATACCAAAGTAGACACTTTCACTAACAAAGTAGTTTCATTGGATCAAGGAATGTTATTCCAGGACAATGGAAGTGGTATTTTTAAACCTCTACCATGATCCTTGCAATAACACATTAGGTATATGGTGAAATGAAGGTTCCAATAATGACTAAAGGAATGATGGGTTATTGGGAGACTCTCCATGCTCATGCCAAGGTTTTTCCTTGATCGATGTCCCTCTTGAAACACACAGTAGAAGAACAATGGATTACCTTAAATTTTGCTACATGGATCCCATCATATATCTGACCAAGTAATAAGTATTATTTTGAGGCCGGGGACAGTTGGTGGTTAGAGAAAACACTAGTAAATGTATGAGGGAGATGTGGAAGGAATACTTCATCAACAATATGAAGCCAACATGCTCGACCACCAACACAATAATGGAGATGATAAAAAATTGCAAAGGCTAATATCTAGGACAAGGATTATCGAATAATGGCTTTAACATGGATTATTAGTTCATTAATGGTCAGGGGTGGAAGCAATATATGAAGAGAGCATATAGATATGGAATAATAATTAATAAGACGTGTGGGTTCTTCCTCCCTGGTGTAGAGGTTTGAGTTTGGATAAGCCAATCCACTAGTGAAAATTTGGGTCAAAGGGAAAAAGAAAAAATGGAGGGAATGTCGCAAAACTTGATTGTGCAGGAGAATGTTGATATATATTGCTATCTTGATTATATCACGACCACTACAAACCATATTTTATCTCTTTTGAATCATCAAGGGGAAATTTTGGCTACTATTCCTAACGATATGGATCATGAGTTAATACTAAACAAGGGTTGTCACTTGCAGGCTAGTTTATTTAGTCCTATTTTGAAACAAGTACTAAAAGTATATTCTATTTTAGGAGTTTTCTAGAATTCTTTCAGGAGTTATCAGTTTATAAATGTGATAGGAAGGAAATGTAGCAGAAATAAAGGAGTTTGTTGGGCTAGTCTAAATCCAAAATCAGTAGAATCAACTGAATATGTAAAAGGACATGGCCTTGTAACTAGTTTTATATAAATACAAGTCCTAACCGTTTCATTGAAAAATAAATAAGAAAATGAAATCAAATATCGTCAAATTTTGTTTATGTAATTCAGTATTACAATTTAAATGTGTGGTTTCAATGTTTGGTTGTCTTGCTTAATAAAGGCATATCTACATCAAATATTTCCAACTACAAACTTATCAAAGTATAACTTAGAATATTGTTTAATGTATATATGTAATTTAAAAATTGATTTGATCTACTCTTAAACATAACTCAACTTCAAAAAACCTAAATTTTATTAGGTTATATGATTAACCTAATAATTAAATAAGAAAGGAATTCATGCATATTACCTAAAACAGTCGAGGCACTTTATCCCAAAAGAGGCTACCAGGGAAGATAAAATTTTACCGTGGGAATCATATCCATAATTGTTCCAAGGGCATGAATAAACACCAAGGACAGTGTTCTGCTCAAGAGGGGGAAGATATAACACCCCTGATCCTGTAAATAATTTTTATGTGTTTTTTTTACTATGATTAAACCCAGTAACTTTGTTGGTAAAGGCACAGAAAGAATATGAAAATTAAATAGATAATTATTAAATTTTGTTTTATGAAAACTATTAGACTTGGTCAGCAAAAGAAGAGGAAAATACTTATAAAAAAATAAATCTTAGTTTCCAAATAATTGAAATAAATAGGTATTCCCCTCCCCATAGAGATAAAAGAGAAAATATCATATGGAAGAGGCAGATAGCATAAGAGGAGGAAATTAAGGAAATATTTGATAGGAATATATTAGTAATTAGATATTTTCATAAGGGTCTTCTTGAGCTGGTAAAACCCTGTGGAAACCTTTGCAAGGAAGGAATTCCAAGCTGGATAGGTGGTCCTGAGGCTCTGGAAGAGGAATTGTTTTAAATTGTTTTGTCTTTGTTATTTATTTGTTAGAACTAACATACAATGATAGGAATATTTTCTTTACAAAAGAATATATATAGAAAATTAGAACTTATTTTCTTTATAGAGGGAATTGTATAAAGTTATGAATTGTAAAATTAGAATAATTGGTTTTATTTACAGAAGAAATTATATAAAGTTATGAACTGTATTAGCATAGCATAACATAGTAATTAGGTATAATCTATGTGTCTGGTTCCAGTTATTTAGCCAACTAACACCAAGGGAGTAGTCAGTTGATACAGGGGTTTGTAACTCCATTTCCACAAAAGGGAACCAATATTAACAAGAACAGTTAGCTAAATCACTAAATACCCATAGTAAAAATGTTAGTGTAAAAGTTTTACTGAACTGTGAAAAAGGTTAGCATCGTTGTAACCCTAAGGGTTACACTAACATGGTCCTTTCCCAACTGAATTATTAACTAATGGAACTGGATAACAAGTTCTTAATAATTTCGAACAACCATTATAATGAGCCAGGGTTTTGTTATTATTCCTCTGAAAATATAAACTACAAGCCATAAGGTTCAAAACTTAGAGTGAAATTTACACTGACAAGCAATGTTGTACAGATTAAATGCATGCATAGAAATGAAAATAATTATGACATATATAATTCTTTAAATTCTAGAAAATTACAGTAAAGACCATTGATGTTAAGAAGTAGCTATGAGACCATGCAATAAACCATACATATGACTTAAATATTGTACACATATTAAAATATGAACCATATAGAAATATAAGAGTATAATCCATACTAAAGCATTCAAGAAAATTCTTAAAGACCGAACCCTCAATTAAACTATTGCAACAGAATTTATAAATTAAGTTCTACAACATTCACATCAGTATTGTCCTTTGATTCTATTAAAAAAAAATACATTATAGTAATCAACAACCATGCGCAGAAGGAAACCCTCTATTAATATCATTATTGGTGGTCGAAGCCGTTAAAACCTAACCTAGATATTTAAAATAAAATCATAATAACATATTATAACCAACCACGGTTATAATAGGAAAAGGAGTCTGATAGAAACTTGGAACATGCAAGAAAAAAATCCTTATAATCCATACACTGAACTTTTAAATTTGTGACATGGGTGAGGAATTTGTTTGAGAACAAGTTCCGTACCTACATGGAGACAATGAAATTGGTTACCCAAGGTCCAAGAACATAGAAGATAAGAAATTTAGAAACCTTCTTAAACCCATATCAACATATTTACTCACCTATGGAAACATAACAATCAATTTATTGTTGGCTGACCTAACATAGAGAAAAGAACGAGGGTTAAATGAGATAGATAAGGAACTCAAAACCAAACCCTAGGTGCATGGTAGCGACAGTGGAAAAGTGAAATATTACCTGGAGTGCTATATTTCGGCACAATTGCTTCAGTAACTCCAGAATTACAGAGAAACCTTCCAAATCACCTGTGCCAGACCAAAACCAAGCATGGAAAAACCGCAGTAAGGTAAGTAGAAAAAAAATCATGTGTATAGTTGGGAAGAAAAGAGGTATCTCACCTGAAGGAAACAAAACAATAGGACTGAACCCAAAGTGGAGCAACGAAAAATCCTAGATCAGAAGAAACAATGGTGGTGTTGGGAGGAGCCTGGAGTGGAGCAGTAAAAAAATCCTAGATCGACAGAAAGAATGGTGGTGTTGGGAGGAACCCGGAGCCAGAAAGTTGCCATCAACCATATTCCTAGAAGCTAATTCGTCCAATTCCAACCCTAGGAATGGACCATGGGGATCGTTCCACCTGAAACGCATTACTCTCTTTGGAAATGACAAATTTTTTTGGATAATTCCAATGCCAGTTGTAATTTGGTTCATGACTATGGCATAAATCCATGTAGGTACCATGAAACCCTTAAGTTCCATCCTTTTAATCAATCAGATAAATGTGTACATCATGGATTAAATGTAATACCAAACTCTGCTCAATGTGAGTGGAAAGTGTAAGGTTTAATCACCTACGGAAAATCACATTCAACTTATAGGCTATGCAATAAGAAATATCCTAAGGGTGATGGTAATATTTGTAAAGGTAATTTAAGTAAAATATAAACTAAAATTATACATGTGATGTGAATCTTTGGCGATATGGTAATTCACTTTAGTGATATTTACATACATAAAAATAATAATAATAATAATAACCTTGTTTTTACTTGGGTAAGTTAGTATAATTTACCACGGAGTGTGACAAGTGGTATCAAAGCATAATTTGCAACACTGAGGCTTATTTTGGAATGATTAACAATTACCCATATGTTGTAAACACAAAGAGAAAGGTAGAAAGAGAGAGGAGGCATAATGTAGAGAATAGATGGAGGTGTACCTACCTCGAGAACCAATCCAAAAGTCTGGGTATAACTAGATTCAGGGAAACAGAACCCCACAATCATGCTATTAGAAACTATTCAAAAGTTGAGGGCTGAAATGGCCAGCCTATGGGAAGATGAAAAAATATTGATGCGTGATCAAGAGAATATCTTAAAAAGTTCTTTTGATCACCAAAATCGGCGGAATTTATACCCAGCTTTGGTGACCATAGTCAAGATGAGGGGAAGAGATAGAGGGGTGAAAATTCCCTAGAAGGAATCCATACTCAGTATTTGGAAGGAGATAAAAGGGGATTTGAGGAGGAATTGGATAATGCGACAAATTACCAGGAAAATAAAAAGCAGAAAACTGAGCTGAAGGGAGAATTTAAACAAATTAAGCCTCCAACTTTTGACGGAGTAATGGAGGAGTCTATTGAGGATTGGTTAATAAATATTAATAAATATTTCTAAATTTATGAATATGATGAAAAATTAAATCTAGGTCAACCATTTATCGACTTCAGGGAAAGTTAACGTTGTAGTGGGAGGAAGTTAAGGTTGTCCATGCAATTAGTGAATAGGGGTGACTTGGGGAGATTTCTAAAGACACTTCAAAGAAAATTATTTAACGAAGTGGTTCTATGATGATAAGGTGAAGTAATTTCATGGTATTCTCCTAGGAAAACTCACTATGGATGATTTTGTAACCAAATTCATATCCCTTTTAAGGTATGTACCTTACATTCAGGAGGAAAAGGCAAAGGTTCAGTGGTTCATGAGAAGCTAACCAACATTCATGAAATAACAACTAGAGTTCGACAATCCCAAAACCATGGACAAGGAAATATGAAAAGAATGAATCCTTTATCAACTGATGAAATCAAAAGGAGAAGGCGGTAAGGGTTGGGTTGGAAAAAAAAATCACAGAAATTTTTTTAGAAAATGAAGAATGTGAAAACGGGAAGCATCAGTGGTATGTATAGGAAACAATGAGTACACAAATTTTACTGGAAAGAATAAAAATAAAATAAAATCACAAGGTTAGAGCATGAATATGAAAGTTTCCAGCAAACCTAAGTTTAGCCAATAGCGCAATCCCCCACTACAATGCCAGAGTTGTGGTGAGCCTCATTATTATAAGATTTTTCCTCATCATTCCATAACTGAACATGCTTCCAACATTCATGAGGCCTCCATGATGAGTGAAGTACCTCACAACATACCAAGGATTAATGCAACCTTAGATGATCATCATGTCGATTACCAACCCTCTATGATCAAATTTGAAGGTAAGATTTGAAACCGTGTTGTTTTCATTTTGATAGACCTAAGAGCCAGTTTAAGTTATGTCAGCCCTAAAGTTATTGAGTAATGTGAATTACATACTTGTAAATTTAGGAATCCCTGGTTAGAGCCATTAGCAACTGGGGAAAAAAGGAGGGTGACAGCCAAAGTAACTGAATGTTCTATCGAGGTTGAAATTCAGTGAATTAATGTGAATTTAAATGCATTACCTTTTGGGTCCTATGATGTCTTAATCAGAATGGACTATTTGGAATAGTGTTGGTTGTTAGTAAACTATAAGGACAAAACTGTGAGCTATCTCATTCAAGAGGGTGTTAGGCAAGAAATCCAAGGCATGAAAAGACCCATAAAATTGTGACCAATTACTGCCTCCCAGTTGGGAAAATGCCTTAGGAAAGGATGCCAAATTTATGTTGTACAAGTGGGTTTTACTAACTCTAAAAACAAGTTTTCCACCATGGAAATCTTACCCATCATTCACGATTTTACTGATGTGTTTCCAAAAGAAATTCCAGGACTAGATCCTGAATGAGACATTGATTTCATTATAGAATTGATTCCAAGAGCAACACCTATGTCAAATACCCCTTATCGGATGAGTATTCCTGAGCTAACTACGCTTAAAATGTAGTTGCAAGAGTTACTCAACAAGGGCTATATTTTCACAAACACATCCCAATGGGGAGCACCTGTCTTGTTGGTCCAGAAAAAGGATGGAACTCTGAAATTATGTATCAACTATCAACAACTTAATAAGATGACAATTAAAAAAAAAAAATACCTGTTACCTAGAATCAACGATTTATTTAACCAAGTCAATGGGGCTACAATATTCTCTAAGATAGACCTGTGTTCAGGGTATCATTAGATAAGGGTAAGAAAGGAGGACATTCATAAAACCTATTTTCTAACTCGTTATGGTCATTACGAGTTTTTGGTTCCGCCCTTTGGCCTAACCAATGTTCCAACAACTTTCACAGTTCTCATGAATAGTGTACTTCACCCCTATCTTGATAAATTTGCTTTAATCTTTATTGATGACATTTTTATATACTCAAGGAATTTGGATGAGAATAAATAGCATTTGCGAATAGTTTTTCAAACATTACAAGAAAATTAGTTGTATGCTAAACACAATAAGTGTGATTTCTTTAAAGATAATATCCAATACTTAGGACATATTATCTCTTAGGAAGGAATAGCAGTGGATCTATAAAAGATCAAAACTATCATGGAATGGCCTATTCCAGCTAATATTACTAACATCTGATCCTTCATAGGATTAGAAGGATATTACTATCATTTTATTGAAGGATTCTCTAAAATATCCTATCCTATTACCTCCTTACAAAAAAAAGGGAAGGTCTTTAAGTGGATTGTTGAGTGCCAACACGATTTTGAGTTATTAAAGCAATTTCTAAGCACAACCCCAATACTAAAAATAAAAAACCTAGAAAAGGATTTCTTAGTTTGTATGGATGCATTCCATGAGGGAAGGTGGTACATGCTCTTAAGGTATAAAGACATTACCTTTTAGGAAAAAAAGAGTGCTAAGGACCAATCATAACAACCTCTAGGATTATAACTAATTACATAAGCTTTGAAGTGAGGCCGAGCATTGGTTTATTTCGAAGACTCCTTGGAAAAATAGAATCTATCAGGTTTGTGATACTAAGAAGGTGGAAGATGAAAAGCACTTCTTTTTAGATTTCCCAACTATTTCTCACATCCTCTCTCAATTCTATAACGTATGCCACACTTCCAATCTTCTTGACTTATTAATCCAACCCATCTATAGTGATCTTCGAGCGCTTCTTTCCCTTCTCTTTGATCATAGAATCAAGATTTTGAAGAATCACACTTAGATGCTTTTTCTTTTTCATTTTTGAGGTTCGATAGGCTGCATTGGTCTTAGTGGACATTAATCATCATCATCATCATCATTATCACACACACACACACACACACACACACACACACACATATTCATTTAAATATTGATAATTTGTTTCATTGATCCATAATGAATATTCAAAAAATTATTTTCGATGAATTAGTTGGTATATTTAAAAATATATATTATTTAATTATTAAAAAAAAATCACTTCTATTATCGTTATTTTATTTATATTATCGATCGAAAAATGATAATGAATTTGAAAATAAATATGTTATTTATTTATATTTTATTAATATATAAATTTATTATATTAAATATTAATTAATATAATTATTTAAATATAATTAGTATTATTATTAAACCCCACTTTGGGTGTCAACGTAGGATAATCATACTGAAAATATCACCCTGAGTGAAACAAAATGCTAGCTGGATTGATATGCATCATCCCCATCCCTAGCATACATTGGTATTAATTCACGCAGGTTGCAAGCCATCCCCACTTCGGTCAACGAGCATATCGATACCCTTTTCATCATGGGAATCTATCATTATCTTAACAGGCCATTTTAGATCAACCCATGGAGGTTTAATGTTGGCACATGTTGGAAAGATTTACAAAGAACCATATGCACGGAGCTCAGTGAGGTAATATTTTCTATCAAGGAAATGGTGGGTATCTGGAACCATGTCGGTGACAACAATCATTCTCTGGAAATTTGACTCAGTGCCAACGCTAGGCATTTTTATTTTCTCTCCTGTCTCAAGAATTGGGTTATATTACCACTGTCCATGGGGTTGGTGAAGGGAAATTGACTTATTGTGGTCTCCATGGGAGGTAGAACCAGCCCCACGACTATATTTTATATTCAACGTCTCTAGCCGATGGCAGGGGTAATAACATTTGGTAAAATTCATTGAACGAAACTCACAATTATTTGTACTTCTCCTTCATCCAGATTTATGCAGGAACGCAATAAAATATAGAAATATCCATAAACATAGAGATGCAATAGAAATAATGCTTCATTTCATTAATATCAAATAATAGAAATATGCTTACAGACATAATTGAAATCAAATAGCTAGGGTGCTGGAAGCTTATCTCTTAGAAGAGATGTGGTGGCTACATGCCTCTGAAATGTGTTACAATGATGCTTGAGGGCCTATTTATTATTTAGAAATAATGGAAAACTCTAAACGTCCAAAAACCTAGCCCTAGCAGATGAAGCACCAAGTATGGGCCCTGTTTGGGTAATTTGGTGTTTCAACTTCCCGGGGTCATAACTTTGGCATACTATCTTCGTTTGACACACATGATACATCATTAGAAATATCTATCCGAGGAATACGAATTTTGACCACGAATATCAATTCCATAATGGAATTATATTCTTCGAAGGCGCAATTCCCAAAAAACATCGTTTAGTACCTCAAAACAGCTCTGAAAGTTCAGGACCCGAAAAACTGCTAAAAATAGTAATTTTTGCTCACACTAAAAAAATTAAAGGACTGATGGTGGAATTTAAAATGGAATAGGTGGGCAGCCACCAATATCCACTTGGATAATTAGGGTCCCAAAACATCTCCGGGGGTGCAAGACCCAAAAAAATTCTAAAAATAGTAAGTTGTGCTGAAGTGAAAAGCTGTAAGAATTGATGGTGCAAGTCCAAATGGAATAGGTGGGTGGCCACCGATATCCACTTGGATCATTCCTCCCTCCTTAGGAAGCAATGGTCCCTATTTCATTGAGATCATCCATGAGATGAGGCAAATTCTGTGCGGAAAGACATGCTGAATGCGTTTAGTAAATTTGGTTTCTTTATTAGCCTCAGACAGTACATGTGTGGATTCTATTTGTGTAGTTGTATAAGGTATGGCAACATCAGGTGTCGGTGCGTTGGGGGTCAGATCAATGGAGTGTATGTCTTGACAGTGTAGAGGAACCTCTGTGAGTGAGGAGGAAATGTCCTCATATTCATCCATGACTTTGTCCATCTGCTGCAACTGTGCAGGGGAGCCCTGTTTCGAGGTTGTGGCCACAATATTCTTCTTCCCTATGAGAGATTTATAAGGAAAATAAATTTCCTGGTTTGGGAAACAATATTACTGCATTGTTTTATAGTAATCAAAGAGATGATAGGAGGCGGTACTACCTCTAGTATCCTATACAAGTTATTTCCCAAAGTAATAATAACATCACGACGCCTAGACTCATACACAACATGTCATCTCCATAAGTATGGTTGGCCCAATAGTACATCATCTACATCAAGAGGAGCAACATCACACACTACCTCATTCGTGAATGGCTTGAAACTATACTAAAGGCGGAACTGTTGGTGAACGTGTAGATATCTCCTTGGGTGAAGCCACCCGATGGTATATGGTTGTGGGTGTGCTATGGTACGTAGGCCGAGCCACTTCACAGCCTCTGCTGAGATGAGGTTATTCTGGCTTCTGATATCGACAAGGAATTGCAGTGGAGAACCCTTCACCCACATTTGCAAATGGAATAGGTGATCTTCCTCCTTTGGATCTTGTTGGTGGCAACAATGGCACTCAGATCCACATCAATGATTTTCTTCCCTTTGTCATTTCCTTTATCTAGTTATGACTCAAGATCAAAAAATGCATATGATTCAGGTGCCTTTAGTTCAGCCACCAATGACAGTTTGACCCAACACTCATTTGTGTTGTGAGTGGGGCTATTATGAAATTCACACCACTTCCCCATGTCCTTCTTTGGATTTTTGGTGTTGTTCTGAGTTACCCCGCTTTGGACTTGCCCCTTGTTCTATGGCTTAGGGGTGCCTTTCCCTGTCTTCGGATTCACGGATCCAATGTCTCGCTTCTTCTACTTAAATTTATGCTCAATCTTGGTGGCATAGCGATATTCCATGCCAAGCGATGTAATGTCTAGGAACTCCATTTCCTCCTAAATGTGTGTAATATTCCAAAATTTGCAAGCAGCAAATTGGAATATTAATTTTTTCTTATTTCATCTAGGAGATGAATAAAATGGGTAAAAGGCCCATGAGTAGGAATAAGATCCTTCATAGTGTAAAAAGGATCAATGGATCAGCTTAATTTTGCACCTTCCAATGTGAAAAGGGGCAATTGCATAAGGAGAAGGTCAAGTTTGACCAAGTCAACAGCGCTGCCTAAGAGGTGTAGCTTGCATGAGAAGATAGCGCATTTTGAGAGGGAGGAATATTCTTTGTGGAAGAAACCCTAATGTGTGGGGTCTAGGGAATAGAGGCATTCACTTGCATAAAAGGAGGAAGGGGCATCCATAGTGATATATCTTTGAGCATTTGATCATTTGTCTGATTAGACTATTGGCAGTCTCTGGTTGTTCAGCTGAGTTGCAGTGTTGCTTAGCATGAGGGATTCCTATTTAGGATTTCCTCTCCTTCTTGAGAGGCATCTTGAAGTATTGCACTTCATTTCTCCACATCTTGGCTCAAGGCCAAAGCTACTTCCATCAGCCACTGTGTTATTTCTGCTGAAGTATAACGTGGTGTTGCTGGGTGTTGTAGTGCAGGGTTCCACAACATGTTTCCTTGACTCATATTTCAGACAACGGACCTCCTAGTCCTATGAGAGGTCAGTGAAGGAGGTTTATGAGTTTATTGAACATCTTTCGCACCAGGCCAAACATTCTCTATCTCCTACAGTGTAGTCCAGCTCCTTGACTGCATTATTTCTGAGCATATTTGCAGTGGGGAATTGCACCACTATTTTGGAGGGTAAGATCTTCAAGGATTGGATCATCCTTTCACTTGATAGATCCATTGGATGAGATCTATGCACCATATGCAGCATCTTCAACTATATTCATCCATTTCTATTTTCTGAGTTGCAGCTACTGCCCAACAACTCCGGCATTTCTGTAGATTTTCCTTTGGTACATGTATTTCAGCCAATCCTTCCAAGGATTGTTATATCATTGTTGTATTGTCATTTTCAGGGGTTGAGACCTTTCTCCCCCACCTTTCTTGAGATGATATTGCTATATCATTTTATTTTCATTCTATACATTGCAGTGTCTCCTAGAGACAGCGTTGTCATAGCTTGGGCACATTTATGTAGCAGTGTTTTGTCATATTTCTTGTACATTTTTTATTGAGGCTTTCATTGCTCGGCTTGAGTGATTGATTCCTCAAATAATTGTACCCTTTTGCTGCTATATTATACATTGATCAGCTATTTACATCTTCATGTACTTAGGCTTACCATAATAACGTTTTCATTCCCTTTTATGTTCATGTATTGTTGCAATCCCTTCATCGGGCACTTTGTGATGACATCTAAGTGTGGGAGATCTGTTTAACCCACTTAGAAGGATTTATTTGGAGCCTCCTCTTGGATTTAACACTTAGACACATTTTTCTAAGGGATCCAGGTCCTAGTTTCAAATCTTATAGCATTCATTACTGGAAAATGCATTTTTTTAGTCATGCCATGCTAGTTGTTCTAGATTTAGAATATTACAGTGGTATCAAAGCATAATATTGGCTCAGCCTATGATTCTAAGCTCAAGAGATAAGAATATTTAATAGGATGGGTTTTATATCATCATATTTCAGATCCATGAAGAACCTCCCCAAGGAGGATAAGCAGAAAGAAGAGGAAGCACCCTGCACTTCCTATTCTCATCGAGAAGGAGACAAAGAAATAAGCAGGAAAAAGACTCCATCTTTTGGAGAAGAAAAAGGGGATAAGCTTACAAAGAATCTTCCTAGATCTGTACATATTATTCATGAGGATTTCAAGAAGATCCGGAGGGAGATGCATGAATAATATCCAAGAGAGTTTGAATCAAAATAAAAATCTAGATTGACATATGAGGAGTGTGAGCAAGCAGCTGCACACCCTAATACACAACGCAGTCACATGCCCAAGATTGCCGGAAGAGATATGGGAAGAGAAGAAGAGGTTGTGAGGAGGGAAACCCTTAGTTATTTCTTGAGAGGGTATGGGTCTCAAACTCAGAAATTCTGAGATCATCTCAATTTTTCAGAGTTTTGCAAGATGAAGGTGAAAGGAAGAGAGCAGCAGGATAGATTTCATCTATCTACCTTTGAAGGTTCACCTATATGTTCAGCCAAAGCTTGGGTGGAGGAGCTAGATACCTTCTTGCAGCAGCACCAAATGCTAGAGGATGAAGCCATCAGAGTTGCAGCGCTGCATATGAGAGCTAAGGCCTATGCTGGTGGATTTTTGAATCCTTTTCTTTGAGAAATGTAAACATTTCATCCTATGCTAGTTTCACTAAGGCATTAGTGAAAATATTTGATAGAAGGATTCATGAGACACACATGGTGGAGCAAAAGAAGAAAACTCAAATAAAACCCTTGCATAAGAATGTAGTACCATTTCAAAAAAAAATGGGGGAGGTTGAAAACTTGCACCATACTTTGCTAGAAGAAAGGTTTTAATCTCACACCTTTGAGCAGAGGAGCATGGAGATATATTTTTCAAAAAGGGATCCAAGCATTGGATGGTTTCCCATTCATGTTTCAGAGATTGAGGGCAACAACACTGTTCCATCTAGAGATTATCTAGTACCTCATGCAGAGGAAGGAGGAGCTCTTTCGCCAAATAGAGGGATGCTTACATCTTTGCAAGGAAGTCCCCGGGATGTCATGTGTGGAGATCAAGGCACAGCTCATGTTTTACATGTGCCATTGTTGAGGAGGTGTGGAACCATGGAGACACAAGGATAAGGTAGGGAGAAAACCCAGCATCATGAGATGAGGAGTATACATCCCTATTCATTTCTGGAGGTTGATGCACCTAATAAGGTGATTGGATTGCGCAGTGGAAGCATGGAGAGTTATTTCCATTCATTTATTCAGTCATCTCTTAATGATGATGTCTCATTGCATGGAGACATTTTGCCGAGGAGACCACTGGATCAACAGAGGAGGATGGATGCTTCACTAGTTCAGGCACCACTCAGTGATTTCAGAAGATTGGGAACCTTGGGAGAGCTTGATACAACGTTGGGAATCTGGGGTAGACTCAAGGAGAGAGGGAGAATTCTCTCAGCATCATTAGTACCCACTTCCATTTCAGATTTTGTGTTGTGGCAGAAGCAGCAGGGGAAGGATAACAACCTTCCAACTTGCATATTTGGCATGGGATATGTCAAAGAGAAGGATGACCATATGACAGATGTTCTTCATGAGAGATCATCAACGCTATCACTATGGAGGATAGATCCATATTGGAATTCCTAGATGTTGGTGGAGTATTCCAAGGATATTTTTAACTGTATGATATTGGATGGCCAGTTGCATGAGGAGGCATATTCAGTCAAAGATGGGGTCATCTTCTATCATGGTAGGATCTTCTTACTTGGAGCTTCTAAGCTCAAGGTGAAATTGCTACAAGCAGCTGAGGAGGATTTCCTTTTCCGTCCCACTTGTTCTATGAGAGCATACCACACCATCATGGAGGGGTATTTTTGGATGGGCTTTGAGGAGGAGATATATCATCATATGAGTAGATGCATGGATCACATAGAGATGGAGGAGTTAGCACAGCCACCTCTATTCTCCTTGAGGATGAGAGGGGACTCATTTATGAGCCACTCCATTCGTATGAGCAGAAAATATGGTAAGGGTATTCATTTTTGTTTACATGATTATTTTTATGATGTATATATGCATCCCTTAACCATACATGTGCAGGATGATGCTCGAAGGAGGATCATTCCTTTTGCTAGACCACATGGTTTAGTTGAGGCTATAAGCATGATTGATGGCCATCCCCTAGGAGGACTTGGGGAGGATAGATATTATGGAGGACATGTTCATTGTACACCTTACATTATTCACTTCCTCCATACTTATGAGGAGATTGGAGTAGCAGGAAAGTGGTTGAGGGGCCACACTTTTTATCAGTCTCTATTGCAGTTGAGGGTCAAGCTGCGTTGGTTGCACTTGAGGGACCATTTTTCTTCTCATTTGTTACATATGGCAGCAAGTATGATTCTCATCTTTGCTCCCTATGGTTCTATTGTTTCTGTCTTTATGAGGAGCATACTTGGGAGAGAGATAAATTGGGTGAATGTGTCCTTTGAGGGAGAAATTCCTCACACTTTTTGCACTACTGTTCTAATGGGAGCATGGGAGATGATATGGCCACTAGAGCAACTCATTTGTTTCCATATGAGGTGAGCCATATGATAGAAGACATGCCATATGTTGATGAATTCCAACTCATCATATATGGGGATACTTGGGCCAGCATGATTTGCAGCGTTAGAGGAGAGATCTTTGGAGGTCTAGTCCTCATCTTTCCACTTGAGGGCTATTTCGGGGAAAAACACCCTAGAGGTTTGTTGGGTCAAAACCTCCACAGATCAGGGCATCCTATTCAGAAGGACTCACACACAACCACGCTTAAATTCTAAAAACTAGATAACAACGATAGTAGAACTCACCCGTAGTCCTACGTTCGATGTAGATCCCACGGGGTCCAAACCCCCAGCAACCCTTCTTCCTCTTCAACCTGGAAAACAAGAAAGAACATGCACGGAAACCTAGTTGTACAACATATATTTCTCCTAAACGTTAGTGTAATCCATGTGAAACATTATATAAACAATAATAAATGCTTAATAATCAATCTTTTCACATATGCAAATAGGCATTAACACATAAGTTAAGGAACAAGATGGTTCTTCATTATTGCGAACAACATGTACAGAAATGCAAAGTGGAGAGATCATCTGAATCCTTCCACGATATTCGAACATACTGTCTTATGGATCCGTCCCACCCTTGCCTCGCTAAGATACTTTCAAGACTTGTGCACTCGAGATGGCATATAAATGGATGAACATCTCCAGGAAACAAGGGTTTCCTGTAAAAATCTGGGAAAGTGCAGGAGGCACGGGAATTCATACTTGAATTGGGATTCCAACAAAGTATAATATCTATAAATTTCTCTCTCCCTTAGGCCATACACATGAGAGGCTTTTATACTCCCTCAAAGTAGTTTCAATCAGTTGGAAACAGTTGGCCACGTACTGGGGTGGTTGAACTACTGGAGTAACCATCAACCCAACCCGAAAATAGGAAATTTTTATATATTTTTTAATGATTTTAATGGCATACGCGGAAAAGTATATGTGGACTCGCGTATACACGCGGAAAATTCTGGGCATACCCGCGTATGGGATTTTTAACACTGTTTTTTATGAATTTTGTTCAAGTCTGTGGGAATGGGTGCCCAAGGCCATAGAGGCAATCATGAATCACATGAGGGTGAAAAATGATGCTACAACATATTCCCCCCAATATATAAGGTCAGAAGGGGTACATGATGGCCGAAATGTATTATGCACATAGAAAGAACTTCGCAAGGATAAGAGAGGACTTCACCAGATTTCAGCCTGCCAAAAACCAATGAAAGAAAACAGAGAGTCAACTCATGCTGAGGTGGGCATACCCATGCTCAGTAAAAAATACATCATATAGAAAGTACAGAGTAGATCCAAAATGTATACAAGTATAGCTGAACTGAAAGTACACAATTAATCATCTGAGCATGGCTCGGAAATACAAGTCAGAATCAATGTCTAGGTATCACATATAGAAAGCTGATCAATGATGCTAAAACTGGATGTCTGATCATATAAGTAACTGAATCTCCAAGTACCAAATCATAAAAAGTGGAATAAACGGTACAATCACGCAAATCGGGAGCCAACATATAGGATGCTGCTGTACTGACACTGCAACATATAAGGGTGAACAGCATCACTGGCAGAAACTGAATGGACTGTCAAAAGTGAACCAAAAAATGTTGATGCATCCCGAGGTCTTCACCGATCTCGACGGCACAATTCTACAAAATGGGAATAAATGAGCTGAAGTCGACCATGTGAGAAATCGTTGGATTACCGGTCAATAATGTATACCATTAACCAATGTGAGACAACCCACCAATAATGAAAATGAGTGTCAAGGTGCCCCAGTACAATCTAACAAGTGCGAATGAATGAGTTGAAGTCGAACACTTGAAAGAATCTACCAATCAGGAGGCAATGATGAATCCCCTCTGTCGATAGCGAAGAGTCTGCCACTGATGACTGCAAACCCTAAGGTACTGACAAAAATACTCTAGACCTTATTCCCAGAGCAATGAGTCGGAGTCGATGGGAAAAGATCCGCTGGAAGGAAGGCATTAAGCCATCCCACATCAGTCCAGCGCGAGTGTAACCCGCAGGCCAAGATTTGGAAGGAATCAGGCGAAGTAGAGTGACGGAACCAAACTGAAGTACATTTCCGACATGCACAAGATGAAGCTAGCGCACGGAAGAAACCCTCTGAACCAACCAATAATGAAAGCTGACACAGAGGCGAGATATCCACCAATAGAGTCAAATGGAAATCAAGGTACTACACGAATCCCAAGTGTGATAATGTATGCTGACGTCGAACACAGGGGAAACGACTCAGTCAAAGACCCATAATGATGATCAAATGCTGAGCACAAGGTCACCTATCAATGATGGAAATAGGGCCAGGGTGCGGCTCTAGGTTTTCTCTCAGAGCAATGTGTTGTAGTCGATAAGAGACAAACTCGCTAGCGAGAAGTCAATGGAGACCTTCTCAAACTAGCACGAGCAGAAGACCAAAACATCTGATGTGATAGAACAAGATACTAACCAAACCAGAAAGGTCGACTGAATAATGAGTCAAGAGACACCACAGAATGGCCAACTCTGGTTAGACTTCCCTTGAACAAAAGCACGACTCGTGATGACCATGACAGTAAAAAGTGACACTGTATAAGTCTGTTATGCAAGAGGCAAAAAAAAACTCTCCATATGATTGGAAGAGATAACGAACCGGAGGAGGACTGACCAGTGAAATAAGGCTAAGGCTGAACCTAGGTCAAAACTAAAACCATCCCAAATGAAGGAAATATATAACTGTATGTGCTTTGTTCAAGGGTGACAAACTGATACTGTACTGCCATAAAATTACGAAGTGACATCCCGTTCCCGCTCTTTTTGTTATGTTTGATTTTTTTGTCTTTTTCATATAAAAAGCCTGAAAAGGAATAAAAGAATGCTATGGTACAATGGATAGAAAGAGTATCAAGAAAAATATGCACTAATTCCTGGGATAGGAATGATCCTATGTTCAATGCAAGGTGGCGAAATCTGGTAAGAGATACTCAAAGGAATGTTCCATCCATGGGTAAAAAGGGTGTCAAGTCGTGATAGCTAAGTGCATGCAATGGTTAACTTGTACAGACTGTCAAGGTCAAAAGATGGCTTAAACATCGAGTCCAAATGAAGCCAGCTAAAGGCCAGGATAAACAAGTAGCCAATATGCAATGCAATAATACAACTCAACAACACCAGGGAGCCTCTAGGGTAATAGCCAGAAAAATGATAGTGAGGAGGGGCAAATGACACATAAGTCATGGAGGGACTACGGAAGGACTCCCGAGCCTACATAAAACGCAGCATGGGCAACAAGTGATAGCGAGGAACTAACTGAGGAAGCCCATGTAAAGGAGAGAACTCTACCATCGAGTCATGATTAAATAATCGAATCGAGTAAAATGAGTGCTTAATACTCATGACTTTGATGGGATCGACCTAACAGCAGAGTCATCGAATGGGCTAGTATGAAAAAATCGCAAGATGGATTCCCTAACCTATATGCCAGTGAAGATCATATACCTGCCATGACGGGTCAGCAGTCATGGATCAAAAACTGGGAAAATTCTCAAATTCGTCAAAATGTACCTGAAAATATACCAATCTGGGCACTTCCAAGTATCCGGGTTATGCAGCTTAAGATAGATTGAAAAAATAAGCATAAAAAAATTTTGCAAAAAAATTTCAAATTTTTGAGCATAAATAGACAAGTTACCTCATATTTGGTTCATTGATACATTGCTGATTTGGGAAAAAGTGCTCTGGAGAAAAAACCTCTTTCGTCAAAACAGGAGCAACCAACCGTCAAACTTCACCGAATTTGTTAGGTAAGCTCATAAACCATCCTTGTTATTCATTTTGTCCATTCATAAGTTAAAAATTAGGAATTTTCACCGTAGAATCATTTATTTAAAATCACGGGTTTGCGCATACGCGGGTTTATAATGATCAAGTCACGTATACACGCGACTGTGCACAAAGAAAGTCGCGTATGTGCAACCCAAAATGAAAAAATGCGTAGCTAATGAATGAATTATTGAAATTTTGCAGGATGACAATATCTTGGAGAGAGCGTGAACACAGTTCCATTGACAATGAAGTCATGCAGGATCAAGTATCACTAAATATTCTCCGGAATTGTGGATTTCTCAAGTTTTTCAAAATGACAAATATGAAGAGTAATGTCCGGTTGCTCGAAATGCTTGTGAACTATTGGGAACAGGAAGAAGACTGCTTCATCATAGATCAGATGCCCATACGCATCGAGGTGGAAGATATATATTTTATTACTGGACTCTCCCAGAGGGGGGAGCCAATAGACTTGCATGGTAAGCCTTTGGGAGGGCTAACTGTGGAAGATTACGTCCATGTCTACTGCGTAGAGGGTTCCAAGAAAGTTGGAACTCAAATTTCTATCAAAGATTTAAGATACTTGCACATGAAAATCCTCCTTTTTACCATTGGCAGGGTAGCGGGATCTACCTCCCTACACCAGGCACCTAGGACTCAAATGAGTATAGCAGTGGAATGCTTAACTCATTTATATGATTGGTGCATAGCTCTACTGATGAACATGAAGCAACAATTGACTTCTATCCGAAAAAAAAAGACAAAACATTTCGGGTATGGTACAATCTTGATGAAATTCTTCCTTGAGAAGATTCCTGGATTGAGACCCAAAGTGATCTCTTCTATCAGCAGCCCGAGGGATCCAAGAATTGCCCAATGGGCCGACTTGATGAAGAGATTGGGGGGAAGTGAAGTTCCCCGAACCACTTGGGATGATGAGTTCTTCCTTTGGTGGGGAGAACAGATCATCTTTGTGGAAGACTATCCCTATGCCGGGATGGATTTCCGAGGTGATCCAGACCTTGTCCTTCCACCAGGCGCGGCATGGGGCACAGTTGGTAAGTTTGCAATTTTTTGACTTAAATAATTTTTTTGGATTTTTTCAATATATATGAAAAAATGTAGAAAACAAACATGTTTTTGATTGGATTCATAATGACTTACAATTTTTAATGATCATGATATAGATATTGGACCAGTTCGACCTGAGGGTTACCCAAGACATAAGCGTCGCAGAGGCGAGGCGGATACAGTAGATCCAGACAGAACCCTCCAGGCTGTACAAAGGAACTTGGAGGGATTAACCCGCCAAGTACCTATGGCTGCAGTGGAAGATCTGCCTGAAGCCATCCAAAGATGGGTGGTAGGAGTACCTCGTGACTGGGTACGGTTATTTCGCCGAGTTGCCACCACGATCGTGTTCTATAGGAACACAATTTCTGGGCAAGGACCACAGGAGTAGATAGATATGATTTACCATATGATTGTATATTTTTTGGGATTTGAACATGATTGGGCATAAGCCCAAATTTTGTATGACTTATGGATCCAAATTTTTGTATAATTTTTTTAAACACTCTGATGATAATGTGATGTGACAAATGTATCAAAATGTATGATGTTTTTTATGATTAAATTTTATTGTATGGAATGATTAATATGCCAATCAATTTCTTGATTAGCTAATGAGTCTTCCATCCAATTGTCAGCTCGAGGAATATGAATGAAAGTTAAAAATTGAAATGATCTTTGTAACAAACGTACCCTCAAGAACAACCGGAGTAAAAATGGATCTCGAACTCGATAAGTATTGTTCAACTGTGACACCACCAGCTAGGAGTCCAAGAAAACTACCAACAAATCAACACCCAAATATATTGCCTTCGAGAGTAGATAAATAACTACAGTGTATTCTGCTATATTATTGGAAGCAGGACCAATGCAGACTCCCCTTGATACTAACAGCTGACCGGATGGATGATGAAGCACCCAAGCCGTGGAAGCCAAGTTCCGGGTGTGTCTACTAGCACCATCGGCGAAACCAAAATGACTCATGACATTCGACACAACCTGCCAAAGCAGATCAAAAACATCACCATCCCATCAAAGATCAAAAAACCAGATATGTACAAAGCAAAACTACTATATACAAAAGCAAAATGCCAGGCCGAAGCCTAGGCATAATACTTTTTCAAATAGAGCCCATTTCTAGGCTCCGGCAACTCATTCCCTTCAAAATCAACCAAGGTATATGCTCCTTTTTAAGGACTTTTTTAACGATAAAGGGGCCATACCACATAGAATTAAAATTTCCTGCCCCCAGGGCATCTTTTTCTTGGGCATAGACCAAAACAATGTCACCTTCCGAAAAAACCCTAGGCTTGACCGCCTTATCGTACTGAAGTTTAACTCGGTTTTTATGCGCTTCATTCATCGTGGTGGCATCCTGACGCTGCTCATCGAGATGTTCCAGATGAAGGAGACGTTCTTCAAGACTAGAAGTGTTAGGAAGAAGTTCAATAGCTAACTTAAGAGAAGGAATCTCACATTCAATGGGAAATACGGATTCCAACCTGTAAACTAGCTGAAACAGAGTAAAGCCAGTTGCAGTTTTCACTGACGTCCTGTATGCCCAAAGTGCAGGATATAGCATGATATGCCAGTTGGATCGAGCTTTATTAATTTTCCTTTGAAGAATTGTCTTCAAGGATTTATTCACGGCTTCCACTTTCCCATTGGCCTGAGGATAATACGGAGATGAATGCTCTTGTCGAAAACCTAATTTTAGAGCCAACTCAGCCATCATGCTATTCTGAAAATGACTGTCATGATCAATGAAAATCTCTCTAGGAATACCAAAACAAGAAATAACCTGGTTGAAAATAAAAAGAGCTGCAGTCTCACCATCATTCCCAAAAGTAGGCATAGCCTCGACCCACTTCGTAAAGTAGTCTACTGCTACAATAATGTACTTGTGACCTTTAGCCAAAGGCGGGTTACAAGTAGTATAATCAATACCCCACTTTGTAAAGGGACCGACAATAATGACTGGAAAAAGCGACGCTGGATGAGCGCGCATTTTTCGAGTATAAACTTGACATGGATGACACTTTTTGACTGACTCCATACAATATTTGAAAATCGAAGGCCAAAAGTACCCAGCACGCAAGATATTTTGGGCTGTAGCAAGCCCAGATAAATGACCACCACAAGCTCCACTGTGGCAATCATTCAGCACAACCTCAGCTTCTTCGAGAGTTAAGCAACGTCTCAGGATTGAATCAACCCCTCGACGGTATAAAGCATCACCAATAATCAAGTAATTCTTAGCCAAGTGACGCAACTTACGACGCTCATCTTTCGAAAAAGTAGAGGAAAACTTCGTAGTCTGGAGATACACAATGATATCTCCATACCAAGGATCCTGTGGAGAGATAAGAAATAAATGTTCATCTGGGAAGGATTCATCATAGACAATCTCATCCCCACAGGGCAACTCGGAGATCAATTCCGCGAAAACCAATGATTTCTTGGACTTGGCAGACATAAAATCAAGATCAAATTCCTGCAAAATCACAATCCATCTATTGTATTTGCCCCCAATCACTCGCCTACTGAGGACAAACTGAAATGGATTGGCTGCTGCCAAAACATAAGTTTTTCGTAGAAGAATATAATGCCGGAGTCGCTGCACAGCATGAACAGCTGCTAAAGCTAACTTTTCTATCGGAGTATACTGGAGCTCAGGTCCTACCAATCCTCGACTAAGATAATATATAACATGCTCTGCAAGAGCATCATCCTCCTGAACCAGAACCATACCAATGGTAGATTCTGCTGCTGCAAGATACAAAAGGAAATCCCTACTATAATCAGGTGGACTCAATAAAGGAGCAGAGGTCAATGCTTTTTTCAAAGCATCGAATGAGCGTTGAGCGAAGTCATCCCAAAAGAATGGAACTCCCTTCTTCAACAATCTCATAAATCCTTTGGTAACTTCAGCATAATTTACGATAAATCTCCGAAGAAAATTAGCCTTTCCTTGTAGACTTTGAAGTTGACGAATAGAGGACGGGGGAGGCAACCAAAGTATTGCCTCAACCTTGAAGGGATCTACCCTAATCCCTTCCCTAGACACAATAAATCCCAATAACCGACCGGATGTAACCGCGAAAACGCACTTGTTCGAATTCAACCTAATCTTATAGAAACGACATCGTTCAAATACTTGACGGAGGTGAGCAGGATGATCCATCCTCTTTCGAGAATGAGCAGCTAAATCATCCAAATATGCCTCGATAATCTGTTTGATGTCGTGGAAGGCATATGACATGGCCCGCTGAAACGTAGCCCCAACATTTTTAAGACCAAAAGGCATCTTCTTGTAAGCAAACGTACCCCAGGGACAAATAAAGGCAGTCTTATGCTGATCTTCAGGATGGATAGTAATCTGATTATATCCGGAGAAACCGTCCATGAAGGAGAAAATTTCGTTACCGGCACACTGATCGATGATCTGATCTATAAATGGTGTGGGGTAATTATCTTTCGGACATGCTTTATTAAGGTCTCTGAAATCGATGCAAACTCAAATTTTTCCTTGTTTTTTATCCACGAGAACAGGATTTGAAACCCATTTAGTCAAAGGAACCGGATAAATAAATCCTGCCTTAAGCAGCTTCTCCACCTTAGCTTTGATAGCTGCAGCCTTCCTAGGATTAACCGGACAAAGTTTTTGCCTCACCGGCTTAGCGTTTTCGTAAGTCTTGATCTCATGTTGGACAATAGATGGATCTATACCAGGCATTTCCTCATAAGACCAAGCGAATACATCCCTATACTCCTTAAAGAGATCGGTATAAATCTGAATTTCTTCAGGGGAACATTCAGCTCCGATGAAGACATTCTCAATAACATTGGGATCCCTGGAGATGTTCACCGGGATAGTTGGAGAAATCACAGCCATGTTCCCTTCAGCATATACCTGTGTTGGTGCTAAAGGGTTCAGGACTGGGCGAACAGGACCAGGAGACGGAGGACTTGGAAAACTCGTTTCAACTTCGCTCAAATCAGGTAAAAAGTAAGACCGATGATGCAAATCATCCCACAGTCTATCTATACCAGTCATAGCTTCCAGGATGGCCTCTTCAGATGGAAGAGTGGTATCAAGGCAATCCTAGGCAGAAGAAGAACTAAGTGCCCAAGCCGGAGCCACATCTCCATCCAACTCTTCCGGTGAGAGAGGAGCTGGGATGGATTCTGCAGAGTCAACAATAGATTGATAAGCAATCTCAGCTGCAGACATAGGAAATTCCATTCCACCCACTTGACCTTCCGCTAATGTGGCGGTAGGGGAAGGTAAGGTCCAAGGGTCCGAAAAATAATGAGTTCTGAAGAACTCTCTTCGAAGAGGAGCCTTGGAGGATGAAATTGCATTTATATGCACCGTAGGAGGAGGAATATCAAAAGTACCCATCAAGGAAGAATACATTCCAACTCCTAAATTCTCAGTAGGTGACTTGGTATTATCCAACTTTGGAATAGTTGAGTCAGTAGATGCATTCGGGTCTACAGGAGGATAGTCCAGTTGGTCCACTGTAACAATCCTCCCTTCGTGAGGGAAAAAAATAAGCCGAAACAATGAAGATGCAATGGCATCCATCTCATAAATCCAGTTTCTCCCCAACAGAAGGTTGTAGTCCAAGCTTGCATCCACTATCTCAACCTCTATATTTACAGTTTTGCCCCCAACACAGATAGGAAAAGCTGGGACAATACCATGTGGTCTGTGAGAATGACCATCAAATGCAGTCAGAAGAGTAGCAGATGGAGAAGCCGCGGGAGATCCAATCCCCTTCTAGCATGCGAGAGACATCACACATGTGGAAGCACCCTCATCAACAATTGTCCGAAAAATATTGCATTTCCGGTACGATGATTTAATATGAAAAGCCATATGATGGGGGAGTCTCTTCTTAAAATTAGTCATATCGAAAGTAATCATAAGAGAGTTCTTTGGATCTACAGCCCCAAGAGCAGTGAGCAGAGCACTGCGCTGAGCCAGACAAGACTGGAGCACCTCTAAAGCCGACATGGCACAAGGACTCTGCGCCAGATCTTCCACAATAGAGTAGTTCTGGGCAGCCCTAGCATTTGGATTAATCGTTGTACGCTTGGTAGATGCTTTGGGCATCCGAGGTATAGGCTCAACAGTAGGCCTCGTAATATGAAGCGGCTCAGTAGCATCGGGAGCACCCTTAGCTTTTGAAGACTCTTCTTCGCCATAATCACGGGATCTCGTAGCGACATCCACGTGAGCACTCATCATGTATATGTTTGATGGAATTTCCCCTTCCTGGGTGCCCCCAGAGGAAGCCCTAGTATTTTGATTCGCGCCAACAACTAGCTGTTGCCCTTGGGGAAAAGGGTTTTTCAACACAGCCTGGGAACTGGAAGAACCCTGCTGAGCTAACAAGCACTGCGCATCCTAAATTTTAGGGCAAAGGTGTGTAAGATGGTCTCGAGTACATAACTTGCATGGAAACTTCACTTTCTTTTTATCCTTTGGACCCTCACCAACATGCTCGTTGGTTTTATTTGCATTACCCTTCCCATTCTTGCCCTTTTTCTTATTACATCCCTTCTTCTTCCCTTCAGATTGTTGATTTCCTTTAGGATCGGAAGTTTGGATGGAATTTACCGACAAATATTGGGAAGACGATGACTCAGCAGGCACAGCCTGACCAGAAGGAGCAGATTGTATAGACAACCTCTGCAATTGAGTAAGCAGGTTAGCTGCACCACTATTGATCGACCCAATAAGTCCATCACCATGAGGACCAGGCTTAGTCTTGGATAAATCTAATTTGGAGTGAGGAGCATTGGGCAAATATTTATGAAGGACTCCAGACTGAGAATATATCAGTTCCAGCTGCTGGGCCCTAAAAATAGCCTGTTCCTCAGAAAATACCCCAGACAGGGATACATCTTTAGAAATGTCTGACTGCAGAGATTTCAGAAACCATTCCAAAAGGAATTCTCCTAGAATATGAGCTTTAATAAGCCTCTTCCTTCTTCGCCATTCCTGAATATGGTCAGAAATGTGGGTTGCGTCGTCCTGCTTAAAATTAGCTAGGAGTTCAGTCCCAGCATCATAACGGACGGGCAACTGGAAATGATTTAGAAATGTAACAGCCAGTTCTCCAAATGTAGCAAAATTTCCCCCAGTTAGCTCAATATACCATTTGGCAGCGTTTCCAGTTAAGGTGCGTTGGAACAATCTCAACCTAATCGAATCGTCGATCAGGGAGTTAGACGAACACCATAAATGGAAGGTGGTGATGTGGTCAGTCGGGTCCTCTCCATTCTTGCCTTCAAACTTTGGAATGTCTGAAGGTAGTTTGGTGGGAACCGGAGGCCACCCCGGACTGTACCGGATCGGATCATTCGTCAATTTCGACAAATCTGGCAAGTTTAACGTTGCCAGAAAAGGTAAACGAGGCGGAGCTTGAGGATTCCATCCATGATGGGATGGATTCCCAACATTCTGAAAAGAATACCCTGGATTTGATGAGGCACCAGGTTGCCAAAAAGAACTCGTATAAAAAGGAGAAGAACCTCCCCCAAACGCAGAGTTACCAAAGACCGGACCAGTTCCCCCCCCCCCGCAGTATGGAATGAAGAGGAAAGCCCCTGATAGGGGTTCCAAGCATTAGAAATATGGGAAAAAGTCTGATAAGCACTCGACGAAGGGAAAGAAGCATTCCCTTGGTGACTAGCGTAAAACTGATTCCCTGCCCCCGCTGTAGTGAATACAGGGTTCCAACCTGTAAAAGTAGTCGAATTCTGACCTCCAGACCAAGGGTTAAAACTATGAGTCTAAGAAGTAAATGGAAAAGACCCTAAAGAAGGATTTGAACTAGGAATATGCCCAGTTCCAAAGGGGAACCCTTGAAAAGAAGCTGATCCACTAGCCATGGAAGACATGGGTGTAGATGCAGCTGCAGCAGTGGAAAAGGAAAAAGAAGGAATCCCACTAATGGGCATTCCAAAACAGAAGGGACCAGATTGAGAAGCATGTGCTTGGGTGAAACCAGAGTCAAACACAACAGTACTAGAAGCAATCGAAGATATAGAAATAGTGCCTCCTCCTTCAACTGAAGCAGGAGTCTGAATGCCTGCAGCACTCACAGCAGAAGTCGCGTTCCTAGTCGTGGCCATCGAAAGGTATGAATAATACGAAGGATATTCTGGTCTCTCTAACTCAGGTCCGATGTATTCAACAACGAACGGATAATCAAGAGGAAGAGGAGATGGATGTGACAAAGAGGATTCAGGTCCTTCCTCTATTTGAGCTTCTTCTTCCTGCGGAAATAAAATTTGTAAGGTGAGCGGAGCGCTCCTCTCAGAACCAACACCGGAACTAATTCCAAAACCTTCAAACCCTTGTGGAGGATCTCTCTCCACTACGTCAGATGCCACAGGGTGATACTCACCTGCTAAACTACTCCTACGCCTTCTTGAAGAAGGCTCTAGACTCTCGGGAGATAACCCTTGGATTCTCCTCGATCGACGAGGCACTTGATCAGCCACTTTAAAAAAATTTAATTAGACTCAAAAAGTATAAAGCTAGGCAATCTAGGAGCAAAGAGCACTCAATACAAAAAGAAATCCCTGAGATACAATCAAGCAAACAGCCTTCAGGTATTTCCGCTTCGGGTGATTAGGACCGGACACCAAAATACAAGAAAGCGAAATATAGGACCTCCCGAAAGTAGTCTGGGATAATTGTCGGCTCACAGGGAGAAGGTGGAAATTGCAACAGTTACAACGACCTCCTAACAACAGCCTTTGCCAGCTCAAGTACCCAAGCTTCGCAAGGGCACCCCCCAGAAGTACTGCTGGAAGTGATACGATGTCTGCCTCAGGTACCACGAGTATCCCCCCCCACAGTCGCCTATGTGGAACCTAGGAATGGCAACTATGGGCACCAATCCATGTCAGAAGCTGGGTGGAATGGTCTTGAGGTCAGATTCAGCAAATCAGAGAGGGGGTATCTCTCTTCTCGTCCTTCACTTCCCCTTGCGCTTGACTCTCTAGAGGAGAGCTTTCTTGGTCCACCTAACGGAGTTGGATTTCGCTCAATTAATCAACTTCTATGTTTTTGTTTGAGCGGCCTTGGAGAGTTAACTCTCTACTCACCTAATCCGAGGCCCTACAACCTAGCTAGTTGGTGTATGACACTTAATAAAAACTTGCTAGTTGTTTTTAAATTATAGTGCTTATTTTAATTGGCTGTTATATTAAGTCAAAGGGATACGGAAATGAAACTCGTGGTGTTTTGTGACACATAAAAGAAATTAATAAAAACCAAACTAAATGCAAATGTAGTAATTTACTTTCAATGAAAAGAAAGTTCTACAGAGGTTCTACGAGACTAAAAAAAAATTATTTTCAGATAACAAACTTCACACTCACAAAAACTATGAAAAAGACTAAATTCTCAAGTGCACCTAATGCAAATAACTAAGAGCATGCATATTCTAAGATGCAAAATATACTAAAGCAGAGAGAAATTTCCCAAAGATCCTTCAATTTTATCACTTTTTGGTTGTCCACAAAGCTAGTTCCCAAAATCAGAAACTCTTAGTATAAAGACACCAAAATCGCTTGAAAAAAGATGAAGAAACCAATGACAATTTCTTTCCAAAATCAAGTCAAAAACCAAAGGCAAGAAATATCAACAAAGCTTGAAAAGATGTAACAAAACGAAAACAAAAATGCGATACAAAATCAAATGACAAAACAAAATGTTTTTTGAGCTTTTGAATTTTATAAAAAGGAAGAGCTCTAAGAGACCAAGAAAACTATCAAATTCCAAGAAAAACAACTCTGAATTTCAAGAAAAACTTTAAAAACGCTCCAAATCTTATAAGGCTACTTAGTAGCAAGATTTATATGAGAAAAGGAAGACAAGAAACTCAGTAACTCAGCCTAGAAGAATAGTACGACCTTGCAGCAAACAAAAACTTCAAAGAACCAAGAAAGACTCTTCAAAAATTGCGACAAGACCTAGTCAACTAAACTCAAGAAAACCAACCAAAAAAGATGGGTAAAAATCGAAGCGCAAAGCAAGACACAAAGGTAGGAAAGAGTAAATGAGCAGAAGCCCTCTGTCCTCATGAAGCAGAACAGCCAAGAATCCCCAGGAAGAGATCTTGGTACTCAAACCAGAAATGCAAGCACTAAAAACAAGATTTTCCTAATAAGCCAGTTTTCAACCAAGAGAGAAAAAAGACCAATAACCACTACTAACCCAATCCAAAGACTCTAAAGACACTGCGGGAACAGGTCTCTACAGATAGACAAGACTAAAAAAGCCAAGAAATCAAAAATTTCAAAATTTGTCCAGGAATACGCTACTTGACAATTTTGAAACAAGCGTGCATATGCGACTGTGTCAAAGGAAACCTACGTATACGCGACTTCCTTTGAAGAAAATAGACAGGTAACTAATGAAAAACAAAAAAGATCAAGCCTGGATAAAGAACTAGGTCTTCAGTCTGACTGAGAAAAAGTTAACTGGACTGGAAATAATAGTTAAAACGGTTGGAAACCTTTCAAACAGTTGAAACCACCCAATAGGGGAAACACAAGAATGTGATCCCCAGTGGAGTCACCAGTTCTGTTTCGAGGAAAAACACTTTAGAGGTTTGTTGGGTCAAAACCTCCACAGATCAGGGCATGCTATTCAGAAGGACTCACACACAACCACACTTAAATGCTAAAAACTAGATAACAACGATAGTAGAACTCACCCATAGTCCTACGCTCGATGTAGATCCCGCGGGGTCCAAACCCCCAACAACCCTTCTTCCTCCTTAACCTGGAAAACAGGAAAGAACATGCACGGAAACCTAGTTGTACAGCATATATTTCTCCTAAACGTTAGTGTAATCCATGTGAAACATTATATAAACCATAATAAATGCTTAATAATCAATCTTTTCACATATGCAAATAGATATTAACACATAAGTTCAGGAACAAGATGGTTCTTCATTATTACGAACAGCATGTACATAAATAAAGAGTGGAGAGATCACCTAAATCCTTCCACGATCTTCGAACAGACCGTCATCCGGATCCGTCCCGCCCTTGCCTCGCTAAGATACTTTCAAGACTTGTGCACTTGAGATGGCATATAAATGGATGAACATCTCCAGGAAACAAGGGTTTCCTGTATAAATCTGGGAAAGTGCAGGAGGCACAAGAATTCAGACTTGAATTGGGATTCCAACTGAGTATAATATCTATAAATTTCTCTCTCCCTTAGGCCATACACATGAGGGGATTTTGCTCCCTCAAAGTAGTTTCAATCAGTTGGAAACAGTTGGCCACGTATTGGGGTGGTTGAACTACTGGAGTAACCATCAACCCAGCCCGAAAATAGGGAATTTTTATATATTTTTTAATGATTTTAATGGCATACGCGGAAAAGTATATGTGGACTCGCGTATACACGCGAAAAAGTTTGGGCATACCCGCGTATGGGATTTTTAACACTGTTTTTTATGAATTTTTTTCAAGTCTGTGGGAATGGGTGCCGAAGGCCATAGAGGCAATCATGAATCACATGAGGGTGAAAAATGATGCTATAACAAGGGCAATATTATTGCATTCCAATATTAGCAGACACTCTACACTTATCTTAAGTTGAGATATGGACAACGTGGGGTAGGCTATTTTGTCTACCATGTGCAGATTTTCATCCCACCTACTTTTCTGGAGCCAAAGGTGGATGACAGTATTCAAGATTTGCCTAGTTGGGAGGTGACTCAGTTTGCATGGCTTATAGCTTGGGGATGGAGGATCCATATGGGAAATATAGTTCCCATTAGATTTCAGATTCCATTCCTCAAGGGGACCTCTAGACATCACCTTATTATCCTCTTGAGTATATCACCTTTACATGATGATGGCTTGATAGTTGACTTGCATGCTGAGGGGGAACAATGTGGAGGCTTGATTGATGAGATAACATCAATTAATTTGGATGAGATCATCATGCATGGATGCTACAGGGAGAGGAGGAGAAAATAATTCAGTCTATCCTTCATACTGTAAAAAGGATCAATGGAGCAGCTTAATTTTTCACCTTCTAGTGTGAAAAGGGGCAATTGCATGAGGACAAGGTCAAGTTTGACCAAGTCAATAGTGCTCCCTAAGAGGTGTAGCTTGCATGAGAAGACAGCGCAATTTGAGAGGGAGGAATATTCTTTGCGGAAGAAACCCTAATGTGTGGGGTCCAAGGCAAAGAGGCATTCACTTGCATAAAAGGAGGAATAGGTGGCCATAGTGAGATATATTTGAGCATTTGATCATTTGTCTGATTAGAATATTGGTAGTCTCTAGTTGTTCAGCTGAGTTGCAGTGCTGCTTAGCACAAGGGATTCCTGTTTAGGATTTCCTCTCCTTCTTGAGAGTCCTCTTGAAGGATTTCACTTCATTTCTCCACATCTTGTCTCAAGGCCAAAGCCACTTCCATCATTCACTGCATTATTTCTGCTCAAGTATAATGTGGTGTTGCTGGGTGTTGCAGTGGAGGGTTCCACAACACCTTTCCTTGGCTCATCTTTCAGAGGAGGAGCTCCTATTCCTCCGGGAGGTTAGTGAAGGAGGTTTCTGAGATGATTGCACATCTTTGGCACCAGGCCAAACATTCTCTATCTTCTACAGTGCAGTCCAGCTCCTTGACTGTGTTATTTCTCAGCATATTTGCAGTGGGGAATTGCACCACTATTTTGGAGGGTAATATCTTCAGGGATTGGATCAGCCTTTCACCTGAGAGATCCATTGGATGAGATCTATGCACCATATGCAACATCTTCAGCTATTTTCATCCATTTCTATTTTTTGAGTCGCAGTTGCTGCCCAACAACTCTGACATTTCTGCAGATTTTCCTTTTGTACATGTATTTCAGCCAATCCTTCCAAGGATTGTTGTATCATTGTTGTATTGTCATTTCCAGGGGTTGAGACCTTGCTCCCCCACCTTTCTTGAGCTGATATTGCTATATCATTTTATTTTCATTCTATATGTTGTAGTGTCTCCTAGAGACAACGTTGTCATAGCTTGGGCACATTTATGTAGCAGTGTTTTGTCATATTTCTTGTACATTTTTTATTGAGGCTTTCATTGCCTGGCTTGAGTGATTGATTCCTCAAAGAATTGTACCCTTTTTTTGCTATATTATACATTGATCAGATATTTACATCTTCAGGTACTTAGGCTTACCATAATAACACTGTCATTCCCTTTTATGTTCATGTATTACTTCAGTCCCTTCATCGAGGACTTTTGGAGGACATATAAGTGCGGGAGATCTATTTAACCCACTTAGAAGGATTTATTTGGAGCCTCCTCTTGGATTTAACACTTAGACACATTTTTCTAAGGGATCCAGGTCCTGGATTCAAATCCCGTAGCAGCCATTACTGGAAAATGTGTTTTCTAATCATGCCATGCTAGCTGTTCCAGATTTGGAATATTACAATGTGTCTGTGAAAACAACTACGGTACTTAAGAACCAAATGTCTCTCTGAATATTTAATACCCAACTTTGTGCCCAAGGTATGGAACAAATTCGTTAGTTCGTGCACAGCTTGATCCCTTTACTGCCACAGGGTGGTCCATTGGATGTACTTGTGCTCATAGCTCCCCACAGGGTAATATTTTTCTTGATTCCATCTTGAAACGAATTCCAAGTGGGTGAGGTCGAGAACAGAGAGTGTTTTTTCCTGTCCTTTTTCTCACAGTAGGTTTCCCACCAATTTTTGACATGGGGGGCGGCTTTGAGGAGTGCAAAAATAGTATTTTCTTGGTCCGAGAAATCATGGACCAAGAAATACCCTTCCAGCAAATTCAACCATCTATCTACGACGTCTGCATCTATCTGTCCTTCAAATATATGAATGTCAAAGTTTACCTGTACCTTGAAGGGAGTGGCACCTCCAAAGTGTCTGTTGGATGCAGCTGTGTTGTAGGTGGGCAGTCATTGAAGGATCTGAGCAAAGTTATCCATCATCGTGTTCCTTTGTTTCTCGAGGGCCTCCTTGAGCAATATTTTGATAGGATCTCCTTCTCCCACGTCTTTCTTTTCTTTCACCATGGGAGGTCATTGGGGTTTGTGAGGCTGATATTGTAAGGGTTCAACCATATCGATCCCTAAATCCTCATACCCTGACCACGTTGGGGACATGCAAAGAAAAATAGAGAAAGAGCAGACCCCTCTGTGATACCACTGATCTGGATTTATGCAGGAACACAATAAAATACATAAATAGCCATAAACATAGAGATGCAGTGGAAATAATGCTTCATTTCATTAATATCAAATAACAAAAATATTCTTACAGACATAATGGAAATCAAATATCTAGGGCGTTGGTAGCTTATCTCTGAGAAGAGATGGTGCATATACATGTCTCTGAATTGTGTTACAATGAGGCTGGAGGGACTATTTATTATTGAGAAATAATGGAAAACTCTAAACATCCAGAAACCTAACCCTAGGAGATGAAGCACCAACTATGGGCTCGGTCTGGGTAAATTCGTGTTTCAACTTCCTGGGATCATAGTTTCGGCATACTATCTCCATTTGACACACATGATACATCGTTAAAAATATCTATCCAAGGACTACAAGTGCTAACCGTGAATATTGATTGTAGAATGAAATTATATTATTTGGAGGTGCGATGCCCAAAAAACATCATTTAGGGCCTCAAAACGGCTCTGAAAGTTGAGGACCCGAGAAATTGTAAAAAACAATAAGTTTTGTTGAAATTGAAAAACTGAAAGGACTGATGGTGGCATTTCAAATGGAATAGGTGGGTATCCACGTGGATCATTAGGGTCTCAAAATGGCTCCGAGAGTGCAGGACCCGAAAAACTACTAAAAATAGTAAGTTGTGTTGAAAGTGAAAAGCTATAAGAACTGATGGTGCGGGTCCAAATGGAATAGGTGGGTGGGCACCGATATCCACCTAGATCATTCGTGGGGAATTCTTCCCTATACCAGTGACACTCATGGACTCTCTATGTATGGTGTAATTGAGTTGGTGCCAAAGGTATTCCCTCCTCTGACCTATCACCTTCTATGTTATGTTAGTCAATCAAAGGAGAATTTCCGTAGTTTTGTCATGAGGTGGCACTTTAGTCCAATTGAAAAGGGATGTTACCTCATGCTCAATGTCTGCATTTGGGCTCATGGTTGTTTCCTAGCCATCAGTCATTGTATGGTTAGGGCCAGAGTAGAGCCTCAATATTTGTTGGGGTCAAGGTGTCATGACAAGGTCAAATCATAGCAGAGGTAGTGGGATAGTAGTGGTATCAAAGTATGGGTAGAGTCATGGGATCGGCATGGTGACAACGCAGGCAGTGCAACCATGTTATGGAGCCTTTGCAATGCTGGTGAACAACCCTCGTGGAGCCTTCACAATGGTGGTGTCTTCCCTCTGTCGGTGAACAACCTTCGTTCAACTAGTCATGGTCTCTGGCCTATGAACGGTCCTCACTCCTTTGCCAAGCTCCTCGAATTTTTGAATTGTCTCTTTGTCTTCTAGTACTTAAATGTATTTCTCAACCTTTAGAATTTTTGTGCTCGACAGTCATGGTCATGGTAGTTTTGTAATTTTTCATTATCTAGGCTCAACCTTGTCTCTGGTGTTGAAAGACACTCTAGTAAAATGAAGTATATGTAATTTAAAGACTCTAAATTGGTGTCTGTGTGTTTGTTTCCCTGTGTAGCAACACTGATCACTAAGAAATGTTGTGTGTACTCTATTTTTTTATGTAATATGGTGCCGAATATATATATATATATATATATATATATATATATATATATATATATATATGATACAAAATAATAATAAATTAAAATTGTTTTGAGAAATTGTTTGAATTTCAATAGTAAAAGAACCTTTTTTTCTGGTTAAAAAGTTTAGTAGTCAATTTTTTCATTTGAGCACTCTTTTTTTTTTAGATTAAGAAATTAGTGATTCAATTTTTAGACACTCCCATGATTAAACTAAAAAAAATCACTTTATGTGAATCTACCAAAAAAAGTTATAATAATAATACTAATAATAAATTTAAATTATATTATTTTTTAAATAAAAAATTATAATATTATTTTTTTCTTCCATTCTTATATTTATCCTTAATATCTTTAAAATTAAAAACAGTCGACATTGAATTGGTGAAATATGAACTACTCGAATTTAAAAAATAATTAGCTTTGTATATAATTCACTTTCGTTTATGTAATTTTATCTTATAATCGGGCAGTGCAGTTTCAAAGTTTCTTTGTTAACTATGTAACAACTTTAAGTTAAAGTAACAAAATGCAATTCTATGTACACTAATTCATTTTATGTTATTAGTCCCTTCCCTATTGTAATCGATTCTCTAGTAGTTGGGCGTGGATATTCAAACTATTTTCAAAATTTTATATGAATGTTATTAGAACCATATAATTCTTTCATAAACTTATCATGATTTTAACCCAAGTTTAACCGAAGTTTGTAGTTTGAGGTCTTATTTTTTTTATTTTCACAATCGGTCGTGCAGTTTCAATGTTTCGTTGTTAACTATGTGCCAATTTTAACTTACAGTTAAGTAACAAAATGCAATGCCATGCAAATTAGTTGATTTTGTTTGTGTAATATATTACAATTAGGTTCTGTAGTTTTAGTTGTTTATGTAATATATTATAATTAGGTTACGTAGTTTTAAAGTTGGGTTGCTAATTAGATAAGGGTATTTTGTATTAATAATTGATTTTTAAACAAATAAGTGTATTTATTTATAATTTAATAAATTGTTATATATAAGGTTAATAATTTTATGTAATTCACGTGTTATTATATATAATTAGGTAAATTGTTTTAAATAGTGATAATAATAATTATTTAAAAATATGTGTCAATTTCAATGAATCCTGAAATATAATATAATGTATTTTTATTTTGTTGATATAATTCTAACATTTGGTTGTGTTGTTTTAAAGTTGGGTTGCTAACTTTACATTCACAAGGGAGCTTCCTCTCCACACACAATTACAATTTCAAATATAGAATATGTGTGCTTATGTATAGTTCAACAAATTTCTATAAGCATAAGTTTAATAATTTCATGCTTTTATAAATAATTAAGAAAATTGTTTTAATCACTAACAGTAATAATTATGTGCCCATTTTAAATTACAAATAGAACTTGCCAAAATGAAATGCAATGTATGTTAATTTTGTTTATATGATTTGAAAATTAAACTTTGGTGTTTGGTTATTAGCTTAGCAAAGGCACCCTTACACTAGTACACAATTTCAAACTACACGTGTGCTTATTTATAGTTTAACAAATTGGTGTAAACATAAATTAACGATCTCATGCAACTTACTTGTGCATATAAATAACTATACAAATTGTTTTAAGCACTGGCAATAATAAATTTATTTCAAATATGTGTGTAAATTTATAGTTTAACAAATTGTTCTAAATATAAATATAAGAATCTCATGCACCTTATGTGTACTTATAAATAAGTAGGCAAATTGTTGCAAACATAAATTTAATAATCCCATGTAATTCACATGTTCTTATAAATATCTAAGCAGATTGTTTTATACACTCTCAATAATAAATCAATTTAACACTCTCTCCCAACTTTAAGGTAGAGATAGAGTGTCAAAATGCAATGCAATGCATTCTAATTTTGTTTGTGTTTTGAACATTACAATTGGGTTGCTTATGTGATTCCAACACTACAATTGAGTTGTACAGTTCCAATGTTTGGTTTCAAACTTGGTATGACACCCTTGACCAACACACAATTTCAAACAACGCACGTGCTTATTTATAATTTAACAAATTGTTATAAATATAAACTTAAGAATCTCATGCAACTTAGTGTGTTTATAAATAATTATGCAAATTGTTTTAAGAATTGACAATACTAAATATATTTCAGACAACACGTTTTCTTATTTATAATTAAACAAATTCTTGTAAACATAAATTTAACAATCCCATTCAATAAGTAGGGATAATAATAAACCTATATCAAACAACATGTGTGTAATTTATACTTTAACAAATTGTTGCAAACATAAGTTTAAGTTTAATAATCCATGTAGTTCATATATGATTATAAATATCCAAGAAATTTGTTTTAAGCACTGTCAATAATAAATGGACTTAACACTACGTAACACTAAGTGCAATGCACTTAAGATATGTTTATAAATATCTAAGAAAATTGTTGTAAGCCTTGTTAATAATAATGTACTTAACACTAAGTGCTATGTTTAAGGTAGAGATAGAGTGACAAATGTAATGCAATGCAATGTGTTCTAATTGTGTTTATGTGTTTTGAATTTTATTGGGTCTTACAGTTCTAATGTTTGGTTCCTAACTTGGAAAGCGAACCCTTGCATCTGCACACAATTTCAAACAATACGTGTGCAATTTAATGATCTTATTCAACTCATGTGTGTTACTCTTAATAATAAATCTATTTCAAACAACACATGTACTAACAAATAGCTATGCATATTATTTTATGCAGTGACAATAATAAATCTATTTCAACACTTCGACTTTCTTTTTGTAATTGAACAAATTATTGCAAACATAAATTTAACAATCCCATGCAATAAGCAGTGACAACAATAAATTTATTGGACTTTCTTTTTTTTTACTTGAACAAATTATTGTAAACATAAATTTAACAATCTCATGCAATAAGAAGTGAAAATAATAAATTTATTATTTTAAAAAAACAAGTTTATTTATATATAGTTTAACACATTGTAAACATAACATTCAAACAACGCGTGTGTTTGTTTATAATTTAACAAATTGTTGTAAATATAAATTTAACAATCCCATGTCACTCACCCATAACTATGAAATTTCTTTTAGGCATTGGCAATAATAAATCTATTTAAAAAACACATGTGCTTATTTATAATTTAACAAATTGTTGCAAACATAAATTTAACACAGATGCATTTGTGCTTATAAATAACTAAATAAATTTTTGTAAACATAAGTTTAATAATCCAACCCAATTCACATGTGCTTTTAAATAACTAAACAAATTGTATTAAGCATTAACACTAAGAAATTGATTTAATGCTATATGCCAATTTTAAGGTAGAGATAGGGTGCCAAAATGTAATGCAACTTATTCTAATTTTGATTATGTGTTTAGAACATTAAAATTAGGTTGTTTATGTTATTTCAATTAGGTTGTTTGACATTATATGCCTGTTTATAAAAATAACTAGGAAAATTGTTTTGAGCAATGATAATACTAACTATTTATATGCTAATTTCAAGGTAGAGATAAAATGAAAAAATATAATAAAATGTACTTTAAGTTCATTTACCTAGTTCAACTCTACATTTACATTATGAAGTTAAAAATTCTAATTGCTAATTTGGTAAGGGCACCATTACATCTATCTAAAATTATAAACAACATATATGTTTAAGTATAGTTAAAAATTGTTATAAACATAAATTTAATAATGATAAAATATTTTTATAAACTTTGTGCTAACTTTGTTACTCTTTAGATTTTAAAGTTTAATAATTTTACCACTTAGCTAATATGGGAAGAAATTTATATCAATAATAAATTTTATTATAAATAAATATAAAAATACAAATCTTTAAGATATTCAATATATTTGAATTAGTTTATAACAACACTAGAATTATAACTAGTTTTACTAGATTAGATGATAGATAAATTTGAAAATACAAAGGTTTTTTCTTTTTCTTTTTTGGTATGTTCGACATATCTAGAAAATATTTTTTTCATTCATTTTTAAATAAATTTTTAGCATATTGGAAACTACACGTGTGTTTATTTATATTTTAACAAATTGGAGTAAACATTAATTTAACAATTTCATGCAACTTACATGTGCATATAAATAAATATACAAATTGTGTTAAACATTTACAATAATAAATATATTTTAAAGATGTGTGTAGATTTATAGTTTAACAAATTGTTGTAAATAAAATTTAACAATCTCAGGCAACTTACCTGTACTTATAAATAGCTAAGCAAATTGTCGCAAACATAAGTTTAATAATCCCATTCCCATGCAATTTACATGTTCTTATATAGCTAAGCAATTTTTTTTATGCACTCTCAATAATAAATATATTTAACACTCTTTTCCAACTTTAAGGTAGAGATAGAGTGCCAAAATGCAATGCAATGCATTCTAATTTTGTTTGTGTTTCGAACATTACAATTGAGGTTTTTGTATGATTCCAACACTACAATGTAATTGTACAGTTCGAATGTTTGATTGCAAACTTGGGAGGGCACCCATGACCAAGACACAATTTCAAACAAAAAGTGTGCTTATTTATAATTTAACAAATTGTTCTAAACATAAACTTAACAATATCATGCAACTTAGTGTGTTTATAAATAAATATGCAAATTGTTTTAAGCATTGATAACAGATGTGCTTATAAATATCCAATAAAATTGGTTTAAACACTGTAAATAATAAATCTACTTAACACTCAGTGCCATGTTTAAGGTAGAGATAGAGTGTCAAAATTCAATGCAATGTGTTTTCATTTTGCTTATGTATTTTTAACGTTATAATTGGGCCATATATTTCCAATGCTTGGTTACTAACTTGGCAAGGGAACCTTGCATCTGAAAACAATTTCAAACAATATGTGTGCTTATTTATAGTTTAACTAGTTATTCTAAACATAAATTTAACAATTTCATTCAACTCACGTGTGTTAATAAATAATTATGCAAATTATTTTAAGAACTGACAATAATAAATCTATTTCAAACAATAGGTGTGCTAATAAATAGCCATGTAGATTATTTTAAGCATTGATAATGATAAATTTATCTCAACACTTGCATTATTTATAGTTGAACAAATTCTTGTAAACATAAATTTAAAAATCACATAATTAGTAACAATAATAAATCTATTTCTAAAAACATGTGTGCTTATTTATATTTTAAGAAGTTGTAAAAAGTCTTAAACATAAATTTAGCAATCCCACTCACAAAATTTCAAAGAACACGTGTACTTATTTATAATTTAACAAATTGTTGTAAACATAAATTTAACAATCCCATGCAACTTAGGTACACTTATAAATAGCTATGAAATTTTTTTTAGGTAGGGGTGATAATAAATTTATTTCAAAAACACATTTTCTTATTTATAGTTTAACAAATTGTTACAAACAAAAATTTAACAATCAGTTGCATTTGTGCTTATAAGTAGCTAAACAAATTGTTGTAAACATAAGTTTAATAATCCCAGCCAATTCACGTTTGCTTAGAAATAGCTAATCAAATTGTTTTAAGCATTAACAATAAGAAATTGGTTTAACACTATGTGCCAATTTTAAGGTAGAGATAGAGTGTCAAAATGCAATGCAAATTATTCTAATTTTGATTATGTGATTACAACATTACAATTAGGTTATTTATGTGATTCCAACTCTACATTCTGGTTGTACAGTTCCAATGTTTATTTGCTAACTTGGCAAGGGCACACGCACATAATTTCAAACAACATGTTTGCTTATTTATAACTCAACAAATTACTGCAAACATAAATTTAACAATCTCATGCAACTCACGTATGTTTATAAATAACTATGCAAATTGTTTTGAGCACTCATAATAATAAATCTATTTAACATTGTATGCTAATTTCAAGGTAGAGCTAAAATGACAAAATGTAATGAAATGTACTCTAAGTTCATCTACTAGTTCATCTCTACATTTACATTATGTAGGGAAAAATTCTAATTGCTAACTTGGTAAGGGCACTATTACATCTATCTAAAATTATAAACAACATATATGTTTATGTATACTTAACTAATTGTTATAAACAACAATTTAATAATGATAATATCTTTTTGTAATCTTAATTTCAACTTTGTTACTCTTTGGATTTTAAAATTAAATAATTTTACCACTTAGCTAATATGGGGAGGAATTTATATCTATAATAAATTTCATCATAAATCAATATAAGAAAAAAAATTTAAAATATTTAATATATTTGAATAAATTTACAACACAATAATTATTATTATAAAAATACAAAAAATTCTAGACTTATAACTGATTTTATTAGATGATAGATAAACTTGAAAATACTTTTTTTTTAATAGTGTTCAACTTATCTAGAAAATAATTTTTTCATTCATTTTTAAATAAAAAATGAATAAAAATAACTAAATTTACGTAATTAACATAATATATTTAAAAATAAGCTCACTATATTACAATAAAACCATGGAACAATGTTATTTAGTTTGGACACTTTTATTTGCTTAGTTTAAATTTTTTTTATAATAACTATAGACATGTTGATTTACTTCAAATACATTTAATAAAATATATATGTAATTATTTTAAGTTTTTTTTTTTAAAAGACAACTATTTTGTTAAAGTGATTTTTTTTTTAATAATAAAAAAATTATATAATTATTATAAATATCGTGTATTTTAAAATAATTTTAAACATATATAGATATATATTAAAATTTTCAATTAATTACCTTAAAATCTATCAAAAGATAAAAGGTAACAAATATAAATAGAAAGTTGTTATTCTTTTCTTAGTCTTTTATGATTATTTTATTTTAATACAGCTGCAATACTAAATACATATTATTTATTATATATATTTAAAAATTAAAATTTACAGTATACCATAATTTAGTTTATTTTAAATAAATAATTAGTATGTATTGAATTTTTAAATATTTAATTAATTAATATAAAAAATATTTTATAATATTAAATATATATTATTTATTATATATTTTAAAAAATAAAATTTAACTTATACTATACTATAATTTATTTTAAATAAATATCAAAACAATAACTAATATGGAGAAATTTGACATTTGGATACTACAATTTTGAATATTTAATTAAAAAAAAAAGAAAAAAAAGAAAAAGAAAAAAAAGACAGATTAAGCAACCCACAATGCGACCATGCAACCATGTCATGGAAAAACATTATCATGGATTTATGGTTATTATTATTTTTAAAGCTAGGTTTTTCATGATTTTATTTGCATGGGTGAGCAAATTTCTCTAATGATGTCTTGCATGTTTATTAATATGATAATCCAAGATTTATTAAAGGTTTTGTATGCGGAGGAATATGATAGAGGGTGGGGTATATGCAAGTTGGATATTGAAAGAGGAAAATGAGGCTTGATGACGAATTATTTAAATATCTCTTTACAGCTAAGCAATATAGGCAAAGAGTAAACAATGCTCGTCAAATAAGACGAGGCCAGGAAAAATAATAAAGCTGACAATTGAATAGATAGTAACATTGTCAAATTTCAGGAAAGAAGTCATAAATCTGCATGTAATACACACAAGTAAGTTAAACTGCCACCCAAATTCATGGGGGCTTTGTTTAGCTTGTAGCCACAAGAAAACAAATGTGTTATTGCTAGATATCATATAACTACTTAATTTAACTTGAATTAAATTGTTAATATTCTTTTTATTGACTTTGTGATTGTGATATAAGTTTACTAACGTTTAATATTCATGTAACATTGTTAAGCATTTATATTTTCTTCATATATTGTCCGATTGAATATTTTGTATATTCACTAATATAATATAAAACAAAATATCCAACGTATCCATATATTTATCAATAGAAAATAAATTTAGTGCTCAACTTTGTTCTATATTAATTTATATCTAATAAATAATTGTTTTTCTAACCAGATTCTTGATTTCAAAATATTTTGAAAAATGATAAAGCTAAGTCAACGATTTTCATTATGTTGGTGTATATGAACATAGTTAGCCTTAATTAGCTTTAGTTTAACCCTATTTATTGCATGTGATGTGCACTTGGCTTTAGCTAGTTAACTTTAGTGCTTACATGTGGTGTGCACTTGGCTTTAGTTAATTAACTTTAGTGCTTGCATGTGGCGCATGTGCATATTAACAGAACATAAAACACACTTAGTTTCAATTAGTTTTAATTATCCATATTTATTGCATGTGAAACTAAGCTTAATTTAGTTTATTTATGTGTTGATTCTCAAACTAATATTGAGTAGTCAAATTCATTCTCAATTCAAATTTTTCTTTTTCAATTCTAGCAAGTTTGTGCAATTATTGTTCAGCTATATCTGTATTTGTGCTCTAATATTTTTACATGGTATTAGAGCTACAGGAGTTTGGAGAATGTGCATGAACAATATTTTGCAAGTTTTAAGAGAAAAGAATTGGAAATTGTTAGAAGATTTGATTTGCAGATCGAAATATTAGAGAATTCTCATTGTTGTGGTCTCGTGATTTGTTAGTTTCTGAGATCAAATGCACAGGGTAACATCAGACCATTATTTGGAGTCCTAGAACCTAGCCTTTCTGGACTCAGAGAGGGCTCTCTCTATTTTGTGCAAATGATGTGAACTTGTTTGCTTTTAGGGTTTGATTTTAGGCTAGTTGTTAAGTATAGGGTTGGTCTGTTTGTTTTGGTGGGGTAAGATGATCAAGTAGAATAGATAGAGTGAGGAAATCTTCAATTCATTGGGCTATGGAGTCAATAAAAGTCATGGAAAGTTTCAACAATAAATCAGGGTGGATCACAGGGAAAATCTATCATGGTCAGATGAATTTTCAAGGTTTTTGTGAAACGAAATGAACATCAAGTTTGTGAACAAAGTAGGGCAAATGGAAATTAAGAATCCTTTTTCATATACTTAAAATAAGAAGGGAATTCAACACTATTTAGCATAAAGATGTAATCAATAGACAGCGCACAGCAATAACTCTTCGATTCAACTTAAAAAAATAAGCATTTAAGACAAACAATCCAATGAAATATAAAAAGCAAGAAACTCATTTAACTTCTAGTGATTTCACCTTCAAGGTTAGAAAACATTTAAGATAAACATATAAATTTAATCAAAGAAGAGGGAACGCTTAAACATCATTGATCATAGCCATAAATATCTCCAAAACAACTATTCAAGCATGGACAAAGGGTATGATCGAAACATAGCATCTTTGGCAAACCTAATTAGTGGTACTTTAGAGAGAGATCTCAAGAACAGTGTTTTAGTGACATCAAACAAGCAAGTATAACCATAAAACATCTTTGATACCTACTATATTAAACCAATCATGAAATAGACAAGCTTAGGTGGTCTAGAGAGCAATTAAGAATTCTCTAAAATGACCTAGCAGAGGAAAACATAGAGGCAGTGAAGAAAAAACAGAGCTAAGGTGCCTTTAAAAAACATTTCTTAGTCTAAAACCTTTGTCCTACTGCAATTTAGAAGTATGAAACACAATGATACATAAGAAAAAAATAACTGAATAGAATCACATCACCATTAACCAAGCTCATGGATCTCGCAAGTAGCCTTCTCTATCATCAATCAAGAAAAGCCATTCACAAACTCCACAACACCAATTTCTTCTCCAATCTCCAAAAAAACTATGTATTGCTCCAAAGAGTCATCAAATGCTAACCCTTTACAATGAGGCCCTCATGCTCTATTTATCTAGCAGAGGAGGGAAAAAACCCAAACTAGCATTTGAAAATGTCAAAATCATCCATAAATGTCGTTTATGTCCAAGAGACCATGTAAGGCCCAAGGCACAAAATATCTCATGAAATAAATGCAAAAATATTTCCTAGCACCTAACTTTGGAGATATTTTCCTCAAAAAACGCTAAAATATCATTTTTCCATAAATGAGTGTGTTTTGTTGAATTTTTGACCAAAAATAGAATAGAGAGGTTTGAAAGCGTAGTGCATGCCCGGAAAAAATAGGTCCACTTGCAGCCAAGTTTTGATGCCCTTCCCAATGTCAGAATTGGCTCTGTGATGGCCCGTTGGAAATCTTGCTGAGTCGACTTTCCAAATGTACCCTTCTTTTTCTTATTGAGCTCCACTAACCTTTCCAAGAGGAAAAATTCCAAAAACTGCTCTAGGCGCAATGTGAGGCTTGTAAATGAGGCAGAAAGGTGAAAAATGACGTGCTTTTCGGCCTTTTGAGGGGTAAAAAATGCTCCAAATTCTCTAAAATTTGGTGAGAATATTGTAATTGAGCAAAGGATTCCAAAAATTCCAATTTTCCCTCTTGAGAATCTCTGAGATGAAAACGTAGCACCAGGGGTGATGCGCTTGGAGGCCTCAATATTTGCAAAAACCAAAATTTGTCAAAATTCTCCCCAATTTGGTGGATGTCTTCTTCATGACATTCGAGAGGCCTGTAGAGAAGCTTGAGCCAATATTCCAAGTTTTTATTGTTTTTTTACCTCTTTGACTTCTTGTACCTTGGCATGAGACTTTTTGAGTCTAGCCCTTACAACTTGGTTTCTCTAGGCATAATGCTTGGTCATCTTCCTTTGGAGATCAAGATCCTGATTTTCTTTCTTCAATTTAGCCTCCAAGTGTATGTTTTCTCTTTCCAACCAAGGCTCCCAATCATGTGCTATCTCCATGTCCAATAGCTCATCTAGAGGGAGCTACTATGCTAAGGCTAATTCTTGTTCTCTTTGTTCTTCCAATGCCTTCTTCAAACCTATGGTTCTTGGTCTCCTCCTAGAATGTCCTTCTTCATCCTCACTTTCCTCACAGGTGCCCATCAACTCTTCCAGCTTTACATGTTCCCTTTGAGCTTCTTTCCGAGCCCTAATTTCTCTTGCCTCATAAATGGAAATTTGTGCCCCTAGATTCTTGTTCTCCATCTCAAGGGCATCATTCACACTCTTGGCCCTATCTACATTTTATTGGAGGTCTTCAATTAGGTAATTTTTATTCTTGATGAGCAAGTTTGATATCCTTGCTTCATTCTCCTCATCACTGTCAATCTGAATGATTTCAAACTCTCTCTGAGCATCATGATCTTATTCTTATTCCTTTACCTTTTGTTTGCCTTTGTCAATCTTTTGAGCTGAGGTGGATGGCATGGTCCCTTTCCTTTTAGAGGTAGAAAACACAAGCCTTTGTCCTCTTAAATATGTCAATGGAAGAGGTGTGATTGTGGTCATTTCAGTGTCTTGATCATGGCTGCTTTCATTTGTCTCCATGTTTTCATCTTCACTACCCTTATTTTTGCTTACCTTATCATTTTCTTCATTTTTTTCGTGACTGTCATGACTGTGGTCATGACTGTCTTCTTCCTTGTTGTCTTGTTCTTCACTGATACTTGCTTCATGGGTGTCCCTGCTGCCTTCAGCCTCTGCATTTTCCTCATTGTTATCCTCTTCATTTTGGCTGTTGTCTTCATATTTTCCTTCATCTCTGTCATGACGAAGAGCCTCATTGTTTTGACTGTCATTAGGGCTCTTAGTCTCACCGCTACCCTTAGGATCATCCTATGTTTCTTTTTCACTAGTCTCATCTTCCTCATTATCTACCTCCATGTCTTCTGCTTCACTACTGAACTCTTCTTCATCACTTCTTAATTCATTTCCACTATCAGCTTCCTTATTTTCTTCATTTTCATCCTCTTCTTCTGTTTCCATGTTTTCTTCCTCTTGTTGGATCAGCTCATCATCACCCTCATCTTCATTTTGGTTTGATTCACTGTCATCCTCGCCCTCATGGTCACTTTCTTGTTCACTCCCACTTCCTTCTTGATCTGATGCATCAAGAGAAGGTGAGGAAGGGAGGTTTTCTTGATGAGAGGCTACTTGTGTAGATGATGAGGCATGATCTGTGGGAGGTTATGGAGGAGTGCAGGGAGGAGGATGAGATGGTGAGGGTAAATTAAGCTGATGATGAGGTTGTGAGCTTGTGAATATTTCATTAGCAATGAACACCTCCCAAGGTATGCCTTTTTTCTCCAACTGATGTAGTACCACCATCTTGATCAAGGAGTGGTGGAACAAACTCTGCATTTCCTAGGAATAACTCCTCCTTCGAACAATAGAAGACATCTTATCTATACTTCTATACAAGTAATAGGTAAGATGAAGCATTTTGACCCTAGTGAAATGCATGAGTAATCTGATATGGTAGGAGTAGAGCCTAGAGTATCTACCCTCACAGGTAAAAAATTTCATGATGACCTTCATTAAGGTTGCATACCTCTCCAACAGGTGTGAGAAAGGAAAATAGTCTTGTAGCCTTCTTTGTACTTAGGCTTGAGGAAAGGCTCATAGCAGCTCATGTCCAACTTTGACCTTTTGAACCATTTTTCACCAACATCAGTTATACCTGTAGCACTAGAAATGGCATCTGATGAGAGTTCAAAGGTCACCCCTGCCAAGCTTGATTGTTTGTTGTGTAGGTTAAGAATGAATAACCTTGTAAGCTCTCGGTGATTTTGTACTTGTTGGACCCTTTCACAAAACTGAAAACACCCTACATTCTGAAAGCATGTGAGAATCATGGGAGAGGTAGTAATCTCTACAGTGTCTTGAGGTTCAAATCTATTAACCTTCCCACCCTTGTTTTTTTGCCTCAAAGGCACTTGGCCTCCTTCACTAATGACACTCCCTTATTCTCCTGACATGGTGAATACGACTTCTTTTAGACAAACTTAGGCTTGATTGTGAAATTTGATAGGATGAGTGAAATGGAATGATGGTGAAAGGAAATTTTTTGCAAGTGAGTGGGATGGAGGTGTGGGTTTATGACTGATTCCCCTTTGAGTTGTGGTGAAGGGTAATCCTAAAATCACTGCAACTACCCTAATTTACACTTGCCTTGACCGATAATTTCTTCTTTGGAGGCCAAAACAGAGTGTTTTCCAAGAGGACTTAGGGTTTTCTAGTCACCAAGTTTTATTCAATTTCCTTAAGCATAAAATCATCAAAACCACTTGGAGGATAAGGATAAGCAGCCACCTACCAAATTTTGACTTCTTTATAGGTCCTTCGATGCAGCTTGGAGGTGCTCCCTTGTGAATTTTTTGGAAATTTTGCAAGTGAAAGAGGATCTCTGGCCTAGGCGTAGCGCTTGCCCACGTGCAGGCTTGATGGTATCCTTAGCGCAGCGCTGCATGAGTTTCTGGGCCTGTCGGGCCTTCCTGGGCACATGGATGCCTGTGTGCAGGCTCGCCGAGTCTCCTAAGCACAGCATTTCCTACGTGCAGGCTTTCCGGGTCTCTTAAGCGCAGCGCTGGGAAAATTCTAGGCCTGTCAGGTTCGTCCTAGGTGAAAGGGTAGCGCCCACCTGAACACGCAGTGCATTCACCTATAAGCGCAACGCAGTGTATTTTTTCACTGCAAAAACTCCCCTAAGCGCAACGTTGGGAGCTATAAGCGCAACCCCTACTTGAAAACGTAGCGTTGGGTAACCTTGCCTGGATTCTCATTAAAACTTAGAAATTTTCTCCTTGAATGCTTTTTTAGCTCTTTTCAAATGAAAAATGAGATGGGAGGAGAGAAAAAATAATCTTTTATATCTTTAGGGAAATAAATTTAAATCAAAAACCCACTTTGTTAATGTTTTCAGTCCTCTTTGTCATTTCACTGATATTCTTTTTTTTATTTTACTGCAAGTGACTTAAAAACCTCTAAGTGGCTCTTTTCCCTTTTAGGTGACAACTCTATAGAAGCATGAAAAAATCTCTTTTAGACTGAGGACCTGTTTTACCCATTTTTCCATATCAAAACGCTAAAAATTCCTTTCCCCTCTGTTTTAAAAACCTATTGAGGGATTTTTATAGTATCACTGTCAAAACTCCTTTTATCTTGTTCTAAAGTGGTAATCAAGTTTCTTACCCCCTTTATCATTTCTGAGTGTGTGTGACTTGAAACATGGTTTCTTCTTTCTCATTGATCCTCAGGTATGTGAAATCCATCTTTGGCCACTTTTGATTTGTAGGTAACATGCCATACTGATTTCAACTTTCTGATGTTTCTTGGTGTCTGACACATTTAATTACACAACAACAACCTTACGATCAATTTATCTTTCATCTTGGAGTTTCACCATATTTTTTTATTCCTTTGATCATTAATTGCAAATGACTGAAAATGAAGGCTTGACCTTCCTTATACTGATACTCTTTGTATTCTTTCCCTTTAAGGAAGTGAGATACTTTACCTTGGAAAACCCTAAAAGTCACTTACATAGTCTCTTCGAACCTTCTGTCTATTGTCATCATGGAAGGCCTATCATCTTCACTTCATCTCCTTTGACTATATCTCCAAAACCTTAGGTTTTTGCTCTGCATGAGAAGAATTTTTAGTGTTGTCTTCTAAGTTCTCTATATCCCTTTCAAGTTCATTCATTTATGTTCAATTCACCTCACCTTTTTCCCTTTTCCATCTATGATTTCAAAAAATATTCAATGCATGCTTGGTCTCACTGGTGTGCCTCCTTCATGTGATTTGCTACACTGGCTCCTTGCTTGGCCACTGCTAGCTCAATCAGTCTTATGAACCCTAATTTTTCCTTGAACATCGGTTGCTTCCTCTTCCATTTACTTGTGTGTATCTCTTTTAATGAGGATCAGGCCTCCTCCCTTACCAATTTTATTGTTGATAATAATCTAGACACTCTTGCAGAGATGTCAGAATGAACAATTTACTTTTGCAGAACTTGAACTTGAACTTGATAAGGTGACCTTCCTTGGAGACTTTTCTTGATTTTACTTGGAAAAACAGGTGTTGAACTTCTTTCACATTTGATTCAGCTTCTAGCACATGACAAACAGTGATTTAGGACACCAAAGATAACCCTACAACCTATGAAACCCTGATGACCTAGTAGGAGGCTCTTTTGACTTGCTATTTGACTGAAAGCTTGGCTAAGGGTCTTCAAGTATGAAAAACAGAGTTTTTGACAAATTGATATATTGAAGATCCAAAATCCAATTTACTTGATTTATCTAAAGATCCTATAGATATATTTGTGAAACGATCAATGCTTAAGGCATTTGGTGAACATGGGAAAGGGTAAGTTGTTTGGCAATCCTAGATGGAAAGTGGAGGGGGTTAATCATAGGAAAAGTAGTGTATTGAGGTTATGGGTGAGAAAATAGGATAAATATGAGTGGCATGAGCCCATGAGGAGTCTTCTAAGAGTGGTGAGTTGACCATGACATGATGGAATAGTGAAATAGTGAAAAAATTATCTTGAGGATAATGAAAGCAGTGAGATTTCTAAAACTCACAATATTCATGAATCTTTTTTTTAGAAATCTAGGACAAGTATTTAATCATCTCCAAAATAGAAAAAAAATACTGATGACTAACAGTGGCTCCACTTGGGGAGGGCAGCTCCTTTTTAGGAGGTGTCCAGAACTTCAAATATCAAATCTCTGAGCTTTGAAGACTAGTGCCTTATTCATTGAGAAAATCTCTCTTCTTTATTTTGTTGATGTTTCTCTTGAAGCTATCATCTTAAGAATCTAAAAGGACATGATTGCTTCAAAATCATTTCTACCTACCCATCCTACGTTGCCTAACACTTTTTCTTCCTTCGGTGCACTTGAACTAGAAAACCATTGACATTATTTTCTTTTGAAAGCATAAAAACTACCTACTTGTACCCTTATCACTTCCAAGAGTTCAGATTAGGCTAATGAACTCTTTTATTATCTACCTAGTCTAATAATCTATCAATATTAAGTTGTTTGACAGACTCTATTCTCTAATCTATTGACATGAAATTTCAACTAGGATCAAACCAGGATTGAATAATCTGATTTACCATGGATTGTGGCATTGGGACAAGCTACACATACACATTATTTTGTACAATCCAAAACTAGAAATCATGAGGGTTGCGATTTAGAAATAGTTAGGAATCCCTGTCTTTCTCTTTGGTTCATATTTGAGCATTTAGAACTAGCATATTTTCTTCCTAATCTATCCTACTGATAAGTCAAGCTTAAATGGTTTTACGAGTCTTATTTTACTAACCTATTAGAAAAAATTCAAAACATGTTCAACCATTATTAGGCTAGATGATTGAACGAGACTCTTATTTCCAAACAACTAGTGGCATTTAGACTTGCTCACTTTCAGAAAAAACTCTTTTTGGGTATGGGGATGTACCTTTTCTTTTCATCTACCCTCTTTTTCATATTTCCTTTGTTTTTTGTGTTTTCAAGATTAGTATTCTAAAACTAAAAACTAGATAGATGCTCATAGTGATGAGCTTATTTACATGCCTATCTATCCTAATATAACCTATACATTATATGCATTCATTTGGTGAACTCTCTTTTCCAATACAACCAATCAAGCAGATGATTCCATGAGGGATCTTGGTTCAGCTCTTTGAGTGTTTTGAAAAAAACAAAAGGCCATTCCCACCTCACTTGTGTTTGAACAGTAGTGCCTAAACTTTTCTTTAAACCTTGCATCAAACTGCTCTTGAAATATTTTACTCCCTCTTCAACTGCCTATAAGAAAATAGCAAAGGAATCTTGAAATAATATCTGGCCTAGAGGATTTAAGAAATAAGCTTGATCCAGGACTTCATTTTTCTCCACTTTGCTGAGCTTGGGACTCTCTTGGGAAAGACACTCAACCTCTTCTTCATGATCATCTGCACTATCAGACTCATCATATATTGTAACGTTGTCCTCTAACAAACCTGATGTGCTTTGATAGAGTGGGCTAAATTCTATGTGAAGGCCATCATATTGATGAGAAATAGCACTCTTTGACAATAAATCTTCCCGAGAAGGTAGTGCAATAACTCTCATGTGATTATCAATTTCTAGGCTTTCATCTGCAGTTTGTAATTAGATGGAACTTGGTGGCTGCAGATCTGAAGCTAAGGAGGATTCCATGTTCCAAATGATTTCCTCAAACATTTCAGGAGAAGGCTTCACATTGACAACTTGCTCAAGAAGTTCCTCATCCTCCTCAACCTCAACATCAAAACTGAAAGACAATTGATTTCCAATTACATGAAAGTTATTTCCGATGGACTGAAAAGAAGTAGAGAAAAGAGTCAGAGATCCCTCACTTACTTCTAAACTTTCAAGGCTTTCATGATCAGTGTCATAGGTGACCTGTATTAGATGATTAATATTTTCAAGATGATGATAATGAACTTCATCCCACAAATCAACTGTTGATTTCTTTGTAAGATTAGCTTATGTTTGGAGAACATCATCATCATCAGACTGATCAAAATTTGGAGAATCATCAACATAAATAATCTCACCAATCAAACATATTGGATTACCAATTTTTTCTTCATTGAATTGATCTACAAGCTCACTTTCTGACTTATGGTAGACATGATTAGAAGGAGAATGAACAGAAATTTTTTGTTCACATGAAGGCTTAGAGGCTGGTTGAGTGTTTAGCATCTGATTTATTTCCTCTTTAGTCAAAAGAGGAAGCATTTTTCTCTTTCTTTAGATAGAAGTACAATAGTTCTCTTTCTCTTGTGAAGGTTGATTTTGAGGCTGAATGTTTTCTTGAGCCTCACCTAGAAGAGATGGTGAATCATCACTTGTGTCTTCAAAGAGATCCTGTGGGGTTTTCTTCTATTTATTGATTGGGTTCTTCCTCAGCTAACTCCTCTAGGCTATCATGATAGCTACCTTGAGAATGAAAATGGTGAATGGATTCTAAGAGGTTTTTAGGGTGCAAATTTTCCAAATCTTCATCACTATCTATAAGGTATTGTATGATATCATGAGATTGATCACAACAATTTTCAGCCAAGGATAAGGATGGAGAATTTCCTTTACAATGATCACAAAATACCATGTGGAGATCTTTTAAGGAAAACAAGATACCAGGTTTTAGCCATTCATACCATTCTCTTGCCTTACCCTCGAATGTTGCCATAAATATTTTCATGAGGCAGTCCTCATGCCATTCAACCTTTAACCTCTATACATGTATATGAAATTTTATGAGATGCAACAAGGGTTCATCACATTTTTCATCTTGAAATATAGGCAGGTTTTTTATCCAATTTATCTAAGGAATTTTATGTGGAAATCGAGGGATATGATCTATGTTCATCAGAGCATATCTATTTTGTATCCTTGGATCCATGTTTGTAAAACAGAAAGGGTCAATGTATCCTTTCAATCAGTCTAGAGTTCTCTACCAGTGGAGTCTCTAGGTCCATTGAGGGTTGTGACTCGCCGGGTGGAAAATTTCAACTTTCAGCATGATTAGGATTTCTTAATGCATTCCCAAGGGATTTTATGATAACTAGTGGGGTCAACAGGGCTACTGAAGACTAGTGGAGTCGCCAGGTGGATTTTTTTTACAGTTTTAAGGATGTACTTGTTGTCCACCATCAAAAATTAAATACCAATCTAAGGATGTTTGTGGGTTTTCTGAGGTTCTAAGGAATACTTAGATTGTCATTGAATCAGAAGGTCCCATCATGATCGCCATTATGTTGTGGTCTCATGATTTTTTAGATTGGTGAGATAAAATGCACAGTCTAACATCATACCATTCTTTGGATTCCTAGGGCCTAGCCTTCCTGGACTCGAATAGGGCTCTCTCTATTTTGTGCAAAGGACGTGAACTTGTTTCATTTTAGGGTTTGATTTTAGGCTAGTTGTTAAGTGTAGGGTTTGTTTGTTCATTTTGGTTGGGTAATATGATCAAGTAGAATAGATAGAGAGGAAATCCTCAAGTCATCGGGCTATGGAGTCAATAAAATTCATGGAAAGTTTCAACAATAAATTAGGGTGGATCATAGGGCAAATCTAGCATGGTCAGATGGATTTTCAAGGTTTTTGTGAAATGAAATGAAAATCAAGTTTGTGAACAAAGTAGGGCAAAGGGAAATTAAGAATCCTTTGTCATTTACTTAAAACAAGAAGATAATTCAACACTATTTAGCATGAAGAACTAATCAATATACAGGGCACACCAATAACTCTTCGATTCAACTTAAGCAAATAAGCATTTTAGACAAGCAATCCAATGAAATATAAAAGGCAAGAAACTCATTTAACTTCTAGTGATTTCACGTTCAAGGTTAGAAAACATTTAAGATAATCATATAGCTTTAATCAAAGAATAAGAAACGCCTAAACATCATTGATCATAGCCATAAAGATCTCCAAAACAACTATTCAAGCAGGGACAAAGGGTATGATCGAAACATAGCCTCATTGGAAAACCTAATTAGTGGTACTTTAGAGAGAGATCTCAAGAACAATGTTTTAGTGACATCAAACAAGTAGGGCTGACCATAAAACATCTTTGATACCTACTATATTAAACCATTCATGAAATAAAAAATATTAGGTGGTCTAGAGAGCAATTAAGAATTCTCTATAATGACCTAGCAGAGGAAAACATAGAGGCAGTGAAGAACAAACAGAGCTGAGGTGCCTTTGAAAAAAATTTCTTAGTCTAAAACCTTTGTCCTACTGCAATTTAGAAGGATGAAACACAATGACACATAAGAAAAAAATAATTGAATAGAAGCACATCACCATTTATCAAGCTCAGGGATATTGCAAGTAGCCTCCTCCATCATCAATCAAGACAAACCATTCACAAAATCCACCTCACCAATTTCTTCTCCAATCTCCAAAAAAACTATGTATTGCTCCAAAGAGTCATCAAATTCCAACCTTTTACATTGAGGCCCTCATGCTCTATTTATCTAGAAAAGGAGGGCAAAAACCATAACTAGGGTTTGAAAATGTCAAAATCATCCATAAATGCCATTTATGCCTAAGAGACCATGTAAGGCCCAAGGCACAAAATATCTCATGAAACAAATGCAAAAATAACTCCTGGCACCTAAATTTGGAGTGATTTGCCTAAAAAAAACACTAAAATATCATTTTTCCATAAATGAGTGTGTTTTTTTGAATTTTTGGCCAAAAACATAGCATATAGGTCTAGAAGCGTAGCACCTGCCCAGAAAAAATAGGTCCACTTGTAGCCAAGTTTTGGTGCCCTTCTTGATGTCGGAATTGGCTCTGTGATGGCTCGTTGGAAAGCTTTCTGAGTCCAATTTCCAAATATACCATTTTTTTATGGTTGAGATCTACTAACCTATCCAAAAAGAAAAATTCCCAAAACTACTCTAGGAACAACGTCGGGCTTGTAAATGAGGCAGAAAGGTGAAAAATGAGGTGCTTTTTGGCCTTTTGAGGGGTCAAAAATGCTCCAAATACTTTGAAATTTGGTGAGCATATTGTACTTGAGCCAAGGATTCCAAAAATTCTGGGTTTTCCTTCAGAGGATGCTTGAGATGAAAGCGTAGTGCTAGGGCTGCTACGCTTAGAGGCCTCAAAATTTACAAAAATCCAAAATTTGTCGAAATTCTCCCAAATTTGGTGAATGTCTTCTTCATGAGGTTTGAGTGGCCTATAGAGAAGCTTGAGCCAAGATTCCAAGGTTTTATTGGTTTTTAGCCTCTTTGAGTGCTTGTATCTTGGCATGAGCCTTTTTGAGTTTAGCCCTTGCTACTTGGTTTCTCTGAGCATAATGCTTGGTCATCCTCCTTTGGAGATCAAGATCCTGATTTGCTTTCTTCAGTTTAGCCTCCAAGTGTATGCTTTCTCTTTCCAACCAAGGCTCAAAATCATGTGCTATCTCCATGGCCAAGAGCTCATCTAGAGGGAGCTACTCTGCTAAGGTTGATTCTTGTTCTCTTTGTTTTTCCAATGCCTTCTTCAAACCTATGGTTCTTGGTCTCCTCCTAGACTATCCTTCTTCATCCTCACTTTCCTCATAGGTGCCCATGAAATCTTCTAGCTTTACCTATGCCCTTTGAGCTTCCTTTTGGGCCCTGATTTCTCTTGCTCATAAATGGAAATTTGTGCCCCTAGCTGCCTGTTCTCCATCTCAAGGGCATCATTCACACTCTTTACCTTTTTTTTTCTTTGTCAATCCTCTCAACTGAGGTGGAAGCCATGGTCCCTTTCCTTTGAGAGGCAACAAACACAAGCCTTTGTCCTATTTGATATGTCAATGGAAGTGGTGTGATTGTGGTCATTTCAGTGTCTTGACCATGGCTTCCTTGATTTGTCTCCATGTTTTCATCTTCACTACCCCTACTGTTGCTTACCTCATCATTTTATTCATTGTTTTCATGAATGTCATGACAGTCTTCTTCCTTGTTGTCTTGTTGTTCACTGATACTTGCTTCATGGGTGTCCCTACTGCCTTCAGCCTCTACATTTTCCTAATTGTTATCCTCTTCATTTTGGTTTTTGTCTTCATCTTTTCCTTCATATCTGTCATGACTAAGAACCTCATTGTTTTGACTGCCATTAGGGCTCATAGTCTAACTGTTTCCCTTAGGATCATCCTATGTTTCTTTGTCACTAGCCTCATCTTCATCATTATCTACCTCCATGTCTTCTACTTCACTGTTGACGTCTTCTTCATCACTTCTAAATTCATTTCCACTGTCAGCTTCCAAATTTTCTTCAATGTCATTCTCTTCTTCTATTTCCATGTTTTCTAGCTCTTGTTGGCTCAACTCATCATGACCCTCATCTTCATTTTGTTCTGATTCATTATCATCCTCACCCTCATGGTCACTTTCTTGTTCACTACCACTTCCTTCTTGATTTGACGCATCAGGAGAAGGTGAGGAAGGGAGGTTTTCTTAGGGAGAGGCTACTTGTGTAGATGATGAGGCGTGATCTATAGGTGATGGAGGAGTGGAGGGATGAGGATGAGATGATGAGGGTAAATTAGGTTGATGATGAGGTTGTGAGCTTGTGAATATTTCATTAGCAATGAACACCTCCCAAGGTATGCCTTTTTGCTCCAATTGATGTAGTACCACCATCTTGATCAAGGAGTGGTGGAACAAACTATGAATTTTCTGGGAATAACTCCTCCTTCGGACAACAAAATACATCTTATCGATACTCCTATACAAGTAATAAGGAAAATGAAGCATTTTGACCCTAGTGAAATGCATGAGTAATCTGATATGCTAGGAGTAGAGCCTAGAGTATCTCCCCTCACAGGTAAAATATTTTATGATGACCTTCATTAAGGGTGCATAACTCTCCAGTAGGTGTGAGAAAGGAAAAATAGTCTTGCAGCCTTCTTTGTACCTAGGCTTGAGGAAAGGCTCATAGCAGCTCATGTCAACTTTAACATTTTGAACCATTTTTCACAAACATCGAGTATACCTGTAGCACTATAAATGGCATCTGATGAGAGTTCAAAGGTCACCCCTGCCAAGCTTGATTGTTTTTTGTGTAGGTTAAGAATGAATAATGTTGTGAGCTCTGGGTGATTTTGTACTTTTTGGACCCTTTCACAAAACTGAGAACACCCTACATTCTAAAATCATTTGAGAATCATGGGAGAGGTAGTAATCTCCACAGTGTCTTGAGGTTAAAATCTGTTAACCTTCCCACCCTTGTGTTTTTTCCTCATAGGCACTTGGCCTCCTTCACTGCTGACACTTCCTTCTTCTCCTGACATGGTGACTAGGGCTGCTTTTAGAAAAACTTAGGCTTTCTTGTGAAATTTGATAGGATGAGTGAAATGGAATGATGGTGAAAGGAAATTATTTTCAAGTGATTGAGATGGAGGTGTGGGTTTATGACTAATTCCCCTTTGAGCTGTGATGAAAGGTAATCTTAAAATCACTGCAACTAACCTAATTTACACTTATCTTGAATGATAATTTCTTCTTTGGAGGCCAAAACAAAGTGTTTTCCAAGAGGACTTAGGGTTTTCTAGTCACCAAGTTTTAGTCAATTTACTTAAGCATAAAATCATCAAAACCACTTGGAGGATAAGGATAAGCAGCCACCTACCAAATTTTGACTTCTCCGCAAGTCCTTAGATGTAGCTTAGAGGTGCTCCCTTGTGAATTTTTTGGCAATTTCGCAAGTGAAAGAGGGTCTCTGGCCTAAGCATAGTGCCTGCCCATGTGGAGGCCTGTCGATCTCCTAAAGGCAGCGCTGCACACATTTTTGGGCCTGTTGGGCCTTTCTGGGCATAGCGGTGCTTGCGTGCAGGATTTTTTGGTTTCCTAAGCGCAATGCTTCCCGCGTGTAGGCTTGTTGGGTCTCCTAAGTGTAGCACTGCACAAAATATGGGTCTGTCGGGTTCCTCCTGGGTGAACGCGTATCGCCTACTTGAGCGTGCAATGCGTTCACCTATAAGCGCAATGCAGTATATTTTTACATTACAAAAACTCCCCTAAGTGTAGTGCCGGGTGCTGTAAGCGCAACGCCTGCTTCAAAACGTAATGTTGGGTAACCTTGCCTAGATTCTCACTAAAACTCAGAAATTTTCTCCTTGAATGCTTTTTTAGCTCTTTTTAAATGCAAAATGAGATGGAAGAGAGAGAAAAAATGGTCTTTTATATCTTTATGGAAATAAATTTAAATAAAAAACCCACTTTAATAATGTTTTCAATCCTCTTTGTCATTTCACTGATATTCTTTTTTTTCTTTTACTACATGTGACTTAACAACCTCTAAGTGGCCTTTTTCCAATTTTGGTGACAACTTGACGGAAACATGAAAAAATATATTTTAGCGTGAGGACCTATTTTATCCATTTTGTCATATCAGAACCCTAAAACCCTTTCCCCTCTGCTTTGAAAACCTATTGAGGGATTTTTATAGTATCACTATCAAAAATCCTTTTATCTTGTTGTGAAGTTGTAATCAATTTTCTTACCCCCTTTATCATTTCTGAGTGTGGGTGACTTGAAACATGGTTTCTTATTTCCAATTGATCCCTCAGGTATGCAAAATCCATCTTTGGCCACTTCTGATTTGCAGGTGCCATGCCATACTGATTTGATCTTTTTGATGTTTCTTGGTTTCTAACACATTTGATTACACAACATCAACCTTATGATTAGTTTTTCTTTCATCTTGGAGTTTAACCGTATGTTTTTATTCCTTTGATCATTGAGTGCAAATGACTGAAAATGAAGGCTTGACCTTCATTATACTGATACTCTTTGTATTCTTTCCCTTTAAGGCAGTGAGATACTTTACCTTGGCAAACCTTAGAAGTCACTTACACAGTCTCTTCAAACCTTCTATCTATTGTCATCATGGAGGCATATCATCTTCACTTCATCTCCTTTGACTATATCTCCAAAACCTTACGATTTTGGGCTGCATGAGAATAATTTTTAGTGTTGTCTTCTAAGTTATCTATAGCCCTTTCAAGTTCATTAATTTCTATTCATTTCACCTCACTTTTTTCCCTTTTCCATCTATTATTTCTAAAAATATTCAATTCATGCTTGGTCTCACTGGTTGCCTCCTTCATGTGATTTGCTGCCCTGGCTCCTTGCTTGGCCCACTGCTGGCTCAATTAGTCTTAGGAACCCTGATTTTTCCTTGAACATAGGTTGCTTCCTCTTCCATTTTCTTGTGTGTATCTATTTTAATGAGGAGAAGGCCTCTTACCTTACCAATTTTACTGCTGAGAATCATCTAGACACTCCTACAGAAATCTCAAAATGAACAATTTACTTTTGCAGAACTTGAACTTGATAAGGTGACCTTCCTTGGGGACTTTTCTTGATCTGACTTGGATAAACAGGTGTTGGCCTTCTTTCACATTTGATTCAGATTCTATCACATGGAAAATGGTGATTTAGGACACCAAAGATAACCCTACAACCTATGAAACCCTAATGACCTAGTGGGAGGCTTGTTTGTCTTGGTTTTTAACTGAAATCTTGGCTAGGGGCTTTCAAGTATGAAAAACAGAGTTTTTGAAAAATTGATGTATTGAAGATCCAAAATCCAATGTACTTGATTTATCTAAAGAGACTATAGAGATAGTTTTTAAACCATCAATGCTTGAGGAATTTGGTGAACATGGGAAAGGGTAAGTTGTTTTGCAATCCTAGATGGAAAGTGGAAGGGGTTAATCATAGGTAAAATAGAGTATTGAGGTTATGGGCAAGAAAATAGGATAAAGATGAGTGACATGAGCCCATGAGGGGTCTTATAAGAGTGGTGAGTTGACCATGACATGATTTAATAGTGAAATAGTGAAAATTTTATCTTAAGGATAATGAAAGCAGTGAGATTTATAAAATTCACAATATTCAAGAATCTTGTTTTTAGAAATCTAGGACAAGTATTTAGTCATCTACAAAATAGCAAAAAGTTACTGATGACTAACAGTCGCAATTGGTGCTACAACTAAAATTTTAAATAATGGAGTTCTCATCTTCAACCATTATTACTTTATATAACTACTTCAAATGGAAGTGAGATATTTTGATTCACCTCATATGCAAAGGTTTGTATCGGATAGTTATGAATACGGAAGTTGAACCTAATTCCGCCATTGAAAAATCCAAACACTTCAACAGGATGGATAAGGCTTTTGGTCTTCTATTGTTGCCCATATCTCAAGCATTAGGTTTCCATGTGGACACATGCAACACCCTGAATGAGGTCTCGACAACCTTGGTGAATTTATTTGGAAAGAAGGATGAGATGTGGTCTCATATTCTCGAAAATGATCTAAATTCATTAGATCCAAACAACTTTGAGAACATTCAAGGTTTATTTATGAAATTTAAATCATTTCTTCTAAAATTACATGATTGCGGGGTCAATAAATACAAACAGGAAGGTCAATTGATCCTTTCTATTTTGTCTAAATTAGGCCCGGAATATGTTGTTTTCATTTCTACATTTCATATAGTTAGAATTGTAACCAGAAATAAATGGAAAATGCCCAAAATTTATGAATTTATTGAGTCTCTCATTCATGAGTAGGATAAGCTCATCAAAATGGGTTCATTAAGGTCTCCAAATGCATATGCACTTTCCATGCATGAAAAAGGAAAGTTCAACTTGAAACCAAATCAACAATCCAAAGGCAAAGGAAAGGCAAGAGATCTTGATCCAAGAAAGGGAGGAAATCCAAAACCTCTAGATGATTGTTTTAGCTCCAAGGGTAAGAAGGGAAAGAAAGGAAACTCTAAGTGTCATTGTAGTAGAGTCATTATCGTCATGAATTCTCTTGCATGAAAAATACTATTGATCTGATGGAAAAGAATCTTCAACAAAATAATATTGGTCATCACATTCCAGAAAGTAACAAGAAGAAGACAGAGTAAAAACCATCAAAAACAAGGGGTAATGGTCATGCTTTGTTTTCTCTTCATTCTACACAAGAAGAATAGATCATTGATTCAGGAACTTCACATCATATGGCTTATTTAAAGGAATCCTTTTCTTCTCTACATGCATACTCGGGACCTCGTATTGTCACGGGGGACAATTTTTCGGTTGAAGCAACTGGACAAGGAAGAGTGCAATTAAAAGATGGAAGTTTTGAGAATGTATTGCATATTCTAAGCCTTTCTGTGAATCTTGTTTCAGTGTATAAGATGACACACATAGGTATAGGAAGGAAAGTGGAATTTTCCCCGGATTTCGTGAGAATTTATGATATGCAAACCAACTTGAAGATTGCATCTGGGAAGTTATATGATCAATCTCATATGTTTACATTTTATGATTTTGTTCCTTGATCATATTCTATTTTTCTACTTATGCATGCAAGTGGTGAAGGAAGTAAAATTTGGCACGAGAGATTCAGACACTTGAATTTCAGATATATGCAACAACTTAGAAAGCAAGGGATGGTTAAAGGGTTTTCGACCATTGAATTTTCAAATGGTGTTTGTAATGTATGTGCTCTTGGAAAGCATCCACAAGACAAATTTGAGAAGGGACATGCATGGAGAGCCTCTTCACCTTTGGAAATTGTACATAGTGATCTCATGGGTCCATTTCTGGTACTTTCAATGAGCAAAGAAATATATGTGTTTTCATTTATAGATTATTACATGATATTCAATTTGGTTTACTTCTTGAAACTCAAGTCTAAAGTTCTTCAACATCTAAATATTTTAAAAGCGCATGCAGAAAATCAGTCTAGAAAACGCATCAAGATACTCCACACAGATAATGGGAAGGAATATGTCAACAAATATATTATGAATCTTTGTAATGAAGTAGGAATATAGTTGCAACATACATCTCCACTCCACAACAAAATGGGGTGGTCGAAAGGAAGAATATATATTTGAAAGATATGGCCAATTGCATGTTGCATGCAAGATCTCTTTCGTCAAAATTATGAGCCAGAGCTATCAATTGTGCCTCATATATCCATAATATATCTCCTCATAAATCTATTACTAGAAAAACACCTTTTGAGGCTTGTACTGGCATGCAACCTGAAGTCAGTCATTTCCACATTTTCAGATCTCAAGCATGGGCCCACATTCCTACAGAGAAGAGAAAATATTTGGAGCCTCAAAGTAAATAATGCATGTTTTTCCTATATTTTGATGAAGTCAAAGGGTACAGATTGCTTGATTTCAACACTAAAGAGCTAATTATTGAAACGAATGTAAAGTTTGACGAAGATATTTTGCATGCACCACTAGATGACCCAGCTACCAAGTTTCCCTCACCATTCATTGATGAGTATGCAGATGATACTTCAAATCATAATTCTGATCTAGATGAACCTTTTCCTATGACACCCATTGGACCACCAGTTATTGAACATCGAGATCATACTTCCTCATGTAATTTGGAAGATTCTCAACCACCTTAAACACAAAAATTGTGTAGCATGAGTGATCTCTTAGATGATCCTACCTCAATACCTTAGTTTGAGGAAGTTCCACAAGTAGTCTTAGCTATGGAGACATGCATGCCCATGCATTATTATATGATGCATGCATCTGATCTGTTAGTATGAATCTTTTGTCGGAAAAATACCACTTTAGCTACACATAAAAAATAGCCCTAACATCAATTATGGCTTCCAATATCTTCAAATCTGCAGTTAGTTGATCAAGACAAAGCTGCACAAATCCAGATCTATGCATAAAAACACATTAAGCAGTAAAAATGATGTTTTGCTCCATGCATCCAATCGACAAGACAAGAACAATTTTTGAAAGAATTTTTTGTATTAAGGGCACCTGGGAGGAAAACAAGAAGATGTTTCCAATTCTCCTCAATGGGATGGGTTCTTGGAAGTCCTCAGCACTTCAGATCTAACATTTCTCTCTCCTGTTGAGTGGTAAGCAGGACAAACATAGAACTCAAAAGGAGCTCACAAAGCAAATAATGGAGAATGTGACAATGATAAGGGCTCAAAGTCAGACCAAGAGCATAGATCTAGAGTGATCCAATGGGCAACCAAAGGTGAAAAATGAATGGGAAAACCCTTCTATTTATAACAAAATATTGGGTCATTCTAGATCTTGGTGTATGATTAAAATAATATTAACCAAATCTAGATCCACCTTTTATGGAATATTTTATTATATTTGTTGGAGGGAAAAGGTATTTGACTTGGGTCAAATTCCTTTATTTGTAAATAATAAATAAATAAATGATTTATTTATTATTTTAAGGAAGTGGTTGAATGATAATTAAATAAATAATGATTTATTTAATTATTTATAAATGATTTAGTCATATTTAACAAGGAATATTATTTAAATAAGATTTAAATCATTATTCCTAGAAAATAATAGGATAAATAAGGATTTATCTAATTAATTTCCTTTTTTGGGTTAAATATGACTTGGAATAATAATTAAATTATTGTTTAATTAATTATTCCATGAGGAAAATCAAACAAATATAGATTTGTTTAATATTTCCTTTTGGGGTTTCCTGTTTAGACCATAAACAACCTAATAAATGTGTTTTATTAAGTTATTTTACATAGTGAAAGTAATTTTACTTAGGGTAAAATTGGTATTACATGGTGTACTTGGGTCCATCTAATGATAATAGGTTAGATTACCAAAAAATGGTGTAACATATTACCCCCCAGCGTGCGATTGTTAGGAGCAAATCGTATGACCGAAGTACATTGTAAGAACTCAATCACCAGACATCAAAAGGGAAGTCAGAGAGAGAAATGTAAGGTAGTCTAAAGTGCTAAAGAACTAGACCCTGAGGAGATGAGACTTACAGGTGCAACAAGTCTCGTTTTATGAGAGGGTACTTGTGCTAGAGGCGGTAGGGGAGGCATACCTATGCCCACCGAGACAAAGTACAAAAGAATAGTGCGTCGAGGAACCGAACTGTAAAGTACATGCTGGCATAAGCATGAACCAGATAAAAGATAGAATGAGGAATCCCACATACATGATGTGCCTGGGATAACAGCCAAGACTTATACAATAATATCTGAGTACATGAGATAAAAATACAACCCAAATGCCCCCTATCAACGAGGAAGGGCTCGCAAAATCTGACTGATACATGCAAATCAAAAAGGTGTTGTAAGCGACTAAGGCCAACATCATCAAATATATGGAGCTGCATTGAAGGTTGCAATGAAGAGGTCATCTGAGCATGTGGGGGTCTACCTGCAGGGCAATCCCCTCATGAGGGTTGAGACATCTCACACACACCTAGGAATCACCAATAGCTACTGTTGCATAAACGGAACATCAAGTATACGGATCTCAATGATGATGGAGTTGAGAAACAATCAAGTCAAAGGGTAATGAGAAATCCCTTTGCCTAATTTGAGGCACCGAACAAGTTTTAGAAGCTGGAACCAAGGTACACCGCCCTCTAGACCTGTCTTCTGGAGTGAAGGAGCTGATGTCGACAGAAGGAGGTCCGCCATAGGTGAGGCAATAAGGGATCCTCAACTAAAGCATGAGAGAAAATAGTAGAGCTACTGACAGACTAACACTAATGATGATGATGAAATGGGGGATACTGAGTATCGGATGGACGACTTCCCTTGTTAGAGCATAAAGGTCATGGATGACTTGGTAGTGACTGACACAATATCAGGAGGGATAGGGGATAGTGGGACTGAATTCCATCATGTGCGACATGAGAGAGGGACTAAGAAATGAAGGATGGAGGACTATAGCAGGGTACAAAGGGACTCGGGATAGATTCCATGACTATAATGATGACTCAACTCAGATGCTCTAAACAAGGGCGACGTGATGGTGCTGCCACACAGTAAAGGTCCAATGGGGGACCATAAAAACATGAGTACAAGAGGATAGCTCATGACAAAAATCAACATGAACAAGGACAAGTATGGAGGCAAAGTAGTGCCCCAAATACAAGTGTTGTAAGTGAGGAAATCCGATTTGAAGGAGAAGTGAATAGACCCTTCGTGGGGAAAATGTGTCCTGGTGAAGTATCAAATCATGAAACACTAACAGATACCCATTTGAGTGCTTGGTGAGAGTTTTCCAACTGTACAGACGGTGTGTCAAACGGGGTTACGGTTTGGTCACAACGGGCGAAAGAAAAATCAGGGGTTTTTCTTCTAATAAGGCATTTTCCCTCCAAATGCATTCATTTGCTTATGTAGCTGTGGTGAATTTAGAGAGGAGAGGAGGCCATAAATCTTGCTGCGATCGTAGCGTACAAACCGACCGTTGGAATCGAGATTTGTTAGTTGCAGGTAAGAGGCCTAATCCTACTCTTTGTTTTTGTTGGATTAAAAGTTCAAATTAGGGTCCCAAATCTCAGGAACAGCCCCTCCCTCATCTTTACAACCGGGTCACACTTTTTGGGCCAAAAAATGCGACCTAGGAAGCAGGTTTTGGCCTGAAAAGTGTGACCTGTCCCAGGATTTGGCCAAAAAGTGTGACTTGTCAAATGAAGGTGATTTCAGTGTTGTTGTGGGTAGAGAGTTAGGTTTTGTGTAATTGAATGCAGTTTTTCCTATCTGTATACTGAAAAAGATTATGTTTTTGTGCAGAGATGGAAGATATACAGATCAAGTGGAGAGAGAGAGACCTGGGTACATTACGGTCGGAAATCCAAGCGGATCAGGGTGTCCGTCATGCATTGGCCAGGTTTGGGGTTCTGAAATTTGTGGAGAACCCTCTGATGAGAGCTAGGGAGCCCTTGTTGGCCCAGATTATTAGTTATTGGGATCCAGATCATGAGGTCTTTATAGTGCAGGGGCATAGGATCGAGCTGACATTCCAGGATCTATATTTCCTAACTGGTCTCCCACCATTAGGGATGGTGGGAAATACACAACCAGTGTTACCGTGGGGGCGTAACATCATGGATTTTGTAGAGTGACATTGTCGACCAGGCCTCCGAGTCAAAGGGACTCAGATATCGATTGGGGATCTAGAGAGGTTAGAGACCCATGCAGTGACGACAGTAGTGTTGCGGATCCTGGGTATCCAGGCTTTCCATCACATCACTGGAGGGCAGATGATGATTGTAGAAAGTTTGTTGAGTGGGACCTACTATGGGTGGGCCCAGATGATGTTGGTGTCGTTGAAACGACAGTTGTCGCTTTGCAAGTGGCAAGTGAACCATGATTGCATGTATGGGACTGTATTGTGCTCCTTCTTTTTTGAGAAGATCCTGACCTTGCGACCTCGTGTATAGCTACTTGATGGGGGTCCAAGAGAACCCAGGATGCATCGGTGGGGGCGACTACTGTGCAGAGGAGGAGAAGGGGCGGTCGGACGAGTGTTTCGACCAGAGTTCTTTTCCCATTGGGATTAGATTCCATTTTACATAGACGACTATCTCTATAGTGGGATGAGTTACTGGGGAGATCCGAACTTGCCGCTTCTGCCTGGTCGAGTATGGGGGCCCGACGGTAAGTGACAAGTAACTAATCTGTTACGTGCATATTAAATTTTGTGAATATTATTTATGGTACTAATCCTTATACTTTTGGTATGCAGATATAGCTCCGGTGAAACCAGCCGGATATATGGGACGACCCGCAGTAGTAGGAACTACAGGTGCTAGTGGATCGAGAACGGCAGAGAATGAGGATATGGTCGCTCTCCTGGAGGACATCCATCGTAGATGTGAGGTGCTACTGACCGGTGTTTCGGAGTGGGGTTGGAAAGACTTAGACGACTAGTACATAGAGCTATGTATTGGGCTACCCTTGAAATGGTGAGGTGTCATGTGGCACATGGCGATGGTCGGTCAAACTGTGTGTGATCTACAAGCTATGGGAGCAGAGCCATTGGCTTGGGATCCTCCAGAGAGTGATTAGATGTAGGGCAAGTGGTGCCCCCCAATTTTGAGTTTTGTTTTTTGTAACATGTTATGGGCATGTCATATGTATCAGAGTAGATGGACTCTAAAAACATTTTATATGATATAAATTATGAATATGCATTGTGTTGATGATTTGGAATGTTATTGTCTTGTGTGTGATAAATACCAGTCTAGAACATGGTTTGCAATGCTATCTAGGTAGTGATTTTTCCCTCTAGGTACATGATTGAAAGTAATGAATCTAAATTCACGTATCAAAAGTTTCACTCGTAAATATTGTCGAAACAGGATAGGTTTATGCACACGATAGACACCATTGAGTTGTAAGACAAGAAGTAGGGAATCTAAACGAACGTGCATATGGAGGATGCAATGAGAGAGGGCATCGGCTAAGAGGCCACATACTGCATCGTATTCGGCTTGATTATTGGTGGCATTACCAATGCAGACCCCATTAGAAAGAACGAGGGTATGCAAGGGGGTAAATATGGCCCAAGCTGTCGAGGCTAGATTTTGAGAATAGCGACTTGCCCCATCGGCATAGCTAATATAATGTGTGTATGGGAGGTCCTGTGAAATAGTGTCAGAAGACAAGAAATGGGAAGAGGCAGAATAACGATGGCAACGTGAGTAAAGGGTAGACATCAAACAACAACTATGGGAGGGAGTAGTCTGGGTAGGATGGCTATTACTAATAGACCGACTAGAGGGTGATGTATGAGGGCTATGGGAGGAATAGATGGAGCTCATGCTACGGAGAACATCATAGGTACAGATGGTATCATCCTAGTTATGGGTGAGAAAGAAAAGGTCGGGAAAACCACATGACGCTGCAAAGCTACCTAAATCATCAGCATGGGAAGAAAGGCTCACATACAGATCATCATGGGGGATGACGGAAGAACAAGTAAAAAGATGGTCAAATGATATGGAGCCCAAGAATGTTGCTGAAGGGAGATCAAGCATAACAGACGGAGGGAATTCAGTGGGAATGTACTCCGAGGGTTTCACAGATGATGATAGGTATAGGAGGGGGGTAGCGGGTTCTGTCATTTCAACATCAGGGGGAGGAATTTCAATGGTAGTAGGGGGATCCTTGAGTTGGCCAGACGCATACTGTGCGAGGATGGGAGAGGCAGATTGATTTTGTTCAACCTCGTACTCACGAATGACCTCTAAAGAGGCTCGGTAATGCGTGAGGTGAGGACAATGGTGAGAATAATGGCCATGTACACAAAAAAGAGCACAGGGTTTGTTGGTACGAAGAGTCTTTGGGTTCTTGGCTGCGGACGAGGAAGAAACGGAGGATTCAGGGACCGTAGACTCAGGGAACGCGACTTTAACCATGGGGTTGATACGAGGCAACTCGGGACAATTATGGGTGGCATGAACGACACCATCACATAAGGCACAAGGCTTGGTGGGTGGAGGAGTGGTAGGGTCAGTCGGGGTGGCCTTGTCTTGGGATGCCCCCTTGTGAGATTTTCCTTTCTTTCCCGTAGCTATCATAGCAGGAGAATGGTCTTGTTGAGGTGTTGGTGACACTGTAGTGATAGAAGAAGCTAAGGGAATCGGTTGAACCGGTGTCAAAGCAAGGTATGGTTTGGGGTGACTAGGTGGGGTAGCAGTTTGAGGGTCAAGGTACTAGACGGGTATGCCCAGGGTCAAATTGGGGAGGGAGAGAGTGGCCATGATGGGGACCGAATAAAATCCGGGAAGGGGAGGAAGGAGAGGTATCTGACTAGCGGGGTAATGGCCAGGATGGATGGCTCCAAGAGGGTTGAGACCTGGTGGAACCGACCCAGGAGGATAAAGGGGCTCTTGGGCACCAGCGGTAGAAGAAGGGCCAAAAGGAAGAGGTCCGGCTGGCTGAGGTGAAGGGCTAGGAGTAGGTTGCGGCGGGCGAGGTTGATGTTGCTGACTAGCCGAAGTGGGCCACTTAAGGTTAGCCTGAGACGATTGCATCATGAAAACATTCGCTAAGCTGGGATCAGAGATAAGAGGAGGAGGAAGACCAAGGAAGGTTCCAAGCAAGGAGGAGTCTTTGTAGATGCCGAGGGAGACACTGGTCAAAGAATCGACAGTTTGCTTATTGGCTACAGAAGAGATGGTCGACTCAGGGGAGGTCTGATATTTTGGCTCATGATATGTCAACTGGTCAATGGTGACTATCTTCCCATTATGAGGGAAAAACATCTTGTGGTGGACAGCAGATGGGACAACAAACATGGCATAGGTGTAGCTACGCCCCAAAAGAATGTTATAATCAAGAGGGGCATCAATGACTTTGACGTCAACGCAAACAGTCTTTCCTGCAAGAGTGATAGGACAATTACTAAATAGGCCAATGGGCTGGGAGGCATGGCCATCACATGCACGAAGGGTGATGGTGGAAGGGGCCAGCTCAGGAGATCCGAGTTGTTTCCAAACCAAAGCAGACATCACACAGGTGGATGCCCCCTCATCAATAATACACTGAGCGACGTTGGCATTCTGTATTTTGACTGGGATTTGGAAAGAAATGAAAGCAGGAATGGGAGGATGGTCTGACTGACGGGCATCGAAAACAATCAATTGGTCATCATTAGGATCTACTGTGCCCATGGTAGATAGTAGAGCCTTCCTTTGAGAAGGACACGACTGAAGGAGTTCCAGTGTTGAAATGGAAGCAAACTATGCCAAATCATCTAATATGATATACGAATGAGCAGCTCGACCAGAAACAGAATTTCGGCATAATGGGCCCTTAGGAACCTTGATATGAACCTCAGCTTTGGGCTGAGGGATCTGCAAGGGACCATTGGGTGTCGAAAGAGGCTCTGTAAGACCTGAAGATGGTGACTCGAGGACAAACGGAGTGGGAGGTGTGGAGTACTAATGAGACTGAGTTTGAAGGTTAAGGTCGATGGTGAGGGGTGGGTTAGAGTTCATCATGAGAATCTGGTAATCGGAGGAACCAGAAGGGGAAGGGTGAGTGGTTACCGGTGCGTGAGGTGGTTGGGTAGCCATGAATCCTTGCTGAGGGAAAGGGTCAGTAAACACAGCCGGTTGAGAAGTAGCCGCATTGGGGGGAATAGTAGGGGAGGCATGTTGTCCTCGCAATGTGGCCTGTGACTCCCACATCTGCCGCATCTGTGGTAATAGGGGAAAATCATGAGTGTAATGACCATAAACACCACAACATGAACAAGGCTTATTGGTGCGAAGAGGCCTATCCAGCTTGGGCTGATAGCCTTGTTGCTAGTTATCAATGGTAGAATCAAGACTTGAAGGATTGGATCCACGATCATCAAGGGAAGATTGATTTTGATTGTCTTTCCTCTTTCTTTGAGAAGAAGGAGGATTAGTCGTGCCTTGCTGTGCAAATACTTGCCCTGGAGGGGGTAGTAGTTGTTGGTGCGGGGGTTGAGAAGGCAAGGGAGGTGGAGGTCCAAATGCTGGAGGAGCTGGGACACCAGGCTGTGGGTAAGGATAATGGTTAGGATGGGAAACATTGAGGTAAGCAAGAGGTTGGGAAAAAGGAGGAGGCATGCCGTATCTTAGATACATGCTACCTGGATGGAGGAAAGTGCTGCAGGTGTTGGCCCCTCCCAGAGGGAAACCATAGCTCATAGGAGGTTGAGCATAGGTATGCGAAAGAGCTCCAATGATACCGTCGGCAGAGTGAGATGCCCCTGGGGCATTAGCGCCACCAGGTCTGGGGAGGTCAGGAAGGATGGTATAAACATAACCAGATTGAGCATAGATGAGGTCATATTTCAAGGCTATTTGGAGGGCGGCTTCTTCAGTTTGAGGGAAATAGGATGCGACATCTTTGCCGATGGCAGGTAAGAGAGAGTGAAGGAACCAGTCCATGTAGACCCGATCTTCAAAGGTGGGAGCTCAACATAAGCTCCTTCTTCTCCGCTATTCCGGGACATGAGCGGAAAGGAGAGTCGAAGATGATTGACGGAAAGAAGTCAAGAGTTCGGTACCAGTGTCGTATCGGAGAGGGAGCTAGAAATAAGATAAGAAGGCTTGGGCAATGTTCGCAAAGGTGGTATGGGAAGAGGCGGTCTGATCAACATACCATTTAGAAGCTTTGCCCATAAGCATGCATTGGAACAATCTAAGACAGATGGAATTATCAGTAATGGAATTGGATGAACACCACATGTGGAAATATCGGATATGGTTGGAGGGATCTTCAGTATCAAGGCCTTCGAACTTGGGAATGTTGGAGGGGAACTTGGTTGGCATAGCAGACCAACCAACATCGTGGAGGATAGGATATTTGATCAACTGATTGAAATCGGGGAGACTGAGACCGGCCATATAAGGGAGCAAAGGGAATGTCGAGGTAGTTCCCATGGTGGTTCCGCTAGTAACAGACCCAGCAGTAGGACCGGGGTTGCTATTAGCATTAGGCCCTGAACTAGACATGGTGAAGGTAACAGGGGGAGAACCAAAAGTAGTGGGACAACCCGAAGAATCAGGAGAAGAGTCAGAGTGCGGACTTGGGGGAGGACTAACATGACGATGGCGGGAAGGAGTAATTCAACCAACCGGAAACTGAGGGTGAAGGCCAAGAAGTCTCCGGGATATACGCCTTGGGGGTGTAATGATGATGGCACAAAGGGAAGAAGAAAAACCGACAAAGGCGGGGAGGTGCAAAATCAAGTGATTTCAATGTGGAAACAAGGGCAGAGAGGTGCAGTGTCAATTGATTTTAAAGTCTTTGCCTGGCGGTGTTAACCAGGCTCTTCTTCGCTTAAGGTCAGTGTGTGGCGTGTGTTAATTTTAATTTTTAAACCCAGACGTTTTGAGAGTAAAAGAAAAAGTGTGCTACGTAACTGAAAATAAATCTGTAGAGAACAGTAAAGAACGCTAAAATAACAGAAAATTAATAGCTAAAAAAGCATCGATCTAACCCAAGAAGGCGGGTCTCTCAAAACTAGTCTAAAAGAGGGAAAAAATCTATTCAAAACACATGAAAAAGGGGCCAATATATCTAAGGTCGGGAGGGACAGGGATCTAACGGAGAAATATGCTGAAAAGAGGTGCAGAAAATAGCAAAAAGGCAGAGGCAAGGTTGCTGCAACAAAGGAGGAAATCAGCTAAAGGTAGAAGGGACAAGGAGGTGACCCTCGAGGAAAACCCAAACAAAACTATATGAGGTGATTTGAAAGGGAGAAGATCTGATCTAAAAGGGATCTGAAAAAGAGGTATCAGATCTGAGAAGAAGAAGGCTGAAACTCTGAATATTCGGACGTCTGAAACAGCTAAAACTCTTCCACAAAAAGTGGAGGGTACTAAAGCCCTAAGGGGCGAGATTCCCACTTAGTTAAGTAAAACATATCAGAAACAGGTCTAAACGGGCGAAGACAGAGGCTGGAAAACCCTGGCAAAAGCTTCAGACAAACCCAAAAAAATTGCTGGAAAAGTGCAGAAAAAAATGCAGGTCACAAGTTCTGACCTGTTTTCAGTCCAGGTCGCAGTTTTGGGGCAGAAAAGTGCATCCTCCAAGCCAGGTCGCAGGTTTTGGGCCGATAAGTGCAACTTGCAGATCCGGGTCTCTTGGCGGCAGATTTCAGAAAAAGTTGTCGTCTCAGCTGCGGCTGATGTCTGTCACCTGCGCAATAGGGCCAGAAACACACGAAAGTTAAAAAAATTAATGTTTGAGGGTTTTTGAGGTGAAAAACACCATAAAAAATAGGAAAAAAAAAAACTGAAGAGAAACCATAGGGTCTCAAATAGCTGGATATGCAGGAATATATAAAACAATAGCGATCGCAAAAGAAAACCTGTGTGGAGTCGCCAATTGTTAGTATGAATCTTTTGTCAGAAAAACACCACTTTAGCTACGCATAACAAATAGCCCTAACATCAATTATGGCTGCCAATATCTTCAAATCTGCAGTTAGTTGATCAAGACAAAGCTGCACAAATCCAGATCTATGCATAAAAAGACATTAAGCAGTAAAAATGAAGTTTTGCTCCATGCATCCAATAGACAAGACAAGAACAATATTTTTCAAAGAATTTTTTATATCAAAGGGCACCTAAGAGGAAAACAAGAAAGGTGTTCACAATTCTCCTCAATGGGATGGGTTCTTGAAAGTCCTCAGCACTTCAGATCTAGAATTTCTCTCTCTTGTTGGTATAGAAAACCCAGACAAACATAGAACTCAAAGGGAGCTCACAAAGCAAATAATGGAGAATGTGACAATGATAATGACTCAAAGTTAGACCAAGAGTATAGATCCAAAGTGATCTAATATGCAATGAAAGGTGACAAATGAATGGGAAAACTCTTCTATTTATAACAAAATATTAGGGTGGTCTAGGACTTGGTGCATGAATAAAATATTAGTAACCAAATTCTAGAACCACCTTTTAGGAATATTTTATTATATTTGTTGGAGGGAAAAGATATTTGACTTGGGTCAAATTCCTTTATTTGTAAATAATAAATAAATAAATGATTTATTTATTATTTTAAAGAAGTGGTTGAATGGTAATTAAATAAATAATAGTTTATTTAATTTTCTATAAATGATTTAGTCATATTTAACAAGGAATATTATTTGAATAAGATTTAAATAATTATTCCTAGAAAATAATAAGATAAATAAGGATTTATCTAATTAATTTCCTTGTTTTGGGTTAAATATAATCATGATAATAATTAAATTATTGTTTAATTAATTATTCCATGAGGAAAATCAAACAAATATAGATTTGTTAAATATTTCCTTTTGGGGTTTCCTGTTTAGACCATAAACAACCTAATAAATGTGTTTTATTAAGTTATTTTACATAGTGAAAGTAATTTTACTTAGGGTAAAATTGGTATTACATGGTGTACTTGGGTCCATCTAATGATAATAGGTTAGATGACCAAAAAAAGGTGTAACATGATCCACATACTTATGCAGAAGAAGTTGGGTATCCTAAATGGGAAGAGATAATGGATGAGGAATACAACTCTCTCATTGAGAACCAGACTTGGGATTTCTTTTCGCTACTTTCCAATCATAAAATTGTGAGGTGTAAGTGGGTTTATTGGACCAAGAAAGTAGCAAATGGCCAAGTTAGTCGATGTAAGGTATGATTGGTAGCAAAAGGTTTTCAGCATGTACATGGTGTTGACTATGATGAGGCTTTTTCTATAGTGGAAAAAATGGATTCCATTCACCTAGCTCTCTCCACTGCAACAACAAGAGGATGGGAGGTGCATCATATGGATGTGAAGAATACCTTTCTTCATGGTGATCTCGAGGAGAAAGTCTACATGGAGAAACTACAAGGATGCATGCAAAATTCATCTATGGTATGAAAACTAAAGAAGTCTCTCTATGGCCTCAAGTAGGCACCTAGAGCATGGTATGCAAAGATGGATTCCCATTTTTTATCTCAAAATTTTGTACGCTGCAAATATGATTCTAATGTTTATTTTTTGTAGAAAATTTACTCCTTGTTGATCGTAGTACTCTATGTAGATGATCTTTTGATAACATGTAGTTCAAATTTTTGCATTGATAATATTAAAATTGCATTGCATAAGCGCTTTTCTATGCCAGATATGGGCTTACTAAATTTCTTCCTTTGACTAGAGATCAATCATAATGGTTTTGGGACTACCATTTATTAGCCAAATTATTTTACAGATATTTTTTCACGATTTCACATGAGTGACTGCAAGCCAACAACCACACCTTTATTATTAGGCATAAAGCTTGAAAATGGCAAAGACACACCATTGGTTGATTGCGCATTGTACCATCAGCTTGTGGGATGTCCTATTTATCTCATTCACTCTCGTCCTGATCTCTCATATGTCATAGGAGTAGTTTCCAGATACATGCAGGAGCCACATGAGCTACACTGGAAAGCTGCAAAGCACATCCTTCGATATATCCAGGGGACAATCACCTATGGGATTCATTATGCATCAAATTTTTCTTTGGATCTTATTGGGTTCACAGATTCAGATTAGGTTGGCGACAACATTGATCGCAAGTCCACCTCCAATTATGTTCTTAGTTTTGGATCTAGCCAAATTTGTTGGTAAAGCAAGAATGAAGATGACATTACTTTATCATCAACAGAGGACGAGTACATAGGAGTAGCCAATGCCACTATTCAGGCCATTTGGCTACAACATTTTCTATTCAGCTTGGTATTAGTGTCCATCATCCAACTGTCATCTAGTGTGACAATCAAAGTACACTAAGGTTTTTTCGAGACTCAATGCAATGATAATGGACAAAACACATCGACATCCACATGTACTTCATTAGAGAACTAATTCATGATGGGATCATCGATCTTCAATACTCTCCCAATTCCGAGTAGATTACAGATATCTTCAGCAAGACTTTCACTAAATATAAGTTTCAATTTTTGCGAGATCGTCTCGAGGTGAAGAATATGACTACCTAGCAGTTATCTTTTCTCTACTTTTTTCATTATATTTTGAGGGAGGGTATTATTCCCAATGGGTTTTCCCTCTTTCCTCTTTTCATGCATTGTATATGAGTACCTAAAATGACCTTGTTGTCGGGACTCATTCATTTTGCATCACACTTACCTAAGTTATGCTTAAAAGGGGGTGTTGGTATACATGCACATAGTTAGCCTTAAGTAGATTTAGTTTAACCCTAGTTATTGCATGTGATGTGCACTTGTCTTTAGCTAGTTAAATCGAGTGCTTACATGTGGTGTGCACTTGTTTTTAGTTACTTAACTCTAGTGCTTGCATGTGGTGCATGTGCACATTAACATATTATAAAGCACACTTAGCTTCAGTTAGCTTTAATTATCCATAGTTATTTCATATACAACTAAGCTTAAATTAGTTTCTTTATGTATTGATTCTCATATTAATACTGAGTAATCAAATTCATTCTCAATTCCAATTTTTCTTTTTCAATTCTGGCAAGTTTGTGCAATTATTCTTAAGCTAGATTCGTATTTTTTTTTTTTTTTATAAGCTTGGTAGTTCCTTTCATTTTTCATTTTTTTCTCTTTTTTTTTTACTCCATTTTCATCAACATGTCTAAATACATCACCCAAATCGGAGATAAGCTAGATTTGTATTTATAGTCTAATAATTTTACACATTATTCTTTTTCAATTGTAAATTCTAAAATATTCCAAATATATAACCAAATACATCAAATTTACAAAATATTCTAAAATAAGCCATTGAATTAAGCTCGTGAATTAGATAAAAGGATATGCCATCTACGTAATCTCAAGAGAATTTAACAAATTATTTCCTTGTTGAGGTAAGAAACAAAAATACTTATAACATAAAACTATATTATAAAAGAATAGAGATTCCACGTCACAAAATCAATAAATCACTAGGTTGCCAAAACGAGGAAGATATGTTTTGACCATTCATTAAAAAAAACCTTGGAAGTATTCAAAGTTCGACAGGTTTATCATTTTAAATAAACAAATGAGGCGGATCTATATATATATATAGAATCACAGCTATCGATGAATGCAAAATTTTAGCTATGATATTGTCCATTATACTGAAAATTTTATACTTAAAAAGCATGGCTCCGGTTTCTGAGATAAGTTGTTAGGGTTTGTATTCCGAAGAAAAAGGGATCCAACGTAGCAATTTCTTTATTCAATCTGATATATATACTTTGAAACATTAAAATATTATAGTACCTAGACAATGACTCAGGGTGTGACGGTTCACATTCTAAAAAAATTGTTTTATTAACAAATTTTATTTATAATTGAGTTTGATGTTTTATTGATATCGATGACATAGAATAAGAAAAGACAAAACTATATAAGAGTATATAAATTAAAGTCAAAGCGCGGTTCAAAGCTAATCTTTTTCCACATATATAAAAAATGGGTTGACGTTCAAAGAAGATTATATTAGAGCACATAGTTGTAAATGACAATAGTCCTCATAGAAACTAGAGATTTAAGATAACGAAACATTTCCATGACAGTAAGAAAAAGACATGAGATATCCAGAGGTTACGGGACTTTATATAATATCGATATATAGTTAAAGAAAAGTTTTAATATCCAACACGTTAAAAGTCAATAGTTAATTTTACTATTAATTATTTAGGAGATGTTAGTACAGGGAAATTACCATCTAAATAAAAATGGAGTTTTTATGTAACTATTGGGCAGTGAATGCATTGAATTTATGACTAAAATAATGAAGGTAGAGTCTTTATCCTAAGGAAAAATGGATGTTTTGACCCCAGGAAAAGTCAATTGGATGGATAAACTTTTTGTTATTCATTTAATTGTTAATGATTAGTCCTATATGTAGAAAATAAAACTGTAATTTTTTTTATTATATATTTAAAGTTGTTTATATATGTATAAAATAAATTTCAAATTTGTTAATATCAAGGTCAAGTGGTTTGCTGTTTTGGGAATACGAGCACATTAAAATTAACAAAAAGTTTTGGAAATTTCATATTAAAATTATTTGGAAATTTCATATTAAAATTATTTTATATTTGTAATTTCACTATAGCACGCTGTGTTGATAATTTTAAGTCTATTTATTTATTTTTAAAATAAATGAATGAGGGTTTTGTATTAATAAGTATTGGAATATGCACAAAAACATTACAATAGCATTTTGACAGTTGACCATAGAGATGTACATTTGTTCATGTAAATGGTATGCTAATTTTAGTGTTTAAGCTTATTAAAGAAAAATATATGCTAAGAGCATGGCAAAAAGAGTCAAGGATAAGCTTATATAAGATAATATGAGACATTATAGAGATCAACAAACTCACAATAATCCCATCCTTTAGCTATGATCATTGTTAAGAGATTTGAATCCTTTCGGACAACATGATTTTTTTTCTTAGGATTTTTGTTGGAAACAATGCCTCCCAAGCCAAACTAAGCGTTTCTAGATATGAGATTTTCCATAGTCAAAACCTTAGCACTGAGAGAGAAAACCTCCTCATGCAAACCATTAATGGTATGCTCCATATCGCTTAATTAGTGGAGCAATTTAACACCTAAAAGAAACTTGAAGGACTTTCATTGATTTTAGCCATCTCATCCTGCCTATGCCTAGCTTCTAGCAAGTATTTGGCCAAATCCATAATCCTATCAAGCAGCAAATTTTCATTGTCTTGTTCTAGGATAAACGAAGGCTCTGCCATGTCCAAAGGGAGGCATTGAATGCAAGCAGATAACGCACCAACAAATTTAAGGCAATCTTCAAAACTCGTTAAGAAATTCAACCCATAGATACCCAATGAAGCTCGGGGAACCATTAAATAAGCCACATTAAAACCCTAGCACAAGCCAGATTGAAGTATAATATCCATAGCCAAACCAAAATCATATGGAGTACATTGGGAAAGCTAATGATGGGAGTTGCGGGAGAACGACATTAAATCCAACCCGATGCACAATGAGTAGATCATCATTTCAATAGTAAAATCCAACTCCATCCACACAAAAAATAAATATAATTACATCCCCAAACATAGAAGAATTATAGATGTGAGCCACTTATTGCGAAGGATGTGCCACAAGGAAAGAATTTTTAAAATTCATGGCTAGAAATTGAAGTATTATCAGACCAAATCACTCTTCCATCTCTTAAATCACGTTGAGAACAAGGTAGATGGCCTTGATTTGAGATTAATTAAATTTCTCATGATGACATACATATGAATAGCATTCAAAAATCTCAAGATTCTAAATATAAATAAGGGATTGAAGCACAATTGATTATACCTTGTTTTATCTTTATTCGACCTTGTCCAAAGGTGTATCCTTTTTTTTTCCAATACATGTACCATAGAATTTAAGTGCTTGTACACATGAAAAGGCTCCAATTTCTCAAACTAAGAGACCATTAGAGAGATCCTTTGTAAAGTGGGAGGACGGTATAAGGACAAGGATTTGTTTCCTTAATAACTTGTTGAATAACAAGCATAAAATCACCAAAAACTACACTATAAATTTTCTTTGCAAGAGCTAGTTCCAAGTCTTTCCACAAGGCGAGAAACTCAACTTAATTGGTCGGTCACAGTGCCAAGACCCCAAGCAAATTGAAACACATATTTTCCATAAAAGCTAAATAAAGCCCCTCCTAATCCTACTTCTACATCTATAAAATAATAATAAACTTATTATCAGATATAATTTATTAAGTTTGCATTTTAATTAATAAAAATTAATATTTTAAATTGTATACTTGAGCAAGAAGAGTTATTATGAAACAATGCAAGAAGTATATATATATATATATAATCAAAATTTGCTTATGAATTGTGTTTGACAATTGATGTAATACAAAAGTTGTAATAAAGCAAGTTTAGTGGTGGATAAGTTGATTAAAGATTTCATTATCATATAAAATTATTAATATAAATTTTAATTTTAATAAAATAAATAATTTAAAATTATTATAGTTTTAATATATCTGTATATAATAAAAAATTATATTTCATTTTAAAATAAAAAATAGAAATGATAATTTCAGTTATCGAGGTTAATTATCAAGGTAGAAATGTGAGATAGAAAGATCTGAGAAATGAGGAGTAAATAGAAGGGAGTAAGGAATGGAAATAAAAGAAACGAAAATTCTAAATATTATTGGCCTTTGTTATTAACAAATTCAATTTTATTTCTACAATTTTTATTTCTGATTTTTTATAAATTTAGTTTTTATACTATATATAAATGAGTTAAGATAATGTGTTTATTCAAATGTATAACTAATTATAAGATTATTTTCAATTATAATGTCAATAATTATAATATTTTTAATTTATAAAATATGGGTTAATTACAAAATGATGAGTATTTGTAATTAAAATAATTTTTATATAAAGGTAAGTATTAGATGAAAGTTATTATTAAAAAGAGAAAGGTGTTAAATAATAATGACTATGTGATAATAGAATGAAATCATTATTATAAGAGTTAAACAGGTAAATTAAGGACTAAATTTTCTTTTAGTTTATAAGAGATGATGAATGTTATTAATAGATTTAACAAGTTAGAAATTTATTAGGTGAAATTAGGTTTAGTAAAGGTGACATTAATGTGAATAATTATAATGCCACAAGAATCCATTCACAAAAAAAATTTAGGGCTCGGAGTGGGTTATCATAAAGGTCAATACGGGAATCCAATTTTCACTAATGTTCCACCCTTCATCGCGGTTGAGGGTCTTGGGATGTTTATTAATTTCTAGGGCCTCTCTGAATTTCCTGTGAAAATAATGGTCAACTTTGGCTATGATACATGAGTCTTCAATGCACATATGATGTTTGGTCATGTTTGAATGCTCAGCTAGGGCAGAGGTTTTGGATCGATTGTGCTTTACGTCAGCAGAGTGTTCTTGGATTCTAGTCTTGATGTAGCACCCAGTTTCCCCGATGTATGATTTTTCACATCATTTATGAGATCTTTATTTCTCACATTTCTACCTTGATAAAGAACCTCAGTATATGTTTTGAAACGCCGATATAACAAAATCTCTTGATGCGATGGATCCAGAAGACACAACACAATATAATTGGTAATTATTAAGAAAAATATTTATTTTATACTTATAATTTTTAGAAGCTATTTTGAAAAGTATATTGGATAAATTAATTTCACTTATTTTGTAAATATAAAATTAGTAAAATTTGTAGTGTAGTTGAATTTTGTTATGATATTTTGAGAAGAAATAAAAATCAGTATTCCAAAATCACAAACCTGAAATTTTATTGAGTTAATACCTTGTTGCACTCTGTTGAACTTGTAATTTTACTATAAACACAATTAAAAACAAAGCATGTGTTAACGGATAATTCAATATCTTAACAAACAAATTGTTTTAAGCAATCATGATTTCTATTTTATATACAAACTTTAATTTAGAATTAAAATGACAAAATGGGGGGAGGTAGGAGCGACAGGGGTTATATATCGCCTTGATGAAGAAACTGAGATTCAGTATACTTGGGGCTTGGAGAGTGATACAAATAGGAAATCTAAATTTTTAGCCTTGTGGCAAGGGTTAGAAATGAATATCTTAAGGAAAATATGTCATTTAATGGTATTTGGGGACTCTATGATAATCATTTAACAATTGAATAAAATAAAAGAGACCCCTGACAATGATCAACCCCAAATTCTACAAAGGATTAAAAAACAAATTGGGAAATTTGAGACCATTATGTTTTATCATGTAAAAAGGAATCTGAATACGAAAGTAGACGCTTTCGCTAACAAAGTAGTTTCATTGGATCAAGGAATTTTATCCTAAGACAATGGAAACTGTATTTTTAAACCTCTACCATGATCCTTGCAATAAAAAATTAGGTATATGGTGAAATGAAGGTTCCAAGAATGACTGTCCATGCTCATGCCAGAGTTTGTCCTCAGATGACATACCTCTTTAAACACATAGTAGAAGAACGATGGATTACCTTAAATGTTGGTACATGGATTCCATCATACATTTGGCCAAGGAATACGTATTATTTTGAGGTCGGGGACATTGGTGGTTAAATAAAACACTAGTAAATGCATGAGGGAGATGTCAAAGGAATCATTCATCTACAATATGAAGCCAACATGCTCGACCACCAACAAAATAATGGAGACGATAAAAAATTTCAAAGGCTAATATCTAGGACATGGATTATCTAAAAATGGTTTTAACGTGGATGGTTAGTTCATTAATGGTCAGGGGTGGAAGCAATATATCAAGAGAGCATCTAGCTATGGAATAAAAATTCGAAAGACATGTGGGGTCTTCCTCCTTGGTGTAGAGGCTCAAGTTTGGATAAGCCAATCCATTGGTGAAAATTTGGGTCAAAGGGCAGAAGAGAAAATGGAGGGCACATCGCAAAACTCGGCTATGTAGGAGAACATCGATACATATTTCCATCTTGATTATATCACAACTACTACAAAGCATATTTTATCTCTTCTGAATCATCAAGGGGAAATGTTAGCTACTATTCCCGATGAGATGGAGTATGAGGATGAGACAACTACTAAAGTCAATACTAAAAAAAGGTCATCACTTGCAGGCTAGTTTATTTAGTTCTCTTTTGAAATATGTACTGCAAGTATATTCTAGTTTAGGATTTTTTTGAAAGGTTTTCAGGATTTTTCAGTTTAGAAATGTGATAGGAAGGAAATGTAGCAGAAACAAAGGAGTTTTTTGGACTAGTCTTAATCCAAAATTAGAAGAATCAATTGAATATGTAAAAGGACCTGACCTTGTAACCAATTTCATATAAATACAATTCCTAACCATTTCGTTGAAAAATAAATAAGAAAATGAAATAAAATATCTTCAAATTATGTTTATGTAATTCAATATTACAATTTAAATGTGGTTTCAATGTTTGGTTGTCTTGCTTAATAAAGGCATATCTACATCAAATATTTCCAAACTACAAACTTGTTAATGTATAACTTAGAATATTGTTTAATGTATATATGTAATTTCAAAATTGATTTGATTTACTCTTTAAACATAAATAAACTTCAAAAAATTATAAACCTCAATTGTATTAGGTTACATGATTAATCTAATAATTAAATAAGAAAGGAATTCATGGATATTACATAAAACAGTGGAGGCACTTTAGCCCGGAAGAGGATACCTGGGAGGATAAAAGTTTATTGAGGGAATCATACCCATACCTGTTCCAAGGGCATGAATAAACATCGAGGACAGTGTTTTTCTCAAGAGGGGGAAGATATAATACCCCTGATCCTGTAAATAATTTTTATGTGTTTTTTTTACTATGATTAAAACTAGCAATTTTGTTGCCAAAGGCACAAAAAGAATATGAAAATTAAATAGATAATTATTAAATTTTGTTTTATGAAAACTATTGGACTTGGTCAGAGAAAGAAGAGGAAAATACTTCTAAGAAAAGAAAACTTGGTTTCCAAATAGTTGAAATAAATAGCTATTCCCCTCCCGATAGAGATAAAAGAGAAAATATCATATGGAAGAGGTAGATAACCTAAAAGGAGGAAAGAAAGGAAAGCTTTGATAGGAATCTATCAGTAATTAGATATTCGTAGAGGGGTATTCTTGAGCTGATAAAAACTAGTGGAAACCCCTGCAAGGAAGGAATTCCAAGCTGAACAGGTGGTCCTCAGGCTCTGGAAGAGGAATTGTTTTAAACTGTTCTGGAAACCGAAGAGCATGGGGGGAAGCTTGGACGCCATTTTTGGCCTCATAGGTTGGTAGGACTGAAGGAATTCTCTTCTGATTCAATCTCTGGCAAAGTAACTCTTCAGATATGTACATGAATATTAGTCTTTTACTTTATTGTGAAAGTAGAATGATACAAATTCGTGATTGTTCTAACATACTTGTGTATTTTATTCCCAAGAAATGATAAAAGTAATGGAGAGGTATTTAATGTTGAATTTGTCTCTATTATTTATTTTCTAGAACTAACATACAATGATAAGAATATTTTCTTTACAAAAGGAGATATATGAAGAATTAGAAGAACTTATTTTACTCATAGAAGGAATTTTATAAATTTATTAATTGTAAAATTAGAATAATTGGTTTTATTTACAGAAGAAATTATATAAAGTTGTGAATTCTATTAGCATAGTATAACATAGTAATGAGGTATAACCTATGTGTGCGGTTCCAGTTATTAAGGCAACTAACTCCAAGGGAGTAGTCCGGTTGATACAGGGATTTGTAACCCCATTTCCATAGAAGGGAACCAATATTAACAATAACTGTTAGCTAAATCACTAAATACCCATAGTAAAAACCTCAATGTAAAAGGTTTACAAAACCGTGAAAAAGGTTAGCATCATTGTAACTGATGAGCTTTATCATTAGACATATTTGGAGGGGTTAATGGTCACCTTTTTGCCTTCTTAGATCTCTTTTTCTTGAATTTTTATTATTATTTGGTTTTATGATGTTAGTATAGGTGGTGATTAAGGCTAATATACTCCGAGTGCCTAATATGAGGTTGAGTGCAGAAAATCATGAATTATTAGCATTTTTATAAGGATTTTATCATCAATACTTGCTGGAGACAACCAGGAGAAATTATAGGAGGATTTTCCACCCTCCTTAACTCTCAAAGGCAGCCAAATTATCCCAAAGATTCTCTCCAGCAATTCAAATTCCAAAGGCAACCAAAGGATCCCAAGGATTTTCTCCAGCAATTCAAATTCCAGAGGAAGCCAAGCAACTCAATCTTTGTTTACTTGGATTCAAGTGGACTCAATCACTATTTTCTGGGAAGTTGTTGGTAGGTACCCTGTAGAATAAATAGAGAAAAGCTAGAGCTAGGAAGGGTCGAAAATTTGTTGCAAGCTATTGAGATTTTTATTATTTTACTGAGTGATCAAACTTTCATAAATGTATGAGGCTATTCTTTTATGAAATTAGCAGAATGATTTCATTTTACTGATTTAAGTTTCAGAGAGCTAGGCTTGTCGGTTAGGGGCCAATCCATCTTCCTCAGCCTCTCTGCTGTATTTTTT